>CM062920.1:21420746-21523847 GCA_031878705.1 Tapirus indicus
AATGAAATTAAGAAAATTCCATTTATAATAGCATCCAAAAAAAATACTTTAACAAAAGAACTCTAAAACTTGTATACTGAAAAACTACAAAACATCATTGAAAGACATTAAAGAATGTCTAAATAAATGGAAAGACATCCTGTGTTCATGAGTTGGGAGACATAGTATTGTTAAAATAGCAATATTCCCCAAATCATATCTAATGCAATCTGTATCAAAATTCTACTGCCTTTTTGACCAGTTGACCCAAACCCCAAAATTCATATGAAACTTCAAAGGATCCAGAATAGCCAAAATAATTTTGATGAAGAACAACAAAGAGAACTTACACTTCCCAATTTTAAAACTTACTACAAAGCTACAGTAATCAGGACAATGTGGTACTTGCTTAAGAATAGCTATATAGATCAACGGAATAGAACTGAGAGTCTAGAAATAAACCCATACATCTATGGTCAATAGATTTCAGTAAGGGAACCAAGACAATACAATAGAGAAAGAATAATCTCTTTCAGCAAATGGTGCTGGGACAGCTAGTTGTCCACATGCAAAAGAATGAATTTGGACTCCTTTCTCTCAACATATGCAAAAATTAATAAGTGGATCATAGACCTAAATGTAAGAGCTAAAACTATAAAACTCTTAGAAGAAAGCATAGCTGTAAATCTGTGATCTTGGATTAGGTATGGTTCCTAGTTATGACACCTAAAGCACAAACAACCAAAGAAAAAACAGATACATTGGACTTCATCAAAATTAAAAATTTGTGTGTACCAAGAGACACGAGAAAGTGAAAAGACAACCAACAGAATGGAGAAAATTTTTGCAAATCATGTATCTGATAAGGGTCTAATATTCCAGAATATACAAAGAACTCCTACAGTTCAATTCAATAATAAAAAGAAAAATAATCCGAATTTTTAAATAGGCACAGGATTTTAATAATTTCTTCAAAGAAGATATACAGATGGCCAATAAGCATTTGAAAAGATGTTCAACATCATTAGCCATTAAGAAAATGCAAATCAAAACCATGATGAGAAACCACAGACCCTAGGATGGCTATAATTTTAAAAAACGGACAATAATAAGCCTTGGCAAGGATGTGGAGAAATTTGAACCCTAATACATTGCTGATAGGAATGCGAAATGATGCAGCTCCTTCGGAAAACAGTCTAGCAAATTCCTCAAATAATTAAACATAGACTCTCTACGTGACCAACCAATTATACTCCTAGGTATATACCCAAGAAATTGAAAACATATGCTTACATAAAAACTTGTACATGAATGGATAAACAAAATGTGGTAGATCCAAAAAGAAAATATTATTCAGCCATAAAAAGGAATGAAGTACTTATACATGCTGCACATGGGTGAACCTTGAAAACATTATGCTAAATGAAAGACGCCAGGAACAAAAGACCACATATTGTATGATTCCACTGATGTAAAACGTTCAGAATAGGCAAATCCATAGAGGTGGAAAGAACATCAGTGGTCACCAGAGGATGAGGGAAGGTGGAAGGGAAGTGACCACTCATGAGTACAGGGTTTCTTCTTGGGATGATGAAATGTTCTAAAAGTAGATAGTGATGATGGTTGCATAAGTCAATGAATGTACTAAACACCATTGATTTGTACACTTTAAAATGATTAATTTTATGGCATGTAAATTATATCTCAAAAAAGTGGAAAAGCAATTATAACATTTGAGACTTGGAAACTTGAATACTGAATAATTGATTGTATTAAGGAAATTCAGTTAATCTAGGTGTGATAATGATAATGCGGTTATGCTTTCAAAAGGAGTTGTGCTTTTAAAAGGAGTCCTTATCTTTTAGAAATACTGAAATATTTACAAATGAAATGATAATGATGTGTGGAATTTGCTTTCAGTAGTGTGAGACTTATGTCCCAGACTGATTTGTTCAACCTGTAAGTCGGGCTAATGGCCATGAAAAGTAACCAAGCTGTCCCTGAAATTTGTGACTTCTTTTTCACTTTGTTGGTAGAACAGACCCAGAGTCTTATCTGGTTTGTGGCATTTGATTTATCTACATCCATCTCACAAAGCCATTTGGGGAAAGGAGAGGGACAGAGCTAAAGAAATCATGGCAAAATTGAGGTATTCCATAAGTACCTTGAATGTTTATGCTATGCTGGGCACTGGTCCTCTAGATGAGAGAGGACGCTTTGTAATTGTGGCTCTTAAAAGGGTGAAGTATATGCACAGAACAATGGCTAGAACAGTTTTCTAAAAACTCAAGAGTCATTATATAGAAAAATTTTATGGGCATGTATTTTTTTAATTAGAAAAAAATGTTTCAAAATGGTAAATATTAATTGGATCTAAAATTTTCAGCAATTCTTTTCTCATAGACCTACTCAACAGCCTTGCCTATCTGTACTTCTTTTGTTTTCCTCCTCAGAAATGTTAAAACAATTAGTTTAGATTTGTCTCCAAACTTAGATGGCTGCGAAAAACAAGAAAATATTAAAGTAGATGCAAACATATTAGATGTTGGTATACCAGGGTAGATGCTTCATTTCAAGGGAGGCCTGTGGAAAAAATTCAGTTTTGTTTAAATGGCAATGCTTTGCTTATAGAATTGTTTTTGATAAGATTTACAATCAAGTGAAGAAAGCATATATATGTCAAATATGTGCATTAACATTTTTCTTGTTACAAAGTAATACATTATAGTAGAAAATTTAGAAAGATAAGCAAAAAGGAGAAGACAAAACCATCCATAATCTTACCAATAAGAGATCATAAGAAACACTAAAAGTGGTTTTATTTTTCTAAATCTACGACTATGAATATGAGCCATATTTTTTTAAATGGGGCCAAAATATATATCACTTGTGTAACTTGCTTTAAGTTTTTTTTCATGTCAACATATTATGTATAAATACAAAATAATAAACAATAAATACACATGGTACCTAATGGTTTCCTAGTGTCCCATTTTACGACACTGGGTACTGTATTAGTCAGGGTTTCCAGAGAAACGAAACCAATAAGATATGTATACATCATATATAATAAATAATATAATAAAATGTAATTATGAGAGGTTTATTATAGGAACTGACTCATGCGGTTATGGAGGCCAAAAAGTTCCACCTGTGCCATCTGCAAGCTGGAGACCCAGGAAAGCAGTGGTGTAATTTAGTCTGAGACCTGAGAATTGGAGAGGCCGATGTGTGAGTCCAAAAGCCCAGGAACACTGATGTCCGAGGGCAGGAGAAGATGGATGTCCCAGCTCAAGCAGAGAGAGCAAATTCACCCTTCTGCCTTTTTGTTCTATTCAGGTCCTCAACGGATTGGTGATCTTCGCATTGGTCCATTCGCATTGGTGAGGGTGATCTTCTCTACTCAGTTTATAGGTTTTAAATGCTAATCTCTCCCAGAGACACCAGAAATGTTTTACCAGTCAACCTGACACATAAAATTAACCACCACAGATACATAGGCTAGTATGTTTTACATGGATTCGAATTATGGAAAAGCAGAGGGAGCAGTGTTCAAAAGCAAGAATACAACCATATATGTGGCCTGGGAATCAGAAGAGGGAAAGGTCAGCTTTCCTGAGTTGGCATTCTCTCCATGAGTATATGGATGGAAGCAGAACCACATGAACAGCAGCTACTGTGCAGCACCTTTCCAAGTGATTGGGACAATATTGCCATGAGTGGGAGCTGAGACAGAGGCAAGAACATGGGCTCTGGAGCCAGACTGCCCAGCAGGAATTCTGGCTCTGCCACCTCCTAGCTGGGTGACCCTAGGCAAACAATTTCTCCCTGCCCGTTTCCTCATCTGTAGAATGAGGACAATATTAGTACCTCCCTCATGGGGTTGTGGTGGGAATTAAATGAGAAAATACATGGAAGGTGCTTGGCACATAGTCAGCATGCAGAAGTGTTAGCCATCCTTATTATTGCTTTTATATTCCATTGGCTAATGGGAAGGATTGAATGAGATCGTAAACAGCCTAGAATCTCAGCTCTGCCACTTCCTGGCTATCTGATTTTTGGGCAAATAACATAACGTCCCTAAACCTCAGATGTCCCATCTATGAAATGGCAGTCATCCTATGGATCTCACAGGGTTGTTGGAGAATGAAAGGAAGACTGCGCATGAAGGACTTAGCACAGTGACTGGTACGTGGGAGGCACTCCTAAAAGGCACTTTAGCAAAGAAGGCTTTGATTCTTTCCTGAATTTGTATAGTCTTCTCTTAGAGGAGACAGAAACAAAGTCATTAACGGTAAGGAAAGGAATAAAAGATTGAAACATTAACTCAATTAGTCTGGGTCCGCCAAGAAGCAGATGTCAAGCCAGTTTTAAACGTGCAAGAATTGCACTAGGGGAGATGAAAGGAGCCACAGGTGGCCAGGAAGCTGTCAGACTACAACACAAATCTAACCCCAGTGAAGGAGAGAGGGGTCAAAGTTTGGGTGGGAGCATCCTAGACTGCCATGTAGTCTAATGAAGGTTTGACAATGCATTTGGGGAGGCCTTGAGCCAAAGTTGGCTGACTGACGGGTGTCCCCTTTCCCAGGAATGGCTCTGCCTTAGTATCCCTGCCATCTTCTGGACCCACAGACCCACAGCAAAAGGGCAGCTGGGACCATCCACACTGAGAAGGGTGTTGATCTGAAATACGGAAAGGCCACACTCTTGCATAGTGCTTGCAATATGCTTTATCATTGCTGTTAATAACTACATAAAGTTATGATAAGAAGCAGCACAGTTAATGCATTTATTTAGTATGCACACACTGCCCAGGTTCAAAACCAGGCTCACATACAGCTGAGTGTCCCTAGGCCAGTTGTTTAACCTTTCTGTGTCTCAGTTTCCTCACCTGTGAAATGGGGTTAATAAAGATAGCTATCTCACAGAGTTATTGGAAATATTAAATGAATCACTATGCCTGGCAATAGGAAACAATAAATAAAAACTGAGGGCCAACCTGGGGGCCTCGTGGTTGAGTTTGGCACACTCCACTTCAGTGGCCCAGGCACAGACCCACACCACTCGCCTGTCAGTAGCCATGCTGTGGCAGTGGCTCACTTACAAATAGACGAAGCTTGGCAACAGATGTTAGCTCAGGTCAAATCTTCCTCAGCAAAAAATTAAAAATAAGTAATAAAAAAAATAAAAACTAATATCAATATAGCAGCCTACTTTGAGGTAGATTTAAAAAGCTACGGATTTGGGGTGGCCCAGTGGTCTAGTGGTTAAATTTGCACACTCTGCTTTGGCAGCCCAGGGTTCACAGGTTCGGATCCCAGGTGTGGACCTACACACCGCTCATCAGACATGCTGTGGCGGTGTCCAACATATAGAATAGAGGAAGAATGGCACAGATGTTAGCTCAGGGACAATCTTCCTCAAGCAAAAAGAGAAAGATTGGCAACGGATGTTAGCTCAGGGCCAATCTTCACAAAAAAAAAAAGCAGCTACAGATGCTTGTACACTCTTCCCACCAAGAGGCCGGGTCTGTGTTTCCTCCCCTTGTATGCAGGTGGGCTCTGCAGCAACTTTACCACCAAGGATATGGCAGAAGTGCTGCTGTGCCCATTTCTGGACCCAGCCTTCGGAAACAGGCAGCTTCCCCTTCCCATCTCTCGTAACACTCTCTCTGGAAACCCTGAGATGTCCTGTTAGAAGTCTGACCATCCTGAGACCACCATGCTGGAGGACCAGACAGAGGGGACCAGCAGAGACAGAGGGGACCAGCAGAGGTTGCCGGCTGCCCCATCAGCGTGCCAGGCATGTGAGTGGAGAAACTCTCTGGGGAGTGGGTTCACAGCCCCAGCCACTCCAGCTGGAGAGAGACGAGCTGCACAACTGAGCCCTTCCTGACCCACAAATCCACGAGCAAATTAAAATGGGTATTTTAAGTCGTTAAGTTTCATAGTTGTTGTTACTCAGCAATAGATAATCACAACGCTGATTATGAAAATCTAAACAGATTAAACAAATGAGTGGGGAAGAGGTGGTTAGCCTCCAGCCTGGGGAGAGATGACTCATATTACAAATTCAGTCTTTGTTTTTGTTTAACAATATGTTCTATAATAAGAGCTTCCTTGTCATATGTAGATGCTGTTTACTTCCTTATTTACTATATAGAAAGAACGGAGGGAAAAGAATGAGAGTCTCCAAGGGTGCCTGAGCTGAAATCACCTTGTTGAACCCCCTCCTTTAAAGAGGCGGGACCTTAGGCCTAGAGAGGTAAAGCAACGTGCCCAAGGTCACACAGCAAGTTAGGAAGAAGCTAGGCCTTGGTCTCTGCACTCTGAAGCCAGCACTTTAAAAATATTATTTAATTTCTTCTTTTATTTATGTTTTTGTTGTGCTGCTTTGCAGGAACAAATCTGTATTGTGACATATGTTCATTTTACATATTCAACATGTATTCCCCATCCCTAGGAAAGGTCTGAAACAGAGTTGTCAGGGGCCCATAGAATACAGGGGCCAAATTGTGCTGTATTAATTGCAAAACCATGAAATTCTTCATCCTTTCAGATTCATTTATAATGCCAAAATAATGGCTCTTATTATATCTTTGTCTCTATATTCCATCAACCCAATAATTATCCTTACATGCATCACACTCCTTGTATGATTCACTCCCGAATACTCAGCAATTTAAATGAAATGCACATTATGATTCAGAGGACACATCCTTCTTTGTTTTTTTGATGGTTGCTGAAAAATTTGGAATGCAACCAGTCTTTGAAGATGTATATTTTTCCTGAACACAAATGCCTATCTGTTATCTGTTAAAGGAGGGTTTTTTTCTCCCCTTCTTTTGACAAGTCTAATCGTCTTAAAAACTGATGCAGGACTATATTAGAAACCTAATATGGGATAATCCCAAAGAATTACTGTCTTTTTCCCCTTAAGTTGCTGTTTATTTTATTATAAATTTAATAAAATAGTTTTTCTTTAAATTGCTGTTTATCCCAGTCCCTTGGTGAGTCCTTCTGGCTGGTCATGGGGTGTGGCTGACTTAGGAGGGGGTGGGGCTCCTGGAAACCTTCCATCAGCGGCCAGAAGAATCATTTAAGCAACCACATCATTCCCCTGCTTATACCCTCCAACTGTTTCCCACAGAAGTTCCTCAGTCCTGCACTCCCTGCCCTGCCTCCATCCCCTGGCTGTGTGGCTCCCTCACTCACTACAGTGTAGCCACACTGGCCTTTTTCAGTTTTTAACTTTTTAGTTCTTCAAATATGACAAATTTCTATGATTGCTTTAAATCAGTTCAGGCTGTCAATCGCTGCATTAAAAAAAAAAACCCTGCACCTCAAAATGCAATGGCTTCAAACAACAATAATCACTTATTTTGCTCAGAATCTGCAATTTGGGCAGTGTGAGGGGGGGAGGCTTGTCTCTGCTCGGCAGCGTCAGCTGGGGCAGTTGTCTGAGGGCGGCGGGGTCTGCTTCCAAGAGGGCTCCCTCAGACGGCTGAGAAGCGGGCTCTGCTGTCAGCGGGGATCTCTGCCCAGGCTGGGAGTTGGGGGCCTCCATCTCTCTCCTCCTGAGTCTCCCCAGGTGGCCTGCAATTCTTCAGAATATGGTGTTTGGGTTCCCAGGGTGAAGGCCCTGAGAGAGTCAGATAGGAGCAACATGGTTTTCATGACCTAGCTTTGGAAGTCACACAGTGCTGTCTGCATCCTGGTCATTGAGCACCACAGAGTGCTGCCCAGGGTCAAGAGCAGAGACTCCACCTCTTGATGGGGACGGGCAAAGTTCTGGAAGGGCAAGTAAGACCAGAAATACCATTGCAGCCATTTTTGGAGAATACGATCTGCCACAGTATTCTTCATTGATTTGTTTTTGGGTGTGTGTGTGTGTGTGTGTGTGTGTTTTAAATTCTCTGTTTACATGAGCACTAAACAATAAGCTCTCTCTCAAGGTAATAGTCTTATGTGACTTTGCACACTACACAATTTCTAGTCCAGTATTTTACACAGAGCTAATGCTTAATTTTCACACCTGATTTTATGAGAGTTGCAAGATATCCAGTGGGATTAACAATTTTTAAAGAATTAGAATCCTCACCTTATCTTAAAATCACACTATACATAATTTTCTTTCTTTGATTATTTAGGAATTGCTTTAGAACTCTACAGTTCTTACAGATCGATGGTACAAATTTCAACTATCACATTCCAATACTCAGAGAAAATGTAAAATGCTGATCTTTTACACATTCTGTGGGTATATTCAGAGTGTGGAAATGAGAAAGGTGGTGTCTTTGCTTTTAGCATAGTGATATCTTTAGTTAACACATCAGGACTCTGGCAATAGACTCGGGATTCATAAGCCCAACTACAAACCAAGTCTTGAAGTTAAAGCGCACAGCATCTAGGATTTCATTCTGCCAAATCAGGTGATAATACATCAGAAATTTTAAACACTTAAAGTATTGGTAAAATTAACATCTGACTTGTATGGAATGTTCAGTACAGACATGTCCAGTAAGCATAAAAACAAGCAACCATCCTACATATTTTATTCAAAATGTTGAAGCACTAGATTAAAAGATTTCAAAAGCTTTCCACTGCCAGTTTTTTTGTGTGTGTGTGAGAGGAAGATTAAGCCCTGAGCTAATGTCTGTTGCCAATCCTCTTTTGGCTAAGGAAGATTGGCCTGGGCTAACATCCGTGCCCATCTTCCTCTGTTTTGTATATGGGACACCGCCACAGCATGGCTTGACAAGCGGTGCTTCAGTCCGTGCCCAGGATCCAAACCTGCGAACCCCGGGCCGCCAGAAGTGGAGCACGTGAACTTAACCGCTACGCCACCAGGCCAACCCCCAATTGCCAGTTTTCTCATGTTGGAACTGATTATTCTCAAAATAATTGCAAATAAATTAATTGGTTCAATAGGATTTCTGCATTCCCACGAAGCCTCCCATGAACTTTCAGAATTACGCAGAACCTGAGGAAAGGCAATTACACAGCTATAGATAGGATTTTCCCACTAATTTGCCTTTGATCAAACAAAACAAAAGTAGAGTAATATATTTGGATGACAAAAAGTCACCCAGAAGGGGTAGTAATAGGTTGAAAATTTGCAGGAGGAGAGAAGCAAGTTCTGGGTTGGTAATCTGGAAACTAACTGTGCCCTGGTCCTGGGGTGGGAATTCCGGGCTCTAGCTGTGTTGCTGGGGTGCTGTTTAGCCTTGGCAAGGCACTTCCCTTCCAAGCCTCAGTTCCCTCTTCTGTAAAATGGGCACGCTGCCTGTTTCAGAGAACTGGTGTGAGGAGCCGATGGCTACAGCCTGCACACCTGCTTTGGGAAATGCACAGTATTAGAGCAGTGGCCTCACACTTGATCAGGATGAGGATCACCTGGAGCTTTTATTGAACACAGCTTGAGGGGCCCTGCCCCAGAGTTTCTGATCCAGCAGATCTGGGGTGGAGCCCAAGAGTTTGTGTTTCTAACAAGTTCCTAGGTGCTGCTGGTGCTGCTGGTTTGGGATCACCCTGTGACAACCCCTGGTCTACATCACACCAAGCTTGGTGGATGACTCTGCCTGGGGTGGGTTAGATAAGTTCTGGAGACAGGAGATTTTCCCCGCCACTCTCAGAATGCCTCCTCTAGAACTTCCAATTTCAAAGCAACCAAAGCCTGTTCAGCATGGATCCCTCTTGTGCTCTTCTCCCTCCATCGGAGAACATCTCCCTGGTGCACTTCACTCTTCAAAACCATGAGAAAAGAAAGATGACTTCTGACTTTGGGTAACCCAACAAATAACAGCCACTAGCAGCACTTAACTTACATACAGTGGGGGAGAGACCTCAACGGGGGCACTTGGGACAGTTGGGAGACAGCATCAGATGGATTTGAACTTTGGCAGACGATTAAGGTGCTGGCAGGAAGATTATTGCATTAGTTATCTATTGCTGCATAATAAATTACCCCCAAACGTAAATGCTTAAAACAACAATTTATTATCTCACAGCTCCTGAGGGTCAGGAATTCGAGAGTGGCTTAGCTGGGCTGTTCTGGCTTAGGGTGTCTCATGAGGTTGCTGAAGATACTGGCCAGGGCGGCAGTCGTCAGAAGGCTTGACGGGGGCTGGAGGATCCGCTTCCAACATGGCTCACTTGTGCGGCTGGTGGCAGGAAGCTTCAGTTCCTTGCTAAATGGGCCTCTCCATAGGGCTCCTTGGGACATGGCACCTGGCTCTCCCCTGAGCAAGTGATCCAAGATAGAGAGCACGTGAGAACCAAGACAGAAGCCACAGCATCTTTTATAACCTAATCTCAGAAATAACGTCACTGCATCTGCCATATTCTGTTGGTCACACAGAACAACACTGGAACAACGTCAGGGGGCACCACACAGGGTATACCAGGAGGCGGGGATCACTGGGGGCTATCTTGAGGCTAGTTACCATGGGTATACTCATTAAGAGGTCCATCTGTTCACTGGGATCTCTCTGCCCTAACTCCTCTAACTCTTCTCAAATGAACTAGTTCATGAGCTTCTAGAATGTTCTGGGAGCATCATGCCTGTGCTGCATTTCCCTTCCCTGTATGCTCCACCCTTCTCCATCCTGTTCTGTGACCATAGCCCTGACTCTATAGATGGTGACACCAACCAGACTTTCTTGCCCTCTGCCTTCCTGTTGGGTCCAGCCAATGGGAAGCAGCAGCAGGCAATGGGAGACTGGGAGAAGAGACAGAAGACAGGGTATATGTTGCCTAGCTGCCTCCCTGTCAGATCACTGTGGTCTGCCTGGATCTCTCTTCTGAAAGCCGCAGCTCCTGCCAGGCTGCTCTCTCCATATGGCTTCCCTCTCCATACAGCTTCCCGCTCTGCTCTCAGAGGGTGGGTCTCCGTAGTCACTGTGGGGAAGATGCAAATCCTAGGATCAGCACTAATCGGTACATGGGTAATTTGCTAACAGCTCTGTGTCCGTTTTCCTCATCTGCAAGATGGCCATATCAAACCTTCTTTAGGGCTCATGGAGAAGGTTAAAGGAGGCATTTATGTGCTGCATCCAGCACAGAACTGTCCCTCACTACAGGGTGGCTACTCTGGGTGCAGACCACATTCTGGCAGAGAGAACCTGGATAAATAATATGGCCCAACGAGGAAGTGCTGTGGGAACTGGAAGCAGGAAAAGTCAGTTCAGTGGGAAAAGACTCACAAAGTGCTGATGATAGAGTGGACCTTACAGGATGGAAGTTTCCCCATCAGAAGAGGCCATTTCAAGCAAACACAACAGTGCTGAGACCAGATTGTGCTCAGCCCATTGAGGAGTTGAGAGGACTTGGCCACGGCCGGACCAGAGAGCCGTATTCCTGGTGAGGGGTTAGCATGAGGGCCCAATGCAGGCAGGGGGCAGGTTGTGCAGGCCGTGAACTTCAGGGAGGTGAGAAACAAGAGAGATGGGATTTGGACTGAGGGGAGTGGTAGCCAGCTCCAAGATGGTCCCAGTGATGCTTGCCTCCTGGCATCTATGCCCTGTGTCCCCTCCCTCGATGAGCAGTGCTGACCTGGGGAACCCAATAGGATAGTATGGAAATGATGACGTGTGATTTCTGAGGCTGGATCATAAAAGACACTGTGGCATCCATCTTGCCCTCTCTTGGATCACTTGCTCTGGGGGAAGCCAGCTGCCGCACCATGAGGACACCCGAATAGCCCTATGGAAAGGTCCCTGTGGTGAGGAACTGAGCCTCCTGCCAGCAGCCAGCACCAAGTTGCCGGTCATGTGACTGAGACATCCTAGAAGTGAGCCTCTGTATTAGTTTCCTGGGGCTGCTACAAGAAAGTACCGCCCACTGAGTGGCTTAAAATACAGAAATATATCATCTCACAGTTCTGAAGGCCAGAAGTCCAAGATCAGGGTGTTGGCAGGGCCAGGCTCCTTCTGAGACCTATAGGAGGGAATCCTTCCTGACTCTTCTAACTTCTGGTGTTTGCCAGCAGTCCTTGGTGTTGCTTGGTTTATAGATTCATCCCTCCCATCTCTGCCTCTGTCGTCACATGGCCGTCTTCTCCCTGTGTGTATAAGTTTTCTTAAAAGGACACCATATTTTGGATTCAGGGGTCACCCTACTCGAGTATGACATCATCTTCACCTACATCTTAATCACACCTAGAAAGACCCTATTGCCAACTAATGTCACACTCTGAGGTAGTGGGGGTTAAGACTTCAGCATACCTTGTTGGGGGACACAATTACCAATAACACCCTCCAACTCCAGTGAAGCCTTCGGCTGACTACACCCCGACTGACATCTTGACTGCAGCTCATGAGAGACCCTGGGCCAGAACCACCCGGCTAAGCCACTCCCCGATTCCTGACCCACAGAAACTGTGTGAGTTAATCATGTTCATGACTGTTTGAAGCAACTAAGTTTTAGGGTAGTTTGTCATGTGGGAATAGGCAGCCAACACAAGGAGGGAGGCTTGCCAATGAGAGACTGAAGGCCTCCACGGCAGTCCTGTTCACAGATCTTCATGTCACATCAGCATTTGTTTTACATCTGGGCCTTTTGGCACATTTCATACAGTTAAAACTTTAAAAAAAGTTTTGCCACATATAAACCCACTTTGTTGAGAAATCATTTGTTCATTTAGTGGGTAGTTGGTATTTGAGCAGTTCTGAATTTCATTGAGAATCCAAGCAGCTGACTCACCATTGTCCCTCTCGGGGCAGCGCTTCTGTCTAGGCCACCTCATCGGCTCCCAGCCAGCCCTCTGACTGGCTGGTCTTGGCACAGGTGCCTAGTCAGGGCCCATTGCGTGATGGCCAGGGGGTGGGGCCCCAAGGTTCTGAGCAGGGCCACCTGTGGGTAAGGGGTGGCCCAGGTGGGTTTCTCTCAGCAGAGGCGGCCACAGGCCCTCCCCTTGGGAGAGGGTGTGGTGGGCGCTGGGCCTGGACGGTCTGTGAGCAGGGCGTGGCTTTGCCTTCTCTAGGAACAGGCCTTTTTAAGTCTGAACGCAGCTCATTGTGCCTCTCATTTCCTCTGTGAGGAAAACCACCGACAGGCACACAGCTGCACCTACATGAGAAACCACACAGACCAGCGACTTCCCCCAAGTCTGATCCGACCAAAGATACATTTGATTTCCTGCCTCTATGTGATGGTCAAGATTGCCATTTGCTTCCTGAATTTCAAGATCACAGCTGACAAAAGCATATCAGAACCATTAGTTGTCAGTGTATTTTTTTCCTGAAAATGATTTCTTTTATTCATTTTCCCCTGTCCTCTACTTTGTTCTGCTGTCTGGCAACTACTTCTTTTTCCTGTAAAAAAATCACTGTTTTATCACCATTATTTATTTCCCCCCCCCCCCCATTTCTACTTCATGAGCAGTTAGTTCTAAATTGTCAGTAGAGAGTAACTCAGGGAAAGTTCTAGGTGCTCTCCTCAGGAGGGCATCCAGCAGGTGTTTCATAAATGTTTATTGGATGAAGTAGTTCCACCAAGTCTGTATTTAGGACTGGCCTCTCCATCTCTTTTTTTTCTCAGGCCGATTTGAATCATCTTGGCATGAAGCAACAATATGCATTTTTAAGATAATTTCTGTTTCCCTGGGGGTTGGGGCAGGGAAGTTGAGTGGGTGGCGGACAGCCACATCCGGAGCCACATGCTGCCTGCCAGCTTGCTCCTTCTTGGTGGGATCTGCACTAGGGAGGGCGGGTGAGCTCTGTCATCTGGTGGGAGAGGCCCTGCTCCCCTTCCAGGGGCCTTCCCAGGGCTTCCTCAGGAATTCTGAGCTGTTCCTGCTTATTCCCTGGAGACTTGACTCACTCCGGGCCTCTGTGAGGGAGCAGTGAGTCAGCCGGGGCCCTGCTTCTTTCCCACATGGGTTATTCACTGCACATTCTACGACTGAGAAAACTGGGGCATGACAGGTTTATAGAAACTGTCCAAGGTCTACGAAGTGAAGAGTCGACAGTGAGGCCAAGAAGTAAACCTGTTCAGTCTGACCCTAGGATCTCTGCTCTTTATTATCCTGCCTAAAAGCCAGAAAAGGGTCTGGAAGGCTACACTGCAGGGGGATGGGGAAGGAGTTTCGTTTTTTTCTTTATATAAAGATAAAACTAAACAGCCACAACATTGAAGAGACAAATCACAGAGGCTAATTTTCCATTCTCTTTAAAAATTACCCATTTTACACTTTAAAAATTATCTGAGACAGTTACCAGGCATTGAGTCTAAATGACTTTGAAATGTTGGACACAAATAACACAGAAATCAGCGACCTAAAAACGTCTTCCCACACTGAATATGATGATTTTGCATCTGGAACTAATATCATGGGAGGTCCTTGCTCTGTACCTGGTGGCTCTCCAGACACACGTCGAGTGATTAAATAAGTGAATAACTAAGTGAGCCACCTCCACGGCAGTTGTTGTGCTTCTCTTCCTGAGGCGCGGTGCCTTCTGCAAAAGGAGGGCCTTCCTGGGGGACTGTGAACTGAGTTATGCCAGCCTCATTCCATCCTGCACGATTGGGCAACTGTAAGGCTCTTGCCCAAAGCCAGCGTGATTTATTAAGATCCCTGGAATCCCTGATGAGACACGCTGTGCCGAAAGAATCCTATTACTCATACGTTCCCACTGCTGCCCTCTGCTCAGCACTTTTTTCCAGTCTCTCTCTCTCCACCACCAAGAAGGGGCACCGCACTCCTTCTTCCCGGGTATTACGAGTCCTGCCTGACGTATTCCGTTTACTGAGAGAGAGGCAGATGTGAGAAAAACTTCCCTTCTATTTTTAAAAGCTGCTTCAAGATCCACAATTCTGAGGTAGCTGGTGGCTCTGGTGTTACCGTTTGGTCTGGACAGAACTCTGGGCGACCAGAATGGAAAGGGGCCCCACAGCAGCCATTTCGAACACAGCTTTCGCTTTGAGAGTTTGTTTCTTACCTTAGAAAATGTTTGAGGCTTGTAAAATACTTGTATGTCCTGGGTGTCACTTGATCAACAACAAGAACAAGGAAAACACACAGACATACATTCACAAAACACACTGCTTTGTGGATGTGTAAAACATAAACTGACATTTATTTTTGTTTTAGCTCTTAAGATTAATTGTGTAATGAGAGATTTGCTGAAGGAAGATGGGGCTTGAAAAAGATAAACGTGAGTAGAAAATGTGTCAATAATTTGTATTTAAGAGGAAGAGACACTAGGGAATCTGCCTCCCCCACTTCTTTCCACAGCTCCCAGGATGGGCTCCGGGGCACAGAGGTAGCCCCCGTGCTTGTGGGCTACAGGCTGTCCAAACAGCGGCCAGAGACCACCCCACACTCTCCCTAGTCCCTCTCATACAGACGCCCATAGAGAGCTGCTGTCACCAGGCCGGAGGACAGTCCACCCTTCCTCAGGAAATAGTGGTCATTCTCCCAGCCGAGCTGGTCAGGAGTTTCCAGGGTCATCCCTGAGGTCAGAAACAGAGGGAAGATATAGGAAGTACTGAAGTTCCCCCATAGGTGAAACTCAAATATCCCCTTGGCCTCTGTGATCTCCTGCCCGCACGTGTCAAAGCCAAGACCCCCACACTTGACCAGGGCACAAACTTGAACGTAGTAAGTGCCATGTACCGTGTGGAGGCCATCAAAGACCCCCAGGGCATACAGCTCTTTGGACAAAGTGGGCCTCTGGTAAAGTAAATAACAGCAGAGGTCATTTGCACAGACTTGGAGATAGCCTTCCTTTCCCTCTACAGGCACCAGGGTGAAATTGTCATACATCATCTCAGAGTAAAATGTGGGAGGAGCATTCATGTTCCATTTGGTGGCTCCATCACAATGGACTTCTTGAGCATCCTTTTCACAGTATGGATCACCTGCCAAGATTTTTAAAAACTTACTATGGGATGGGTGCTTTTTATCTGTGGCATTCTCTGTACCAACGAGACCCAGTGGATTTTTGGCTACCTGGGCAATTATAAGGTGACCTTTGGAGTTTTCCATGTCATGGTGCCAAAAGGACTTCTGAGGGGTGTGTATGCCACTTCCAGTCATGCCCAGAGACGGGTGGTGGATGTTAGCAGCCAGGAAGTTGATGCCAAAGGCAACGGCGAAAGCACTCTGAATCTGAATAGCTGCCAAGAGTGGGAGCTGGTTCATCCAGGCGGTCGGATACACAATGTGCTTCACCTCAGAGTCTGTGAGGAGTCTGATGGCAGGATTGGAGAACAAAATATCAAAGCAAGTGAAGATGCCAAACTTGCCAGCAAAAGGGGTATCGAAGACGACGTGATCCACAAGAGGGGTATCAAAAGCTGCCTCAAAGTAGAGGTTTTGTTTGCGGTAGCGGTCAACAAGTGTTCCATTACTGCTGAACACAACATTCGTGTTAAACTGGTATCTTCCGTCATTTGGGCACCCTGGGTCACTGCTATGACAAGGCTGCTTTGTCCCAAGATTGGCCACCAGGAACATCTCTCCCTTGATGGCCATACAACTCAGGCGCTGAAGGACCTAAAGAAAAAGAAAGGTGTAAATAAATACATTTTTAAAATCCTACCTTTTGCTTTATAATTTTAAAATTGAAAAGTACCTGTATTGTATCCATAATACATAAACAGCTATCATAAATCAATAAAAAAGCAACCACTACGAAAATGTGCAAAGAATATGAACAAGTGATTCACAGAAGAACAAATGGCCTCAAACATGTGAGAAGATGCTCAACCTTATTAGTAATAAGGAAATGCAAATTAGAATAATAATGAGATATCATTTTTCACTTTCATTTAGATTGGCAAAAATTCAAAAGATTATTTTATCTTGCATTGACCAAAGGGTAGGAAAACAGGCACTCCTACACTATGAGTGGGGATGTAAAGTGAAGTCACAATCTTTTAAAGGGGAAATTTGGTACTCTTTAAAATAATCTAAGATGTGCTATCCTTCAGATGAGAAATTCCATTTCTAGGAATCTTACAGAAAAACTTAGACATATTTACAAAAGTATGCATACAAGGATATTCGTTGAAACACTGTTTATAACAGTAAGAGTTAAAAAAAGAATAAGCATACAGCATGCTAAAAAAGAGGATGTCAATAACTATGAAATGCATAGAAAAGACTAGAGTTGGGATGCACATCAAATTGTTGATGGCAGTTTCTTTAGGAAGGGAAGTAGGATGAGAGGTGGGGTGTGGTGAAGGTGGACTTCCATTTTTTCACTTCTGTTTGATTTGTTTTTTAAGTCTATATCCATGTATTTCTTGTGGAATTAATAAATAGAATGACCAATAGATGAGTAAACGCCTCAGACGTTCTTTACTGAATGAACGTGTGGCACATGAAGTTGGGGGAGTTTGAGTTTGATTGTTAGGATCGAGGGTCTCCTTTCAGCCTCATTGAACATGTCTTGGCTTTTGGCCCCCAGTGTGGTTCATCTCTGCATGCCTTTGGCCTGCTGAGAGGAAATCTGGACCCTCACACACCTCCGTGTCATTGAATCGGTGGGGCTCCAGGCACGGGTTCCACTTGACCAACCGGGGAGACGGCATGAAGTCCAAAAATGGGTAAATGGATGTTCTTGTAAAGTTGAATCCATGAATGCCATCTTCTGGAAACACTATAATCTGTACACCCTGTAAGTCAAAACATCAAAGTAGAGTATGTCATCAGATAAGGGGAAGCACCACTTCATTCATTTGTTCATTCTTTTGTTCATTCATCTGACAGCTATCAGGCAGTTGCTCTGTACCAGAAGCCAGAGGTAAAAAGATGGACTCTCATCAGGTATCTTAGTCTTAAGGAAGCCGTCACACTCGGCCTAATTCTGAGAGAACAAATACAAAGTCCTCCAGGAACGACCATTAACTATGTACCTGGGGCATGTCCGAGAAGGAGGGAATGAGTGAGCTCAGTTGAAGGGAGCAGGAGTTTGCCAAGCAAAGTTAGTAGGGGCGTGGAGTTCTTGGTGGTGCAATGGGAAATGGGGCCGATTATAAAAGGCCTTGAACACTGGGCTCATTAACAGACGTAATATCTCCAGTCAGTGGTTTTCAACCTTCACTGTGTATCTAAATCAGATGGGAAGCTTCTGAAAAAACACTTTTTGTTTAGGGGTGACGCTGGGGGCCACCCCTAAAAAGTCTGCTTCAACTGATTATGGGTGGGGTCCTGGTAACATCGTTTGTTTAAAAGTCCCCAGTTGATTTCAATGTGCAGCCAAGGTTGGGACCCACTGGGCTGGTGGGTATAACTCAAGAGTGTTGATTTCAGCATAGAAACAAGGACTTGCTCTAACTTGCAGTTCCCCAACTGGGAATTAGGAGGCTCCCTCCAGAATCCTGACCACCCTACAGGCCTTTTCCCATGCCTGGAGACACCCTGGGCTCCCTGACTGTGACAGGCCAGGGCTCCCTGTGACGTCTGCAGCAACCTAAGGAAATCCAAACAAACAGGGCAGCCCTCAGCGTTCAGCCACGGCCTCATTCTGCTGCTCTCCACTGACGCGGCCTAAAATGTCAAGCCTGGAGCACTGCTCTGAAGGGAAAGGTGGAGGAGGAAGGCAGAGAAGGCATGAAAAATCTAAAATAACTGGCAACTTGAGTCACTTATTTCTGGAATGCACTGCAAACTCTTTCCTTGGAATTTTTTTTCTGGTTATAAAAACTTCAAAAGTTTAACTGTAGAAAATTTTAAAAACAGAAAATATAAAGTAAGAATTCATAATCCTATAACATGAAGATACTTAATATCTTGGCTATTTTCATTTTTTTCTCTCTGTATGTGTGTGTGTGTAATTGAGATAATAATAAATACATGGTTTTCCATCTCGACTTTCTCGCTACACAGCACATGAAGACTACAAAGATACTTTCAAAAATATCATTTGTAATGGCTGCATAATATTTAAGGGGATACCACAGTTTATCCTCTATTATTGGACATTTCAATTGTTCCCAACTTTTTGTATTAATAAGAAAACTGTGGTGACCATTTGCATATAATGTGCTCAAAACATGTACTGAATGAGTGTTGTACACAAGTCTTTGATTGGATCTCTAATTATTTCTTTAGAATAAAGTCTTATAAGTGAAAATCCTGGGTCAAGGGTATGAAAAATTTTAAATTCTCAGCATACACTGCCAGATTATACCAATGTACACTCCCTCCAGCAGAGTATGAAATTGGTCATCTTACTGCACACTGTAAAAAAAAATTACCACAAACTTGGAAATAAAGCAAGATAAAGAATGTATGCCTTTCCAAGATACACTAGAGTACTGATTACCAGGCTCACTTAAGGATTATTTATCTAGTGAATGTACCACTGTTTGACTCTGTTATTTAATAAAAGTTCACCCTAAAGATTACAATTTTATTGTCCCGTAGAACATTAGCCAGTTTTGTATTTATTAGAAAATTCATTTCAACCTCCATTTGACAGACTGATACACACATTTCTGTTTCTCAAATTCTCTTTTGAACCAGCTTTACCATCCTACTGGTTCCTTCATTAATTAAGGAGTTAAATAAAAGCTTTGACACATGTCCATTCTATATTTGTACAGTCACGTTTTAACTTTTTGAAAATTACACTTGGACAAATATTTTCCTTTATTAAAAACAAAACTTTGAGAGCATTGAATGGTTTCTTATGGACAATAACATTTAAGTTATGTATACATATTCGATTAATATTAAAATTAAATTGCATTTCCTGAATACATATCTGCCAGGAATAAGAAGAGGAACCAAAGCTGAGTTGGGGCAGAACTCTGGGTCGGATGTGATGACCAATCCATTTTAGAAACGTTTTAGGAAGTAATTAGCATTCCTGAAAAATGGCTTGAGCAATTTTCTGGTAGACCTTAATGCGAGCAAGAACTCCTGAGGAATTAAGGTCGCCAATCCAGTGACTGACCAGCCTAATATCGTTAAGCTGGACTCCTCTTCTTCCCTATAAATGCCTCTACCAAGAGAGAAATATTTCACTTGGCTTGTTCAGGAACCTCTGCCCTTGTAACAAGTTTGATATAAAACTCTGACACATGCTTGGCATCAATTTGTCTTAGCAGTTGCTTTAATACATATAACCCTGTAGGGGAGCCGAGACATCTGCAAGCACTAGCAATGACCAGATCAGTAGCTTCATCCCTGCTCCTTGACCACAAACAGAGAAGGAACGATGCTGTGCAGCTGGCACGGGTTCAACAAGAACATGGTAAATGTTTTGGGGGCAGGTTCTTAAAATGCAGCGCCTACAATCCCAGTCTCTGGTTTCAGTATGGCATTTGCAAATGTCCTAGAATGGTTTTGTGGACAGGATAGAAAAGCAAGAGTAGGTGATATTTCAGTGCCACACAAGCAAACACTCTGTGCAGAGAATGCTCTCGAGTGGATCTGTGTCATCAGGAGGTCTGAGTGCACAGCCTGGGATTTTTTTACACTGACTTAAGCATAGACACAAATGAGGTGTGTATCAAATGTGTGAATGACGTGAAGGTAACTGATATGTGGGATGTCAGTAAAGGTCCCCAAACAGCCCAACAGGCCAGAATGATGAAATTTAACAGCACAAATGTGAAGTCCTGCTCTCAGGTTAAATAATCAACCGTATAAGTACAGGATGGCCCTGGCAGCACATGTGTCTGTGGTGTGGGAAAAAGGCTCAGGAGTTTTAGTTGACAGCAAGTGCCTTATGAATCCACGGTGAGATGTGGCTGCCAGAAGTTTTCTGGGGACGTCTAGAATAAGAACGGTGATAGGTCTCCTCTATCCTGCCCTCGTCAGAGAATCAGGGGAACCGCGTATAGCTCTGGGCGCGGAGATAACCCAGGAAGTCTTTGGTAGAGGAGCTGGAAATAGTACCTCTCAAGGAACTGTGAAGGGACTGGAGACATATAGCTTGGGGTGAGATGCCAGGGGGCCATGACAGTCATCTTCTAATTTGGGGAAGATGGCATACCCTCATAAGGGACTCAGTCTGTTCTGTTTAGCTCAAAGGACAGATCAATGGGTGGCAGTTACAGGAAGGCCAATTGTTGCTCATTGAAAGGAAGACCTTTCTAGAAGTTCCTACTGTCCTCAAATGGAATGAGTGGACCTGTGAGACAAGGAGTTCTAGGCCACTGAAGGTGTTCAAGGAGACATGGGATGTCAGGCTGGGAACGAAAGAGAGGAGTGTCACCCGACAGAAGAAGCTGGACCAGGTCTTGAAGCTCCCTTACAACATTAGTTTTAGATATATAGATATAGATACAGATATTTATATGTATCATAGGCTAGAATTTTTTAATGTAGCAATAGAGAGTGGCTGTCCAGGCAGTCCTGGCCACCCTGAACAGAGACAGGACCATGTGGGGCAGGACCTGCTGGCAGGACCCAGTCTTCCCTCTACACCCCCAGGCACAGGGAGATTTTGCTGGTGTGGAGTCTACCTCCTGTGCAGGCAGAGCAGGGCTTCCTCAAGCAGCTGGGCTTGGTCACCCCACCACCAGGGTTAAAGGCCAACCTTCCCTTTGGTGATGGGTTTCCCAACAGGGCATTTTCTCTTACAGTAACATCTGGCACCATCATGGCCCTCTCTGCCCCACCCTTCCTGACAGGAGTGGGAAATGCAGGCCAAGCAGGAAGCCTTCACAGAGGCTGGCAGCAGCTTCCCTTTGTCCACTTGGGCTCGGTTCCGTCTGGACTGAGGCCTCAGACTGTTCACGGTCTGGCACAGAGACCAGAAATAAGTCCCAAATAATCTGAAGGCAGCAAACTGCAGTTCTGTGGATGCTCACTATTTCAGTTAAACTCTGAATGCCTCAGAGAACATGAGAGGCCATCATGTCTGGTGGTTTTCAGATTTTTCTGCACATCAGAATCCACTGGGGAGCCTTAAAAATCCCCATGCCCAGCCCACACCCCATCCAACTCCGCAGGCGTGGGACCCAGGCACCCACAACTGGCTGTGACTGCTCCTCACAGACACATTTGAGAACCAGGGATCTGCCCCTGGCTTCTCAGACTTGATGTGAAAAGCATCACCTGGGGATCTTGCTAAAATGTAGATTCTGATTCAGCAGGTCTGGGACGAGGCTCAAATTCTGCATTTCTCACAAGCTCCAAGGAGATGCTGATACTGCTGGTCCAGGGACCACTGAGTAGTGACTCTAGCCAACTGACTACTTCAACTCAGCTTTCCCAGCTGGCCTGATTTTCTAGGGGGGCTGCAGGAACCACTGACTGAGGGCTAAAGAGCAATTTGCTCTGTTCTGCAAGACAAGCTAAGGAGCATTTCTTGCCTTTTGGGCTGCAGTCATCACTTGCTGTTCATAGATGTCGAGGTTCTGGTTCATTAGCTCCAAGGCCTCCTTGCGGCTGGTGAGAGCTAGTGGGTTCGGACTCAAGATTGACTGGTGCTCGTACACGGCAGCCACGTAATATCCAACCTCTTGATGTTCAGCCACGCCCTGCTCCCCGGCGTGGACTCCCAGGGCAGCCACGTAACAGCCGCAGAGGAAAAAAGCAAGCTGGCTGCTGGCTCCAGACATAATGCAGACCATACATCTGGAATGTAACGGGGCAAGGAGAAAACAGCTGAATAAAGAATCCTGCCAAGAATTTCACTTTCGCAGCTGGGATTTATTAATCCCAGCAGTTAAACTCACCCACCATGATCCTGCAGCTCAAAGAGTTTGTTTCGTGTTCCTAATAAAACGGTATGTGTTTCTCTCCAAACACGTAGCAAGCTACGTTTAAAATGCCTCACTGTGTTAATAGCCTGGTTTTAGAACATTTCCAAAACAGACCCAGTGTTTGCCAGGACTTTCTCACCCAGTCTTCAGCAAGACGGCAGTGTGTCACTACTCACTTTTCTAGCTGCGCACTTAAGTTTTAGGCAATAATAATTATTCCGATTATTTTACATAATTCTGGGACATATTCCACATCCCACTGCCTGCCCTCTGTACACACATACATCCTACAGGTCAACCACACCAGCTACCACTGTGGTAATCCAGCTCGGCCTTCCTGGCCACAAAAACCAGAGGGATTAAAATTCTCCCCGCATTTCTTTGGTTAGTAATGCATATAAAGGCTAAGTCTCCCTTTACTGAGCATGACATTCTTTATCTGGAGCAGAGAAACTGCTGACTTCTACTCAAATGCCAGTACCTACTCTCTATGATGAACAGATGAAAAGAAGTCTCCCAATCAAAGCATGACTTTTTTTCCTCCTTGAATTTGAGGATTGCCATTGCACATCACCCCTTTCTCAAGCTCTGTCTCTGTGACTCCCGAACTCTTGCTCAAAAGCATACTCATTTGGAAATAAAATCGTTTTGCAGTGACAAAATACAATTTTCTAGAAGACAAACTAGAATTTTCTAGAAAGTAAACTCAGCTTGGTAGCTCCTAACATAAGAGATTAGAAGTAAATTACGTCACTTAAAATGACATCTCTGTGTGCCTTTTTCCCCCAAGGATAGGGATTTTTATCCCTAAGAGTTATGTGTTACTAAGTGTTTTAGAGTGAATAGTCCAATTCTGCCTTGAGAATCAGCCTGGCCTCTCAGCGGAAGCCCCTCCCCTGGCACCGATTTACCAGTTGGTGTGCCCAGGCCACTTCCTCTGTGGAGATGTGCTGGGGCTGACCAACTGCCCAGGAATCCAGATTCAACACCAAGATGACAAAGACAAGTCGAGGAATCAAGTTGCTGCTCCTTAAAAAGAAAATGACACCCTGCCCAGTCTGACTCATAACTCCTGTGGTCGCATTTCAACACCAAACTCTCCAGGCCACAAATCTCTTTTTAATTTTCTCTCCAAAGTTCCAGAAACAAAAGTAACTATAATTATTTTCAGCAACAGAACAGGGACTAGGGATGCTCAGTCAGAATGCTCACAAAATCCAATACTTAGAATGAGCGAGTTCTCCCCCGCAACCCTGCCCCATCTCAAACTGTTACTTCTTTCCCCAGGGAATAACTGTACCACCGGAATACCAAACCCCAGGGCTTGTTGCCATTCATCTGGGACACTGTAAACAATGTTTTAAGATTAGAACAAGGGGCCTTTGAGTGAGCAGTCATGAGTTTTTGAATAGAAACAAAAGTATAATTGATAAGTTTTCTTATCTGAATTTTGCCTCTGAACACCAGCAAGGAATAATTTTAAAAGTCTCAAAATCTATTTTCCATTTCATGTCTGGTTTCATAATGATGATAATGGGGAGTGGTTTGGGGGAAAACTTTCATCTTCAAAGTCATATTCACAATATTTCTAAAGTATAAGGCTACGGCCCCACTAAGAGGTGGGGAAACTGAGGCTGGGGGACAGGGGTGCAAACCAGTGCCAGTGGAGGCAGGTCAGGAGCTCCTGGGGCTGAGAGCGGTGTTCCCAGCATCCTCCTTTCTCAAGTCAAAGCTGTAAACCACCAATCTGGGGACACACAACATTAGGTTTCAGGGACTTGCAATCCAGCAAAACAAGGATAGTGTGGAACCAGCAAGATATCATATTTCTTTCTATTTTGAGAAAATAAAATTTAGATTATTTACAACAGGGGCCTGGTGGGAGAGCTGTAAATGGTAATCACTGTGTGTGAACAAAGGTAGGTCGATAATAAGAGGTTATGCAGATTCAACCAGGTATTCATGCTTGAAAGAAGCAAGCTTAATGAGGTAGGAGAGAATGAGCAATTATATAAAAATAGGTACCCCAGTTTGCTCTTCCGAAGAGTGGTGAAATAGCAGCCATTTTAACCAAGTCCGCAAATGCTGGCTTTCCCTCTTTATTTGGCACCGCTGACCTGTCTCAGGAAAAACCACACAAGGCCTGAGGCAGGGACTGAAGGGCTCGGCAGGCAGGAGAGGGGGTGGTCTTGACACAGCAGAACCAGAAGGGCTGGCAATGCCAGATGCTTCCAGTGGTTGCCAGGTGCTGGCTCCTGATAGCATGCACAGGTGGCCTGGGGTGCGGGGGCTCCCTGGGAGCAAGGGGGTCCTGGAAGTCAGGGGGTTCTTGGAAATCGAGCAACTGATCTATCCTTAGGGCTGGCCAGGACCTGGACCACAGACAAAACGGTGAGCAGAAGTGTGTGTCTGGTCTGAAAAGGTAGCTGCGCACTCTCTGCCACCGGAGGGCATTTGACACGTGAGACTAAACTGCAGGAAGGGCCGGCACGAATGCACCATGGAGGGGACAGTGCGCTTCTGTATCCTACTTCATACACTCTTGGGGCTCAACACAGCCCTCTGCGATGGGGGTATCGGGGGCATCAGCGTGGGAAGCACCCAGAATCCCACTGCCAGGAAACAGCAGAGGTGGGAGGGCACTCACTTCAGACACTCACGGGACACTAGACTGTGAGCCAGACACGGGTAGGTGTCAGGAAGACAGCAGTGAACAAGCCCAGCCCTTCCTCGTGCCCCCGCCCCAACCATAATCAAATAAATACCTAGTATGGCACATGGCGATAAGCGCAGAGGAGAAATACAGGCGAGAGGACAGGGAGGGCCTGGCCTGGGTAGGGGACAATTTTAAACAGCATGGCCAAGGAAGGCCTCCATGAGAAGGTGTCTGAAGGAGGTGAGAGAGGAGGCCCCGTGGATGCCTGGGGGAAGTGTTCCAGGCAGAGGGAAAGGCTCCGTCAAAAGGCCCCAGTTGGATTTTGCTGCGTGGTTCAAGAAACAGAAAGGGGAGCAGTGGGCGGAGCCCAGGGACCCGGGGAAGGCGGCAGAAAATGACGTCTGGTAGAGAAAAGACAGGAGCCCGCTCACTGGCCTTCTCAGCCCTGCCCCTGCAGGTGCCCGTCCTCTCCTGTTCTCTGTGAGAGCCATCCCGTGAGAGCCAGTGTCAATCACGACACTTCTCTGCTCAGAATCTCCCAGTGACTCCCCACTGCACGCAGAGTGAAAGCCGAAGAGCTTAGAGCATGCCAACAGGAATGATCCCGGAGACAGGAAATCACTGCTGGGTGGGGAGAGAACTGCTGGGGTGACATCTTGAAGCAGCATCCTGACTTTTTAACTGCCCCACAGAAGCCCCTGCTTCTCACTTCATAATGAAAAATGGTGCCCCAACACTAATCCTGATCAGGAAGGCTCTTGTGATCTATGTGGAAAAGAAATCAAAATCTAAATTACATGGAAATCTGTTTTGTGGAAATTTGGTAACATGTCAATCACTAGATATTTTTACACCCAAGAAACTTTTTGTCCCACCTTGCTAAATGATTCATCTTGATAATTAGCTGCGTTTCCTTCCTAGCCATGCTATTACAATAGTGTCTTTTGCAATAAAATGAAAGGATTATTTTTAAGGTATTCTTAATAGGATAATTTCAGAGGCCGGTGTATACATTTAAAAATTTATATATAGACCTATTGATCTTTTTAATAAAAGATCTTGTCACTCTTTCTTGTCAGAGAGAAAAACAGTCCAATGACAGGAAAAGTCAGCAGAGGAAATGTCACATCCTGTGGAACAAAGCCGGAGGGACCTGCTTAGTCACTAGGAACCAGCACAGTACACATTTCTATGTATATCTTGACAGTTTTTGCCAAGAAAAACTCTGTGAAGTTCCAAATAGTTTTAAACTTATTCTCAAGAGTTTTGCGATTTCCTTGACCAAATCCTTTTACATAAGGAGGAGAAGTAATGTTCATCTCCACCTAATTTACATAATCTGAATTTAAAGAAATCCCCAAAGAGAATTTTTATTTCCTAGAAAGCCTCTTGTTTCCTGGTTCTCCCCTCTGATGATGCTAGAAGTGAGCTTGTCTGGGACCGGCCCCTGGAACAAAAAGCCCCACAACGGTTTTAGCTTGGACAGCTTCGTGCAAACCCATCTACCAACAAAACTTTTGATGTCTCAGTCAGAACTGTCAAGCGTAAACAGTTGTGAGTGGCAACTGATGATGACGTCAAAATTCAAAGCTGAATTCAAGATAGTAAAAACATTACCAAGTCCTCTGAGCTGAACTGGTAAGCTGTGATTTCACTTTTTAAAAAATTCCAGCTATTAAATGAAACCCAGATCAAAATGAATAGAAAACCCACCAGCTGGGAGAAAATATTCACAAATCGTATATCCAACAAGGGGTTAATCCCCATAATATATAAAGAATTCACACAACTGAACAACAAAAAAACAAACAACTCGATCAAAAAATGGGCAGAGGATATGAACATTTTTCCAAGGAAGATACACAGATGGCCAACCAGGCACACGACAAGATGTTCAACATCACTAATCATCAGGGAAATGCAAATCAAAACTATGCTAAGATATCACCTGACACCCGTTAGATTGGCCATAATCACCAAGACAAAAAACAGCAAATGTTGGAGAGGTTGTAGAGAAACGGTCATTCACTGCTGGTGGGAATGCAAACTGGTGCAACCTTTATGGAAAACAGTATGGAGAGTCCTCAAAAAATTAAAAATAGAAATACCTTATGATCCAGCTATCCCACTATTGGGAATCTATCCAACAAATGTGAAATCAACAATCCCTTGTGCACCCCTATGTTCAATGCAGCAATATTCACTATAGCCAAGAAGTGGAAGCAACCCAAGTGTCCCTCGACTGATGATTGGATAAAGAAGATGTGGTATATATATATATACAATGGAATACTACTCAGCCATAAAAAAGACAAAATTGTCCCATTCACAACAACATGGATGGACCTGGAGGGTATTATGTTAAGTGAAACAAGCCAGAGAGAGAAAGACAAACACCACATGATTTCACTTATATGTGGAAGATAAACTGACACATGGACAGAGAGAACTGTTTGGTGGTTACCAGGGGCAAGGGGGATGGGGAGTGGGCACAAGGGGTGAAGGGATGCATTCATATGGTGACTGACAAACAATAATGTACAACTAAAACTTCACAATGTTATAAACGATTAAGACATCAATAAAAAAATTACCCAAAAAAAATTCCAGCTATTATCTTCAAAAAAGAGAGGGACATACAGAAGCGTACCTTTGGACCAGGCCTTTGATTAGGGCCTATCTCTGCTCTGTCAACTAGAGTAAGTTATCTTAGGACACGAAATGAGCAATCAAAGGATCGTGACACTGGAACCTAAATACGGTATGTCATCTTTCTTTTCTTCAAATGGGAAATTATCTTCATAATTTAAATCAAATAAAACTTCTCCCTGAAATTCCCAGGTGTTTAAGGTAAGAAGACACTTTCCTTTTCCTTTTGTTATGCAGACAGAAAGGGCCCCAGCTGAAACGGCTTCCACAGGCTCGCTACTGCCATCCTGTGGACTAACTGGGTATCACTAGCCCAAGTGGGTATTTGCTCTTAAGTCCCACAACAGCAGATTCTTGAGCAGTAAATGGACAGTGTTTCTCCTCCTCGCCTTCCCATTTTCATTTCTAACACTTCATCTATCTCTTTTACAGTAGAAAAACCAGAAAACATTTGATTTTCCAAGATTTGGGTCTCATGAAATCTATTTTTCATTTGTCATGCTTCGAAGACCTATTGCATCTTCTACATTCACAAGTTCTAAATTTGTTGCAATTTCTTATCTTACAGTTGTGCGCTCCATAGGATGTGACTGGATGTGCAAAATGACACAGCCATCCACAGTGTGACGCACAGCACTATGCATGGGGAAATCTGGCTGAGTTAAGGGATCTATATGGACAAAGTTTTATACTGATGCCACATTGCATTTTACATGTTACATGTTAACATTTTCAAACCATTTTAACATCCATTATCTCATTTTATCTTTCTGTCACATAAAGCAGTGAAAGCAGATAGTAAAATTCTATTTTCATGGCGAGAGAAAATCTCAGGACTAGTTAGTAGTGAGAACAGACTGGAAACCAGGTGTCCTGGCTCCTGGTCCGGCCCTCCTAGCACCTGTTGAAGAACTGGGGCAATTTGTCAGTCAATCCTTCGAAGACCAGTGTGGGGTCTTCAACGCAGCTGCAGCAGAAATAAACAGAAATTCAAAGTAGCACTCCCAGGGGAGATTTTGGGTGGTTCTCAAATGTGAGCGTGCCATCAGAGTCACCTGGAGGACTTGAACACACAGATCCCTGGATCCCATGCCCAGAAGTTTCGATTCAGCAGGTCTGGGGTAGGGCCTGAGAATCTGCATTTCCTACAAGTTCCCAGGTGATGGTGACGCTGATGGTCCTGGTGTGGGGTCACACTTGGGAAACCACTGGGCTCGAAGTTAAAGGCATGTAGAACCTATATTCCGACTCCTATCTTTCCCTCATGTCAAAGACATGAGTCAGAATCATCACCTTTTTTCCCAGTGCCTCTCCAATAGGGCTGATAGAATTTGGGCAGATTTCAAAGCATTTCCACCAAATTTGGTGCAAATGAACAACACATGTTTAAACACTCAAATGAAGGGAAAAAATCTCCCCCAAACAATTTGGTCAGGTGCATGCCTTAGCCTTGACAGTAACGTAATTGTAGAACCAGGCTGTTTCTGGTTTTCATTTGTTTAATAGAGTTCTTGATTTTAAAAGAATAAAACAGGGGCAACAGACAGATATTCTGTTATACAGAGATATTCCATTATATAAATAGATAGTATGAATAGATATTCTACTATATATAATATGAATAAATAAGTAGATCATTTATAATATATTTATAAATTTAAAGTCTTTTAAATTAAAATTCTTATAATTTAAAAATAATTTAAATTTATTTGTAAATATATCTATTGTTGTATATATATATATTTACAAATAAATTGGTAATCTGAAAAATCTCCCAACTATATTCTGCAAAAATGTATCAGATTTCTTTTCAACAGTATATCTGAAATCTTTGGGGATCAAAAAAATTTTTTTCCATTTACAAAGTAAATTTATAAAAGGAAATTTAAAAAGAAAAAATATTTCATGATACTTACAAAACACAGTTAAAGAAAACATGGAACAACTGTAGGATAAAATATGATGTAGCCACTCAAATCAGGATTGCAACAATATTAAGTACAAAATGTTAAGAATAAGTGGTAAAGCAGGATATACAAAATTTTATATTCACCATCATCCCACTTTTATGTAAATAAAAAAGGGGAAGTAAATATACTGAAACGTTAATAGTCTATATCTCTGAAATTGATATTATGAGTGATTTAAATTTTATTCTCTGTACTTTTCTATATTTTCCGACTAGTATGAACATATACAACTAATATGTGTACTTTTCTAATTAGGTACATTTTTTTTGGCAAAAGGTCTTTCTTGACCCCACTAATTCTCCTTTCTCTCTATTGTCTTATCAAAGTCCACTTATTTTATTTTATTTTTTTAGTGCACGTGCTTTTCTTTTCTATTTTTTTATTGCAGTAACATTGGTTTATAACACTGTATAAATTTCAAGTGTACATCATTATACTTCTATTCCTGCATAGATAACATCACGTTCACCACCCTAATACTAATTACAGTCCATCACCGCACACATGTGCCTACTCATCCCTTTTGCCCTCCTCCCTCCCCGCTTCCCCTCTGGTAACCACCAAGCCAGTCTCTGTCTCTATGTGTTTGTTTGTTGTTATTTTTATCTTCTACTTATGAGCAACATCATACAGTTTTTGATCTCCCTCTGACTTATTTCACTCAGCATAATACCCTCAATGTCCATCCATGTTGTCGCAAATGGCTGGGTTTCATCGTTTCTTATGGCTGAGTAGTATTCCATTGTGTATATACACCACATCTTCTTTATTCATTCGTCCCTTGATGGGCACTTAGGTTGCTTCCAAGTCTTGACTATTGTGAACAATGCTACAATGAACACACAGGTTCATGTATCTTTACGTATTGGTGTTTTCGTGTTCTTTGGATAAATACCCAGCAGTGGAATAGCTGGATCATACGGTAGTTCTATTCTTAATTTTTTGTTTTCCAAAGTGGCTGCACCAGTTTGCATTCCCACCATCAGTGTATGAGAGTTCCCTTCTCATCACATCCTCTCCAAAACTTGTTTCCTGTCTTGTTAATTATGGCCATTCTGACAGGCGTGATGTGATATCTCATTGTAGTTCTGATTTGCATTTCCCTGATAGTTAATGATGTTGAGCATCTTTTCATGTGTCTGTTGGCCACCTGTATATCGTCTTTGGAGAAATGTGTGTTCAGGTCTTTTGCCCATTTTTTAATTGGGTTGTCAGTTTTTTTGTTTTTGAGATGTATGAGTTCTTTACATATTTTAGAGATTAACCCCTTATCAGATATATGGTTTGCAAATATCTTCTCCCAATTGTTAGGCTGTCTTTTCGTTTTGTTGATGGTTGATGGTTGCTGTGCAGAAGCTTTTTAGTTTGATGCAGTCCCATTTCTTTATTTTTTCTATTGTTTCCCTTGCCCAGTCAGATACACTACTTGAGAATATGTTGCTAAGACCAATGTCGAAGAGCGTACTCCCTATGTTTTCTTCTAGAAGTTTCATGGTTTCAGGTCTTACATTCAAGTCTTTAATCCATTTTGAGTTAATTTTTGTGTATGGTGTAAGATAATGGTCTACTTTCATTTTTTTGCATGTGGCTGTCCAGTTTTCCCAGCACCATTTGTTGAAGAGACTTTCCTTTCTCCATTGTATGTTCTTAGCTCCCTCGTCAAAAATTAGCTGTCCATAGATATGTGGATTTATTTCTGGGCTCTCAATTCTATTCCATGGATCTGCTGTGTCTGTTTTTGTGTCAGTACCATGCTGTTTTGGTTGCTATAGCTTTGCAGTATATTTTAAAATCAGGGAGTGTGATTCCTCCAGCTTTGTTCTTTTTTCTCAGCAGTCCTTTGGCTATTCGGGGTCTTTTGTTGTTCCATATAAATTTTGGGATTCTTTGCTCTATTTCTGTGAAAAGTCTTGTTAGAACTTTGATAGAGATTGTACTGAATCTATAGATTGCCTTAGGAAGTATGGACATTTTAACTATGTTAATTCTTCCAATCCAAGAGCACGAAATATCTTTCCATTTCTTTGTGTCTTCCTCAATTTCTTTCAATTATGTTTTATAGTTTTCAGTGTACAGGTCTTTCACCTCTTTGGTTAAGTTTATTACTAAGTATTTTATTCTTTTTGTTGCAACTGTAAATGGGATTGTATTCTTAATTTCTCTTTCTGCTACTTCATTGTTAGTGTATAGAAACGCAACTAATTTTCATATGTTGATTTTGTATCCTGTAACTTTACCATATTCACTTATTATTTCTAGAAGTTTTTTGGTGGATTCTTTAGGGTTTTGTATATATAAAATCATGTTGTCTGCAAATAATGACAGTTTCACTTCTTCCTTTCCAATCTGGATCCCTTTTGTTTCTTTTTCTTGCCTGATTGCTCTAGCCAGGGCTTCCAATACTATGTTAAATAGGAGTGGTGAAAGTGGGCATCCTTGTGTGGTTCCCATTCTTAGAGGGATAGCTTTCAGTTTTTCACCACTGAGGATGACATTAGCTGTGGGTTTGTCATATATGTTTTTATATGTTTATATATGCTTTATTATGTTGAGGTATTTTCCTTCTATACCCATTTTATTCAGAGTTTTTATCATAAATGGATGCTGTATCTTGTCAAATGCTTTCTCTGCATCTATTGAGATGATCATGCGATTTTTATTCTTCATTTATTAATGTGGTGTATCACGTTGATTGATTTGCAGATGTTGAACCATCCCTGCATCCCTGGGATGAATCTCACTTGATGGGGATCAAAATTGAATAGCTGTGGAAGTAAGTCTCAAACTGGGTCTAGAGACCTTGACCAGAGAGTAAGGAAAGAGTGGAGAGAAGGCTTCTTTCACTGCCAGTCAGTCTTGGGAGAGAAGAATGGTGGGGCCACTTGCAGCTACTCTGCTCTTCTAGAATGTTTATGGCTTCCAGCTGGGCTTTACCTTCTTGATCCTCCAAGAATTATCATCAACTTCACTGAAATGAACCTCAATGGAGGTCAGCAAGGAATTGTTTTTCAAAACCCTTGGGAAATTTCTCCTCTATTTCCTAGTCGGACCCTTCAGTTAGAGTCATTAGAAGGAGCACCTTCTAGATAATGAGGACCTGAAGTCTGGATATCCAGGAGAAACACACTCAGTGCATGGAAAACATAATGTCCTAGAACCACAGGTCAAATTTTTCAGGGAAGATGTGCTCAGAGATGTGGGCAATTTAAAGGCTCTTTGTGATTATTAAGTGTATAGTGGTCACAACATCTCTAAGGGTATGGTGAGTGAAACATCACTACATCAAGTCCCATCACTCCTGTGCGCTTATCTGCCAGTGCTCAGGAATCAAAACCGGATCATGGGACCAACATGATGGGGGAGATGCCCTGGAAGCAGAGAGTGGAGAACAATGGAATGGGTAATAGACCCAAGGAACTGTGTTGCCCAAGTCAAAGGAACAATCCTTAATAGGATCGTCTGGAAACACTGAGAATGAATGACAGTAGGAAGTGTGAGACAACAAAGAAAGCTAAAGTAAAACATAGCACTAGAGAAAAAAGTGCCAAAGGCCACTTTCTCCTGTGGAGAGGCCAGGGAGAACATATCTGGGAGGGCAGAGTCAGGATCACCAAGAGAGACACAGCAGACAGCCGGCAAACAGGTCCAGATGCTGTCAGTTCCAAGATAAGTACTACTTGTGGGGGATGCTCTTGACACAATCATGGTAGGGAGATGTAGGTGACCTACAGCACAGGCAGGTGGTCAGTGGTGTTCAGTTAGAGGGCAGCACACGATCAAGAATGACAGTGACCTTTCCAGACCTATTGACAAACTTGGTAATCTTCTCCATCCATGGTAGGGTAAACATGTAGAGAAATGGTTAGTGTCTCCATCTTCATCTCTCTTCCTGGAGGCACTGAGCATTTCTGTCTTCCACTTTGGCCAGACTGGTAATTACCTGTGTGTCTTTTTCCTCTAGCAAAGGTACCAGCTCAGCCATAGCTGCACCCTGGTCACTAAAACAAGTGCCATTGCCCTATGCTATCCAGACCCTCTGGGGGGCAGACATCTGACTGGCTTTCCTATGTCCTGCAGCTTTATCTGGCACGAAGGCCCAAGTTCTCCAAGTTTGGGGCTCCCTGGGGGTGGTGCGAGTGCGAGGTTGGATAGGGGAGGTTTCAGACTCTCCCATGGTAGTTGGTGCTACATTCCTCAGCACTAGGGGAAAAGCAGAGGAGGATATTTTAGCTCTTTTTTGGAAAAAGGTTACTCCTAAACTTGAAGGGGATCAATATCCAGAGCCAGGATTTAATCCAAATCAATTTTGTCCAAAAGCCTAGATTCTTACCACATTCAAAACAATGAGAAGAAAAGTGTGATTGAATAAGTGATATTAGGATGACTGAATAACAATTTGGAAATAAACTTAAACACCTTAGGCCATATATAAAAATAAACTCAAAATAAGGAGTTAATATTGAATGTTAGGAAAACTAGCATAAATTAGAATTTGATATCAGATGTTTGATGAAACAACTTTCTAAAGTTTAAAGCAGTTAAAATAATAGCAGAAACAGACAAATTAAAATTTACATGCAAAATATAATCATCAAAACAATATTTATAAACAGGCAATGAAAAAGAACATATTGAAACAGGAAAAAAATCATCAACACTTTGAAAGATTTTGAACTTATGTACAAAATAAACATTAACTGGTACTAGTCAAATATATTAAATTTGGGGAAAAAATTAAGCTAAACTAGTAAAGTGATAGCGAATAGCAATTTCTTACTGGGAAAAAAAGTTTGACAATTTGTATTATGAATCACACATTGTTGACTTCTGGGACCTTATCTTAGGAAGTTATTCAAAAGATGAAAAAAGTTAGTTGAAATGACAACATACCATGGAAGTAAAGAATATGGGTTTTGGGGTTGCAAAATATCTGAGTTGAAATCCTGGCTCTGATACTTACTCATTAAATAAACTTGGGTAATGTATTTAAAATAACTAAGCTTCAGTTTCTCAATCTACAAGTTGGAAATGAAAATATCTGATAAAAAGTGCTTAGTGTTTAATAAGTGGAAGCTAGCTAAAATTGAAGAATAAGTCCCAATAGATGAAGGCTGGAAACAAACAATACATAATTTGATGAAAGTTAGTATATATAAACCAGGTGGAATATCAAGCAAAAATTTAAAAGATAGTTATGAAGACTCTGATAATGGAATAGTTTAAGATGTGCTAAACACATAATGAAAAATTTTCTATATTTACAATAATAATAGCTAAGTAAAACATGTACACACTTTTTTCTTCTGCTTCTTTCTTGAGCTCTGCCAGATAAATTTCATGTCAGTTCTTCCCTACTTGATCTATAGATTTAATGCAATACCAATCAAAATCCCAGCAAGTTAAATTGTGGGTATCTACAAATTGATTCAAAAGTTTATACGGAGAGGCAAAAGACCAAGAACAGCTAACACAATATTGAAGGAGAAGAACCAAGTCTGAAAACTGACACTACCCGACTTCAAGACTTACTGTAAAACTACAGAAATCAAGTCAGTGTGGTATTGGCAAAAGAATAGACAAATAGATCAATGGACAAACAGAATAGAGAGCCCAGAAATAGACCCACATAAACATAGTCAACTGATCTTTGACAGAGGAGCAAAGGCAATATGATGGAGCAAAGATAGTCTTTTCAACAAATAATGCTGAAACAAATGGACATCCCTGTGCAAAAAAATGAATCTAGACACAGATCTTACACTCTGTGTGTTGTCCAATATCACCAAGCAATTAACTCAATTCTGATACTATCTACCTGGAGATAGCCTCAGATCCCACAGGTTAAGGCCCCAGTCATATAAGACTGCACCCTCCCTCACTTTAGGTGCCAATTGCAAATCCAAGTTGTTATCTGTGCTTCTGACCGACTGGCTATATATAAATTGGAGGTTCCCACAACCCTCTCCTTTTTTCAATTAATTTGCTAGAGCAGCTCACAGCATTCAGAAACATTTATTTACATTTACTAGTTAGCTATAAAGGTATTATAAAGAATACAGATAAAAGGCCAGATGAACAAGTACATGTGGCAAGGTATGTGGGAAGGGGTGCACTCTCCCTTGCATCTCCATGTGTTCACTAACCCAGAAGGTCTCTAAACCCCATCCTTTCGGGTTTTTATGGAGGTGTCACTATGTAGACATGATTAATTATCATTGGCCATTGGTGACTGAACTCACTCTTCAGCCCCTCTCCTCTCCCAGGAGGTCAGGGGTGTGGGGGGAGGGAATGAGACTAAGTTACAATCCTTTAACACATGGTTGATTCCCCTGACAATCAGACCTCACCCTTAGGGGCTTCCCAAAAGTTATCTCATTAACATAAACTCAGGTGTGGTTGAAAGGGATTTATGAATATCAAAAGACACCTTTATCACTCTTAATACTTAGGAAATTCCAAGGGTTTTAGGAGCTCTGTGCCAGAAATGTGGATGAAGACCAAATATATATTTGTTATCATAAATTACATCACATACATTCTTCCCGAAAATTAACTCAAAATGGATCATAGACCTAAATGTAAAGTGCAAAACTATAAAACTCTTAGAAGACAACATAGGAAAAAATTTAGATGACCTTGGGTTTGGTGATGACTTTTTAGATGCAACACCAAAGGCGTGATCCATGAAAGAAATAATTGATAAGCTGAAATTCATTAAAATTAAAAACTTCTGCTCTGTGAAAGACAATGTCAAGAGAATAAGACAAGCCACAGACTGGGAGAAAATATTTGCAAAAGACATCTGTGATAAATGACTGCTGTCCAAAATATACAAAGAACTCTTAAACTCAACAATAAGAAAACAAACAAACATTAAAAAATAGGCAAAAGATCTAAATGGACATCTCACCAAAGAAGATAGATATACAGATGACAAATAAGCATATGTATGAAAAGATGATTCACATTATCTGTCATTAGGGAATTGCAAATTAAAACAACAATAGATATCACTTAACACCTATTAAATAACCAAAATCAAGAACAGTGACAACACCAAACGTTGACCAGGATGTGGAGCAACAGGAACTCTCATTCATTGCTGGTGAGAATGCAAAGTGGTGCAGCCACTTTGGAAAACAGGTTGGTAATTTCTTAAAAACTAGACATATTCTTACCATATGATTCAGCAATTGCACTACTTGTATTTATCCAAATGAGTTGAAAAGTTATGTCCACACAAAAACCTGCACATGGATGTTTATAGTCTCTTTATTCATAATTGCCAAAACTTGGAAGCAACTGAGATGTCCTTCAGTAAGTGAGTGAACAAACTGTGGTACACCCAGACAATGGAATATTATTCAGTGCTAAAAAGAAATGAGCTATCAAGCTATTAGATGCATATTACTAAATGAAAGAAGCCAATCTGAAAAGGGTACATACTATATGATTTCAACTATATGACATTCTAGAAAAGGCAAAACTATGGAGACAGTCAAAACTTCAGGGGTTGCCCAGGGTTGGGGGTTAGGGAGAGACAAATAGGTGGAGCACATGGGATTTTTAGGGCAGTGAAACTATTCTGTATGATACTATAATGATGGATACATGACATTATACATTTGTCAAAACCCATAGGAATGTACATATAACACTAAAAGTGAATTCTAATCTAAACTATGGACTTTGGGTGATAATGATGTGTCAATGCAGGCTCATTGATTGTAACAAATGTACCACTCTGGTGCATGACGTAGATAGTGGGGGAGCCTGTGCATGTGTGGGGGCAAGGGTATATGAGAAATATGCTCCTGCTATATGATACAATACTAAACCCATATTGGGTATATGTACTTTCTGGTCAACTTTGCTGTGAATCTAAAACCATTCTAAAAAATAAAGTATTTTAAAATAAAAGTAAAAAATAAATAACTGAAAACCAAAGTGGTTAGGTGATACTGACACATTTCTCAATCTTGATATCTGAGGGGTTTAGATTTTAGTGGCTACACAGGGCAGAAGACAAGATCTTGAGGTTGGAGTGAGATATGTGCTAGGCCTCTCAATGAGCTCTGTTCTCACTGAAAGGATGGCTCAAACCAAACAAACATATCTGCCACCAAAGTAACTATCTAACATAGAAACTTGTATATCTCATCTTGGGCTTTGAGTAGGGAAAGAAAAGTATCCCATGAGAAGTTATAACCAAAGGTTTCCTTATGTGGGTTTAAGATTCAAATTCACACAACACACCTGATCCATGTGACCCCAAGAAATGAACACAAAATAGTCTTGAGATGTTAATAATCCTGAAGTGCTTGGACAAGTCAATCTACATCCTCCCTAAAGGAACTCATCTTCAACCCAGGCCACTCATGAGTCCCATAATTAGAGGTCAAGCATGAGCTCACAGTTCAAAATTATTAAACACACAAGAAAACAAACTATCATGCAAGAGAAACCATCATGGAAGAGAGTCAAAATAACACAGCAAAATCAGACCCCCAACAACCCCCAAAAGCCTTAAATATAAAATATATATGAGGATTATGTTTATGGAACTTAATACAAATTTTATAAACTCTGACAACAAATAAATTATAAAACTAACAAAAGGTGGGTGGAGATGGGAGAAAGAGTAGTGTAGTATGCAGGAAAGCAGAAGGAAGGAAATAAAATAAAAGTGGAAATTAATACATTAGAAAACAGAAAAATGGTAGAACTAATAAATAAGTCCAAGAGGTTGTCCTTTGAAAAAAAGAAACAATTATATAGATAAATCATCAGCTAACCTAATTAAGAAAAAGGAACAACATATACAAAATAGATAATAATGAGGAGGAAATATCTACAAATGCAGAAGAAATTAAAAGAATAAAGAACAATCTCCTCATTCAATTCTATGCTGATAAACTTGAAAACTTAGATAAAATAGATAATTTCCTAGGAAAATGTATTTTACCAAAACTTACTTCAGATAAAAGAAAAAACTGAACCAAGCCAACAATTATAGAAGAAGTAACAAAGTTATCAAACAACTATTCCCTCTCATCCTTCACCCTCAAAACAGGCCCAGATAATTTCCAGAGGAATTCTTTCTACCTATAAAGGAGCAGATTACCCTATATGCTACTCAGTGTTCTAGAAAATAGTAAAAGAATAAAAATTTTTCTTATGAAGTGGTAAAATTCTGACAACAAAACCTGACAAAGGTAGGAGCTCCACGATGTTATCTAGGACCAGGATCTTTCTCTCTTTGTGCCTCTCTGTCCTCAGCATACAGCTTCCAACTTCAGGGTCACCTTGTGGCAGCAAGAGGACTGCTACAACTCCAATACTATGCTGTGTGGAAGAAAAGGAAAAAGGCATATGCCGGTTCAATTAGCTTTCCCAAAGCCCTGTCCGCTGACTTCATTTAAATTGCTTTGGCCCACAAGGGACTCATGACCACTCCAAGCTACAAGGAAGGCTGGGAAGTAAGCTGCATTACTATCTTGAATAAAATCAAGATTTTGCCAGATAAAACATAGGAAGCCCAGTTAAGTTTGAATTTTGGATTAAAAAGTATGATAGGATACACTTATGCTGAAAAATTATTCATTGTTCATCTGAAATTCAAATTTAATTGGCACAGTCCTGGGTGTCCTGTTTTGTTTTTCTAAATCTGGGAACTCTACTCATAAGTGACCAAGTAACCAATACCCTGAATTTTATAGTTATCACTTCCTTTATTAAAAAAAAAAAGTTTTATCACCCAATGTGCATCCCCAGGCATTATAATTTAGTCTTCCCAATTAAATAAAATTGATATATCCTTTAAGTCTCTTTTAATCTATGGGTTCCTTATCCATCCCTTTTATTTCCTCAAAGCCAACTGATCGAAGAAGCCTGGTCATTTGACCTATAGATTTTCCAACAGAATGGATTCTGCTTATTGCATATGCATGGTGAGGTTCAAACTTTACCTCTTTCCTTGGCATTTCTTGCAAATTGGCAGGTGGATCCAGAGACTGGATCAGATTCAGGTTCCATCCATATGGCAAGACTATGGGTGGTAGTGTGTTCTTTCATCACGAGGCACATGTCTGATTCTCTTTTCACAAAACATTGACACTTAATGCCTTTATCTATTCATTCAGGGTTGCAAAATGCTGGTATTCTATCATTTCATTTTTATTTATTAATTGGAATACTTTTTATAAAGAGACATTTTATTTTATCTACTATTTGGTTATCTAGTGGTACAGTTCATATAGGAAAGACAGGATAAATGCTAGATTCTCTTCCATTCTTTTTAAAATCAGTTTTCAAGATAATGAATTGGTTCTCTATTATTCTCTGAAGGTGACCAATATTTTAAAATATCGTCTATGAACTCATAGATTTAAACATATTTGATGGGTTTCCCTCCATTGCAATTATCATTATTGAAACTCAAACTATCCCATTCTTGACCAGTGGTAGCCTCTTCAAGTTGGCTCTTGATTTCTCTTGACATTACCCTAGAAGTTTCTGATAGCTTCTTTGTAATCTGACATTAAAAGATGTCCTAAGCTTATCTTGTACATTTCCTGGCTCAGATCTGGAACTGGCCATTTCTCCAAGAAGCCTTGGGTCCAAAACTGACTCTTTGAAAAAAGTAATGAAATAAACAAACCTCCATCAAGATTGATCAAGGACAAAAGCAACAGACACACACGAGCATAAAGGAAAAATTAAAAGGGAACATAAGTATGATTACAACAAAGATTTTAGAACTGATTATTGGATGCTCTGGAACAAATGTATGTTGAATGGATATGTGGATAAAATGCATAATTTTCTAGGAAAATAAAATTTACCAAAATCCAAAAAAGACTGAAAAATGAAGCAGACCAATAACCCAAGAAGAATTAAAATATCTCCCTCTAGAAGCTCCAACCCTGGTCTGTTTCTCAGGGGAATTCTCCCAAACATTCAAGGAAAAGATACATACTATGTCTTTTTTATAGACACATATTTATACATACATATTTTATACAAACCACTCCAAAAACTTTTTTAAAGATGGTATAACCTCAATGCCTAAGCTAGATAAGGATAGTTCAAGAAAGGAAAACAATGGCTGACTCTCACTCTTAAACACAAATGCTGAAAGCCTAAATAAAAATAACAGCAAACTGAATTAAGCAATGTAGAAGAAGGAAATCATCATGACCATGTTGGGTTTATCACAAGAATGATGAATCATTTAATATGAGAAAGTATATCAACTTAATTCACCACATTAACAGATTAAATGAAACAAAAATGCCACTTATCAGTGCATCTTATCTACATTGTATTGGAAGTCTTAGCCAGGGCAACAAGACATGAAAAAGAAATATAAAAGATGTAAGAACACAAAAAGAAGAAACAAAATTTTCATTTTTGATATGATTATCTACAAAGAAACCCAAGAGAATCTATAAGCAAATTATTATCACTAATAAAAAAGCATAGTTACTTTACTACTTTGCTAGATTTAAGACCAACATATGAAAATTGCATTCTAATACATTGGCCTCCCCAAAACTAGAAAATGCAAATAAATAAAAAGTAAATTACTTAGAAATAAATATAATAAAAGATTTTTAAAGATATTAAGGGAAGCTAAAATAAATGGATATCATGCTAATGGCAAAATAGACTCAATAAAATATAGATATTGTTCTACCCAAAGTAATCTATAAATTCAGTGTAATTCCAATCAAATATCAATGAGTATTTCATGGAACTTGATAAACTGATTCTATAATCTGTATGAAAAATAAAAAGGCCAAAAATAGATCTAGTAGGCAGAATAATGGCCCCTCAAAGATGTTCACATCCTAATCCCCAGAACCTGTGAGTATGTTAGGTTACATGCAAAGGGGAATTAGGGTTGCTAATTAGCTGACAGTGAGATGTGGAGATTATCCTGGATTATACAGGTAGGCTCAATGTAACCACTAGTGTCCTTATGAGTGGAAGAGGGAAGCAGAAGAAGGAGAACAAGAGAGAAGGCAGCGTGAGAAGGATTTGGCCCAATATTGCTCACTTTGAAGATGGAGCCAAGAATATGGGAAGCCTCTAGAAGCTGGAAGGAGCAAGGCATGAATTCTCTCCTAGAGCCTCCAGAAAAGAATGCAGTCCTGCCAACACCTTGATATTGTTTCAGTGAGACCCACTTCAGACTTCTGAACTACAGAACTATAAGATAAATTTATGTTGTTTTAAGCCATTGTAATTTGTTACAGCAGCAATAGGAAACTAATTACAATAGACAAGATGGTTTCAAAAGAACAAAGTACAAGGACTTGTCCTACCAACATGAACACATTTTAATAATATAGAAATAAAGATAATGAAGGATTGGTGTTGGGATAGGAAAAGAATAGAGTTCAGAGACAGACCATAAGTATACGGAAACTTGATATATGACAGAGATGACATTATGGATCCCTGGGATAAGGATGAACTATACCATAAGTGGTGCTTAGACAATTGATATTTTGGTAAATTGACTACAAAAAATGGCTAGAAATTATTCATCTCTCCTTATTCATGTTCCCTTGTCATGTAACTTTAATGCCATCCCACTCAGAGTCTGAGCTCAGCCATGTAACTTGCTTTGGCTAATGGGATGTTGGCAAACATGACACACAAAGGCTCAACAAGGGGCTTTGCCCCCTTTTGCAACCTGCTGCCATCATATGAATAAGCCCAGGAAAGCTTGCTGAATGAGGAGAAATACATGGCTCAGTGGTGATATGTCCCCACTCCAGTGGACAATCAGTCAACTTCCAATGGCAGAGTAACCTAGCTGAATAGCAACTGACGACAGATATATGAAGAAGCCCAGCTGAGCCAACCTCACAGGATTATAAATTAAATAAATGGTGGTTGTGTTACTGCACAAAATTGGGATTCACTTGCCTGATGTGCATAAACAAGCCAACTAATTATGGCATCAGCCTTTGGGAAAGAGATCAGCTTTATTCTGCGAGATCAATCTGCAGGGAGAACAGGGTGCATATGCCCTCAGATCTGTCTTCCTGCTTCAGGATTTGTGGTAAATTTAGGAGGTTAGAGAGAACAGGCTGGCGTGCAGAAATACTGGTGGTACAGGTTTTGAATGGTGGGCTTCAAACATTTATAGTAAGGTTTTAAACATTTATGACAGGGTTCTAAACATTCATGATGAGGTTCCAAACTTTTATGATAGGGTTCTAAACATTTTTGATGAGGTGAGGGGGAAATTTTAACACCAGATATTCCTGAATGAGGGACCAATTGCTTCTGATAAGAGTTCGACTTTTAAGTTCCAGTCATATCCCAGTCCTTGGTTTCCACGGGAAGGAGGATCTTTGGTTCCATGGTCATTTCAGGTCAAGATTTCTTCTTTTGCACATGCTCTGGCTATGTGACACTGCAGATTTTCTGAAAGGCAATTCTTAATCACTCTGCTGATAAGAGATGGGGTCACTTGAACTGGTCCTGCAGGGCCTGTGATTACAAATCTCCTCTTTTTGTTGTTCATTCCTCAATCTTGAGGGACATAAGGCAATAACTGCTCTAGCTTCTTCCTGCTGATAAGGGGCATAGATTGTTCCATCTCATTAAACCAGTCTCTTAGTAAAATGGTGATGCAGGTGGGCTCCCAAAGATAGGCCTAAATTGGTTAAGCAAGTAACCAGGTATTTAATAAGAAGCATTTCTAGAGAAACAAAAGAAAAACAAGGTTAATGGTTGGAGCAAATTATAAACCAGTTTTTGAGCTCAGGGGGCAGCCAGTCAAGGATTTCTAGATGTCAGAGTCAAAGCATCTTTTGCAGCTTGAAATATCTCCAATGACGTCATTGGGTGTTCAGTTATCTTTCTGAGTGGCTTACACAGCAAGAGACATGAATCTCTCTTAAGCTTGTATCAAGATGTCCAGCTTCAGTTCGCAAGGCTTCAGGGAAAGGAGCAGGTTCAGTTCTCACTGATTCCAAATGAAAATGATGGAAAAAACTGAAAATGTTAGCTTGGAGATTTGTAGCCATATATTTCAGGAGACTAGAAGAATTCAGTATCCAGTCTAGTTAACAGATAGAAGACAAAATCTCAAAGACAATTATCAGAACTAGAACCTAATACCCATGAATGTGTACTATAGTTCCTATTCAAACATAATTTTTCTCTCTAAAATCACCCTCATTTTTACTAAAGATAGCCAAATTAGGATGAATTGGTTGGCTAAACGAGTCTAGTTTCAATAAACTTGGCCCAACTATTTACATAAGCACAGCAAGAATGGCAGTTGATCATATAAGCTCTTTTAAATCTGCTTTGCTGGAACTTTTCATAAGGAATCTCAGATTGAGCCTTAAAGGCCTTTTGGAGTCAGGAAAGCCAAGCCAAGGGCTTGTCATCAGACTTCACCTGCAATACCTTCAGATTTGGGTGAATTCCTCTCTTTTTTGGGGTCCCCCAAATATCCTGAGGTTTCTTGCACCTGTCAAGGAAGTGACCTTTACACACCTGGTAATCGCTGGGAACCCTGTAAGCAAGGTACCAGGCCAATATTTCCAAGTGGCTTTATTCCATGAACTCCAAACTTTTTCCTCAAAAGCTGTCTTATCATATCTTAGTCTGCATGTTTCTCTCTCTAATATGACATTCTAGCCAAAGCTTTGGTAAAATAACCAATGTTTCCAATTGTGTCCTATTATAAGGAGAACGGATTCTTATTGAACTTATGCAAATAACTGTATTGCCATGAAAACAATACCCACTCACTAAGAGTTTCCAAATTCCAGAGGGACCAGGTAGGGAGAAAAAAAGGTAAATGTTTCAATTTTGCTTACAAAGGTATAATTTACCAAATTGCTATAAGTCATAGTTAGCTTAAGAGAAAAGAGAGAAAGTTTTCCTTAAATCTCGGGAAAACTAAAACATTAAAAATCAGCAATATCTCAAATGAAAAGTCATAAAAGTTATAATCATCCTCATCAGTTCATTCATTCTTGTGTAATCAATTCTTGATCTGAATCTTCTGTTAGCAGTTTCATGAGTCATCAGTTTCTCTGATAGAGTTCTGTAATTTCTCACCCAGTTCAGTTTTATGACCTGAAAGTTTATCAGAAGCCATTCTAGAGTGTCAGATTCCTTCCATGAATCTCTCTGAAGATGAAACACATCTACAAAAACATCAGAGTAAAACAACTACCTGCAAATGAAAAAAGACTCAAAAAGGGCAATTGACAAAGAAACTTGGCTATTTCTGTGACATATAACACTTCAAGATAATAACTAGAATTATGGCTGACAACCAGGGCAGATCAGAATTTTCGGAATGTTATACAATTTTTAAAATACTTATATCAATAACATTTATCTGTATAATATAATAGGTCCCTGTGAAACAATGCTTAGTTATCCATTTAACCATGGTGACAATTAAAGATTTTCAGACCAATGCAGAAAATTAAATAGCTGTAAGAAAACCTTAGCACCTGTGATTAAAGACCTGATAAAAACAATATAGGAAATTTATTTTGATAAAACATAAAATCCCTACGCTTCTGGTAGGCTACTCAAAGAAAAAAAACCTTTCATAATCTCTTTAACAAGAGCAGACTAAAAGTTCAAGAAAATTATCATTTTAAGAGAGAGAAAACCAAATTCTAATTTTGTACCAGCTTACTTTTGACAATAAAACTCACTTACTTAATTAGATTTACTTCAATCTTAGCCAACGTGACCATGCACAAAACTCTTTTTTAGTGTTCCTCTTCCACAAACCTTTTATAACTTTCCTTTTATATTCAGAATTTGTCCCATGCCTTCCTTTTTTTCTCCTGCCTAGTACTTTGGGACAAATTTATTTTTCTTAACAAAACAAACAAAAATATTTCCATTCTTCATACCCTCTTTACTGAAAACATATATCTTACTTTCCTTGAATACAAAGATGTTTTCCTTATTAATTTTTAGCAGCCTTAATTACATATGTTAATTAGAAGTTTTAACTCTTACAGACCTTAGTGAAAACTAAAAGGTAAGCAATTATGAACTGTCTTTTATATTAGCATTCTAAACACTTTTCATAATTTCTAGAAACATGCTATTTCATAGTACAATTTTTGTGTGTGTGTGTGGAGGAATATTCACTCTGAGTTAACATCTGTTGCCAATCCTCCTCTTTTTGGTATGTGGGTCGCCGCCACAGCATGGCCGCCAACAAGTGGTGTAGGTTTGCGCCTGGGAAGTGAACCCAGGCTGCTGAAGTGGAGCATGCCCAACTTAACCACTAGGCCACAGGGCCAGCCCCTCACAGTGCAATTTTTAATAAAATACAAGACATGTTTACTCATAGACTTTTAGTTTCTTTATAATAAGAAGCCAAAAGTAGATAAACTTAGACATGTTTAGCAATAACGTTTCAGTATTTTATCTTATTTGAAAGTGACCCAGATCTTCAATGAATTTTTTTTATCATTTAATTTTACCTAGCCAAACTTCAAAGTTTCAAGTTACAAGAGAGATTTAGGAAGTCATCTTAAATACACATGCCATAACACATAAAAAGTTCACCCAACACTTTTATCTTTTTCACATCTATTTAGTTTATTTGTTCCCAATAATTATTTAGATTGCCTACAAAACTTCATGAGACATTAGACAAAATTAGCTATCATTTTAAGTTATTATTTTTGCTAACCAATTTTGTAATAGAGATAACATCAGCTTATTTGACCAATAAACGTAGAATAAAGGCTGCATGTCTGCATCATATCCAATGCTGATAACTCTGAGGACATGTCCATTTGAAACAAGATTAATAAGCTTTCATTTACCAAAGATTAATTTATATTATGTTAACTTGAAAGACATTTGGGTTAGTTGCTATTACATTTAGAAATAATTGATATAAGCACTTACTTTAAGCCAGTGAATAGAGCTCTTTAGAAATTATACCATCCAGAGGCAAAATATCACACATATATAACATACATATAGACAAACATACACAGAGACTCCACAGCTATTGTTTTAAAACTACTGCCATGAATCAGGTACAATAATACAAGACTCCTTAGTTATGAATCCAAATTTTATTTTAAGCCCTTTTTACTAATATTTGTGGAGAAGACACTCAAGATGCTAGATTTTTGGCAAGGGTGCTTTTAGGGCCATTTTTCTTTCCTTTATTCCTTTTTTTTCCCTTCAGTCTTAGGAATTGTTGGTGGGCTAGATATTTCCTGGAGAGTTTGCAAGCTCTTTGAGATAAGGGAAATGGGTGGAATCTGAACTGCCTCTAGAGTTGCATTTTTAGTCTTGCAAGGATAAAAGAGGTTGATCCACTCTTTCAGCTACATTTTTTCAATTTAGAAGTTTTTCCAATTTAAGGATGCATTCTCTGACCTTTGATGAGCAGGATCTTGATAGCAACTCAAACCAATAAGCATTTATGGGTTAATGATGGACACAATAGGCATCCCCAAAAGAGAGTGCAAAAGAAGCAGCCCTCACAAGATCCAGAAATTCACTTCCAAAAATAGTCCAAGAAAGCAAAGGCTTCTGCCGCACAGGCAGTAGTGCACTAACAAGCAATGAAGGTTGAAACAACAAAGGCCCGCTATGGACTGGGAGCCCTCATGACAAACTTCCCTGAGAGCTAATACAGATGGACAAAGAGAGTACATCTCGGAACCCCAGTCTACTCGACTGGCCACCAAGATGCACACCAGTACGTGCATCCTCCAGGTGGCAGAGACCAAAGAGGTCACAAAGCCAAGCTCTCAAGACAAAAGAAAAAAACCCTCATCTTATATGCACATTAACAGCTTTAACTATGCCTTGGGTCTCTTGGAGCCAGATTAATACCTAGGAGGGAGGTGCCACAGGGTTGGGGACTGTGTGCTTTACAGAGTACCTCATTTCATGCACATTTTCTTGAAGTTGGCGGGGTACCCATCATTTACCCCATTCCATGACCAACTTACCCTATCATGGGAGTCTTCTTGATGTGGCAAATGCCCTAATGGCTCTTAACTGCTGGATTGACACCCACCAATTTTGCAGCCTTTTTTGGCTTCCAAGATGACCCTTAGCAACAGCTTCCACCTTATGTGCATGCTCCACTGGTGGGCCCTACAACAAAGTTTACTGCAGCCAGCCCACCCTGACAACAGGCTTATGGAGATGCCTGATTCTTGCCCTATGGTTTTTTCCCTTTTTATGACAAATGACCCCAAAGACAGAGACAAGGAAAAACAGTGACCATCTCTGGGAGGAGAAGGATCGATAAACCAATGAGTACTCAGTAGCTCATACTATGTACTCATATCTAAAAGTCGCCCAATTTGGGAAAATTCAGCCTAAGGTTCTACAGGTGGGGACTGGATTAGTGTTTCCCATTGTTTCAGAATTTAGACACAGCTGGTCAAAAGTATATTTATGCTGTAGCTAGAACCAGATCATGAAAATTTCAGGCGTCCCCGAAACCAATACCCTTACAATGAAGGCCAAGCCAAGGCTTCCTTCTAATGGCCAATGTAATTCCCCTGAGGCTGACCCTTAGCCACAAACAGGAGTGCAACCTGCATTTCTCCCCAACCATCTCTGACCACAAAATGCAGTGCAACCACACTTTTGTTCCACTGTAGTTTTGGGACACCACCCCCACATCCTGACGATTATCAAGCCAAGCCCTCAGGATTCAAAACAAGCTTGGTAAGATTCTGCAGTTCTTTGTAAACATTTACAACTTCTGGAAACTTTAGGTTCAAAGGTGGAGCCCTTGACTCTTTAAAGATTTCTTTGTTTCTTGGTTCAAAAGCTCAAAAGGAGCCCAAAGTGGCCACTGTAATTTTAAATTATCCCGGGTTATGTTGCCAGCTGTTTACAGTTATCACCATTTTAGGGGGCTTTTCCCAAGGTGGCTTCAATAAACAAGGTAATTTCTAAAGAGAGTGTTACAATCACCAAGAAACTCAGTCCCCAAACAGCCAGTTTAACAAATAAAACAGTCAGACATAGACAAACATGAACAGACACCAAAATCCAATATATGGGACTCTAACCCAGGGTAATCTGGGACCCTACCCAGGAGCTCAGGACTCTAACCCAATCCTTTTGAGTGCCCCAGTGGCTGAAACCGTTTATATTGTCTCCTTTAAACCCCAAATCCTACCTTGGGACTTTAATTCAGCAAAAATCTCACCAGTGGGGCCTCTAACCCATGATCCTGATGAGATATTACACAATTTTAGGCACAGGTGCATTTTAATGAGGTCACTCACCCAAAAGACCTCTGATCCTGGAGGTGTTTTCTTCTCCCAAAGGAAAAAAAAATGCCTTGGGGCCTGAAGTGGGGGAAACAGGAATCCAATCAGTCGAGCCTCTATACAAAATTGTCTAGGCCGTCACTTAGGGTCAATGAAAAGAATCCACACCCGACTGGGAGTTCCAGAGTCTCAGAGTGGGCAGTCACAGGACCAGTTTTATTCTGTGAGACAGATTGGAGGGCATATACCCTCTGTTCTCCCCGCAGATCGATCTCACAAAATAGAGCTGATCTCTTTTCCCAAAGGCTGATGTCATAATTAATTGGCTTCTTTATGTGCAATTTTGTGTGGTAACAGTTGTTTTAAGTCACTGAGTATTAGAGTGGTTAATTACACAGCAAATCTAATTGATATAGATATTAAATGGAAAAAAACCCTGGACTGCTACCTCCCATCATATATAAAAATCAATTCCAGGTAGACTAGAGACTTAAACATAAAAAACTAAACTTTTTGATGAAAATATAGAAAAAAAATCTCTGTAACCTCAGGTTAAGGAAAGTTTTCTTAAACAAGCTACAAAGAGTATAAAACATAAAGGAAAAGAATTGTCAAATGTGACTACACACCTGAAAAAAAAACCCACAACTTTGCACCTCAAAAGTAACTATAAACAAAGTTAAAAGACAAAGAATAAGTATTCAGAATATATAAAGAACATCTACAAATAAATAAGAAAAAGATAATCCAATAAATAAATGGGCAAGGGTATAAACAGGTAACTCACAGAAGAAGAAATCCAAATGGCATATTTATATCTATATCCATATCTATATCTCTTCATTAGTATTCAGGGAAATGGAAATGAGAAGCCATTTCACATCTATCAGACTGGCAAAAAATTTTTAATTCCACACTTCAGGATGTGGAGAAGGGGGAGTTCTCCCACCATATACAGATGGTGAAGTATAAATTGGCACAATAACTTGGAGATGAATTTAGCAATATATGGTAAAATTGATGATGACCCACTCCTAGATACATATACGTAGAACTCACACATGTGTACAAAGAGACATGCAAGAATGTTCAGAGGAAACTGTTTATAACACTGAAAAGCTAAAAATAACCTAAATGTCCATCACCTAAAGAATGGATAATGTAGGGATCATAAACACCAAACTGAAGACAGTGGTTACCTCTATGGCACAGTGCAGGAGGTGCAATGGGGGAGGGATACACAGGGGGCTTCACTGTATTTGTAATGTGTTTCTTAAGCTAGGGGCTGGGTACATGAGTGTGTATTAATCTCTGTTCCTATTCATGTGTCTGAAAGATGTCATCAATATTAAGTATATTTTAAAAATTGAATAAAACAATAAATCACAGCTAAGCTCCGAAGAGGAACTCAAAGGTTATGATGCAGAAAGAGGTTCAAGGGCTTCAGTTCTTCATCTTGAAGATGTCCCTCACCTGGGGTTACACCCCAGTTCAACTCAAACCCTGGGGATCATTCAGAGATTCTGCCCTACAGCTGATTCTTTGTTTCTCAGAGAATAGATTAAAATCAAAATAAAATAATAAGGTACAATTTAATAAGCTAAAGGAAGGGGCTGTAATGAAAGCTAATGGCAAAATAGAAGAAACAAATGAAAACAAAACATTTGAATCCTGGTACCATGTTTCAAAGGTAATAGCTGCCGCCCGTCTCCCCCGTGTGCCACTCCCAAGTGTGGAGTTCTGTTATATTCAGAAATACTAGATTATGATTTCTAAGCCATTTGAGATAAATCTCTTATGTTCTCATAGCATGACATATAGTTGTCACCATTTCCTGTTGCCTTTTACACAAAATAAAAATCCTTATCAGGGGCCGGCCCGGTGGTGCAGCGGTTTAGTTCACGCTTTGGCAGCCTGGGGTTCGCGGGTTCTGATCCCAGGTGGCAGCTGACTCACTGCTTGTCAAGCCATGCTGTGGCGGCATCCCATATAAAGTAGAGGAAGATAGGCACGGATGTTAGCCCAGGGCCAGTCTTCCTCAGCAAAAAGAGGAGGATTAGCAACAAATGTTAGCTCAGGGCTGGTCTTCCTCACACACACAAAAAATCCTTACCAGTGATTTAATGATTGCTGATGTCAAACTATACCAAATTTGCTTTAACACACACACACACACAATGGATTAAGACAAAGCTAAAACAGGGACACAAATGTTCCTTCAGTTTCTGCCCACAGTGCTCCCTGCTCCAGTTCTGGGTCTTGCTGGCACTAAAATGCAGAGCAAAGGTGAAGGGCTTGCAGGCCCAAGCCAAGGGCAGGAATCCGACCTTTCTTCAGGTTACATGATAACTGGAAAAAAACTCCCAGTGGCAGTCCACTGGTAACGGCATTAAATCTGTCCCTGATGGAACCAGTCATAAAGTTGCTTTTCACTGGTTTTGCTTCAAGCCTATCTCTGACCTTTGGTAATCTGCAGTCCAGAAATTTAATGAGAAACAAACAAAATCAATTCAATTTTTTGTTATTTAAAGAACCAGTTTGTTATTTTATTTCCTGCTCTGTTTATGTTGACATATTTCCTACAGCACATTTCCTGCTGTATAGTTTTCAATATTGGTTTTAAAACTACGGTTCTACATAGATTTCCTTTTTTGTTATTGTTGCTTGCTTTTTGTTTGTATTTAAAACACTCAGTTTCAGTTTTTTATTTCAGCCATTTTACTTTTATTTTCAGCCATTCTATAATGCATCACAAATAACCCTAATTCATTTCTTCATTTGATAATCACTTATCATTTTGATAAAATAGGGTTGAGAAAATATTTCTCACAGGTTCAGCTAGTGTTATGCATTTAAATAATCACAAAGATTTTTAGTGACCTTGTTAGTTTACTGAAATTAAAATATACTATCATACTTTTGGGGCCTAAGGAGTTACTACCTACAAAGCTGGCTGTTTTAAATCTCTAGAGAGTATATTTTCTCTAGGCACTATATTTGCAACTTTTACTAAATTACCCGGTTGCCTGGATATTCTTTTCACCCTGATGGAAGAAAGCCGCCAAATAACTCTCTCATAATTTCAGGTCCAGAACCCACAAATAGAGTAACTGGTATGAAGACTCTGATGACCAGCTCTGCTCTTTGGAGAGCATGTCATCACTACCTTAGCCTTTTCTTTTCAAAAAATTAGATTTATTCCTCCTTTGACCTCCTTCCACCAATCAATGAATGAATGAATAAATAAAACTCCAATAAAAGATCCAACAAATAATAAAAAGTATATGAAAAGTAATAAAGAATGTGGTTAATGCTTACAAAGTCTGCACCAAGGGCCTTGGATAAGTTACAAAAGAATCCAGGAATCCTGTAATTACAATTGGATTGAAAGGAGTTGCTCCCAGTGCCTGCTAATCCTGGGGGTGAGGACTCTCATCATTTCTGCTGAATCATCAGACCCAAGTGAACAGTGGAACATTGTACCCTGAACAGAAAGGTGTAAGCAAGTTTAAACAGTTTGACTTTTCCCTTTGCTAAAGGGCAGAATCCAGTCAGTTGAGAATTTATCATTTTGCAAAACCAGTCTGAATTCAGTGGATTTGTTCCAGTTCATAGTTCTTCACTACATTTTATTACAGAGTGATTCTGTCAGTGATTCTTTTCACATAGAAGTAGGCACAAGGCCCAATGAACTGACTCCCATCTGTACAGTCTGTGCTGCCAATGTCAACCCAGGCTTGAATCTGTAAATCCAAACCAACCAACAGTATTACTTTGGTAACTGGCAATCACACATTTAATTACTATTAATTCATGCCTCTAGCAGAGTATGGAGCCAGTGATTCTCAAGGTGGGCTGCAAATCAAAATTAGGTAGCAGCTTTAGAAAAATACAGGTGCCCAACTTCTCCTGAGAAGCTGATTCAGAAGATGTGGGGTAGGGTTCGAGCAATCGTATTTTTAAAAAGCTTTCCAAGTGATTCTGATGCAATGGGGGTAGAGACCGTCACACAGATATGATATAAACAATACTACATGATAGAGGGGGGTTGGGTTCACATTTCTCAAACAGGGACAGAAAACACTGTGCTAAGGTACAAGGCCCTTGGCCTTGTTTGCTCATTAAGATCCCACTGGCCCACTGCAGTCATGTGTCCTTCTAGCTCCCTTCTGGGCAGGACGCCCAGCTGCTGCTAGCTGTAACAATCTAGGGCCTGGCCAGCCCAGATCTTACCTTATCTCACTTAAAGAACATCACGTCTTCAAGAGACACAGAACCCCATGTGAGCTACTGTTCCTGGGAAGGCTGGTCATACCAGGGATAGACCCTTGGCAAGCATATAGCCTTCCTACCCCTGCCTATACAAGCAACCCCCTCCCCAACCTCGGTTGCGGGTGCACATTGATGTCCAGCAGGCCGCCACTGGACCTCCCTGTAAGTAATTCCCAATAAATCTCTATGACTCCTTCGCCCTCTCTGGGTCTTTTCCTTGGTCCCTCCGCAACCTATCCCCCACTGTTTACCCAACCAGGCGTACAGCGAGACACGAGGACCACTCAAAGCCACACAAAGAACGTTTTGCATCTTTCTGGAATGTTCATTTTACTTGACAGGTAAGTAGATTAACTAGGTTCAAGAAACCCTTATCCCATGTGGCCTAAGGGCTGAACAGTGACTACAGTACAAGATTGGGAGTGTGCAGCATGGTCTGGGTCCAAGAGCTCTGGTCAAGTACTTATTACCTCGCTTGGGAAGTCGGTATCATCTATCGTAATATGGAAGTAAAGGGTACATTGCAGATTTAATTGACGCGTGTTACTACACTTCACGGACTGCAAAGCCAAAGTTATGAAAGCATAAATCAAAAAGAGTGTAAGTAAAAGCCTAGAACCCAGGGACGCGGAAGCACAACACGAGCCAAACATGACTTCGCCCAACGACACACGCCACCCAGCCCACCTGGCTCCCAGCAGCCTCTACGGGGCCTGCCCTCGACCCCCAGAGCGGCCGGGGCGGAGGCGGGGCCGGGAGAGCGCGCCCGCGCCACGCCCCCTCCGCCCCTGCTCCTAGCCCTCCTCCCGCCCGACTATGCGCATGCGCCAATCGCCCCGCGCGGCCCGAAACGGCTCGGAACGGTAGTCCGGTATGGCGAGAAGCTACGGAGGTTCGGCTTCTTACCTGCTCGGCATAGGCCCCAGTCTCCGGCTCGTCCCGCCCCCACCTGACGCTTCGACCCTGCGGATGGAGGAGCCGGCTCTGATTGGAGAAGGAGTGTGTTTACATTCTGCCCTGACCGCGGACTGGTTGTAGCCCGCCTCTTCCTTCTCGCTATTTAAACCGGTTGGTCGCTCTCCTCCTGTCAGAGGAGGGGCCCCACAACTGCGGCCCCGCTGTCCTCGGGTTTCTTTTGCCGGGTGACTCCGTGTCAGCTTGCTATCCACTGCGAGAGGGCCTTGAACGTTTAGGTGGAAGATGTCGGAAAGTAACTTGGCAGAGCGCAGCGACAGCGACGAGATGCAGGTGTCCGGTGCTAAAGTCATCGCCCAGGCCCTGAAAACGCAAGTACGACTGTCGCGCCGGGAGTGAAAGGCCCCTACGGAAGCCGACGCGGGCCGAGACGTTGTCTTGGAGACGGGGAGCGCGGTGGGAGTGGGAGGGGGGGAGGTTTGCATGAGGTTTTCCTTTCAGCGCCCCGGGAGGGAACGGAGTGGCGGGCGTTTATTTCGCTGTTCTTGGTCCCCAGGGTGTGAAGTACATGTTTGGCGTCGTCGGCTACCCAGTGATCGAAATCGCCGTTGCCACCCAGGAGCTGGGCATTAGATACGTCGGGATGAGGAATGAGCAAGCGGTAAGTATGGACGCTGGGAGCCGAATGCATTATTGGGAATGATTAATAATAATGGCAAATATTCATTGTAGACACTCAGCGCTTACCAGTATTCCAATACTTTACACATACCAATCACAACAATCTTATGAGGCAAGAACTATTGTTAATCCTAGTTGACGGGAGAAAAGTGAGGCACAGAGAGGTTAAGTAACGTGCCTGAGGTGACAGCTGGCATTGGCGGAGCCAGGGTTTGAACCCAGGCATTCTGGGTCTAGAGTCTATGCTCTTACCACTATACAGTGTTGTGCTCTGCCAAGTCTAGAGTGTCAGAATTGGAAGGGACAGTTTCTCGGTCTGAATCTGGGCCCCCTGTCCTTCATTCTCGTATCTGTTATGTGTGTTTTTCTGTGTATTGATTGTCTGGTCTGACTTTCCTATTAGACTGTGAGCTCCAGGAGGCAGGGATATTATTTCTTCTTGATACATCTGTATCCCCAGCCGAGGTGGTGCCTGCAGATGATAGGTGCTCAGGGAGTACCTGTGAGATGAATGGGTAAAGGCCAAGTCTCATGTTATATAGTAGGCGGCCCTGCAAAGTGATGGATATCACAAATGGTAAAGCCATGACTGGAACCCAGGTGTCCTAAATCCCACTCCAGTCCTCATTCCTCCATACCACACTGCCACCTTTCTTAGAGGCTTATTGGGAAGCAGGAGAAAGGAAGATAGAACATTTTGTCAATCCAGTCTCAGTTCTTCCTCTGTCAGCCCAGCCTCATCCTTCTCTTGGCAATGCTAGCTTAACAGATCAAGAATCCACTTCTGCAGTGCCATATCCCATCAGTCCATCTAAAGCTAACTCTTCCTGCTTTCCACTCCCACTGTTGCTCTCTAATTGAGGCTCTTGCCACCTCTTGCCTAGATAGCTGCCTTGACCTTAAGTGGTGCCCTTCCTCTGCCATCACTTGTGAGCTCCTGGAGAGCAGGAATTGTGGTTCATTTGTGTGTTACATAACCCGTGGGAGATATAATGAAGGAATGAGGTTTAGTCTTGACCTTTGAGTTGATCACAGTCTAGGAAGGTGAGGGCACGACACAGAAAAAATTTATCTAGTATAATAATTCAGAATAGATACATGTATAAGGAACGGTATGTATAAAGGGTGATCGGTTCTCAGAGAAGATTACCTATAAAGGCCATGTTTGTTCATGCTGTTTCATCCAGATAGCTTAAAGGCATGGTGGGCTGTGAGACTGGATAGGTATGCCCAGCAGAGGTGGTAGAGAATCTGTAGCTGGAAAAGGAGTGTGAACATTTTTCAATAAGCATTGGGTGAAACTGTAAAGGTTTTTCTAAATAGGTGGGAGCCGTAATTGGATTTGTACTTTAGAAATATGATTTTCATGGTAGTGTAGAGTATGGATCAGAAGGGCAGCTTGAAGTTTTATTTCAGTCCCTATAAGCTTAGCTGAAGGCCTCCCTTGGTCCCAGGTGCTTTGTTGGGCACTGGATATGGAGATGAATGATACACAGTTTCTGTCTTTGAGGGGCTTATAACCTGCTGTGGAGACAGACACAAACGGACAATTTTATTATAATGTGATAAGTGCTGTGTTAGAAGTATATCCAGGGTGCTATGGAAGTCCAGAAAAGGGTACCTAGCTCAGCCTAAGACTTTAGAGAAGGTTTCCTGGAGGAGATGATGCCTGAGCTGTCTTGAAGGGTGAGTAGGGATTAACTAGCTAGGAAGGAGGGGACAGGCTCTTCTGGAGATGGTTCCTAGGTTTGGACTTGCTTGACTGACTAAGTGGATCATGGTGCCACTGACTTAGACTGGGAATATGGAGGGAGGAGTCACTTTGGAGGGAAAAAGTAATGAGTTCAGATATGGACATGATGAGTTTGAGATGCCTGTAGGACACTCCTAGTGCATATGCCACTCAGTCAACCTGACTCTTTGAAGTAATCAAAGGAAACCTTAGCTAGTGCCTTAACTAAGGGTAATGACAGGGTGATTGAAAGAGAATGTGAGAACAGAGAAGCCATTCAAGAGGCAGAAGAGGACTTAGCGTCCAAGTGCATGTTTGTGCTGAAGAGAAAGGTGTAGTTGGTTGTGACTTGACTGTCTTTCATCTGATCCTTAGAGTAATCAAGACATATTGACCGGTTTTCCAGGAAGTAGGCATACTGTGAGGAATTTCACTGTTATGGAGAGCTTACTGTGTGCAGGCACTGTTTTAAGTGTTTTGTCTGTGTTAACTGATTTCTTCCTCACAGCAGTGCTGTGAATTATGCTCATTTTATATATGGGGAAGCCAAGGTGCAGAGTAACTTCCCACAATTACACAGTAGAAATTAGGGGAGCCAGGATTTGAGTCAAGTCTGCTCTCTTAAGTACTATGAACACTGTTCTGCCTATAAGTGGAGGTAATTTGGTAGAGAAATAGATTTTTTATGATTATAAAACCAGTTCCTTTTCAGCTTTGGCCATCTGTTACCAGAGAAATGTAATTTTTGTTACATGTTTTATATTTTGCAATCTGCAGCAACATTTCTTACCCTGCTTTAATAAGTGGGCAATGTTCCTGTGTCCAAATAAGCGTTCTTAGTACAGCAGATATTTTATTTTATGTATTGCATTTCTTAGGAGTTGTCTTATTATTGTCCTTTGTGAATTTGGCCTTATGTGTGAAAGGGAAAAGAGACAAGGGCCAATAGAGAACAGCAACACAGAAGAAGTACAGAGCCTTTGTGCAGGTTCTTAGTGGGGCATATGGTAGTGGTGCTGGTTAAGATTATGATTCATAAAAATTTATTTTTCATTTTTTACACTTATATTCTTAACATGGATTTATTTAAGTTCAGTATACCACTTATAAAGTTGAATGGAGGTTAGAAAATACCCAATTTATTATTATTTCTAAAAAAATGAAAAGAAATAATACTGGAAAAATGATGTCCCAGACTAAGAAGAAGGATTTGTTTGAGAGGGCATTTAGCATTTTTCCAGGTTATCTTATATGTAATTTAGCACCTCCCTCTCTTCCTGTTATGAGCTGAAGTGCAGTTTCAAAGTAAAAACTAATTATATGCAGGCCATAAAGGAAATCTCAACAAATCTCCAAGGATTTAAAACATACAGTATATGTAGCCTGACCCTGTGGAAATAAACTAGAATTCAATAACACAAGATTAACTAGAAAATCCCAAAACATTTGAAAATTAAATAACACATTTGATAGTTTGTAAATATTTGAAAAGATTAATAAAATCAATAAACTTTGGGTAGACTGATCAAGAATAAAAGAGAAAAAATACAAATTACCAATATCAGGAATGAAAAAGGAGACGTCACTATGGACCCTAATTAATCAATGGGTTGAAAAAGAAATCACAGTGGAAGATAGAAAATATTTTGAATTGAATGGTAATGGAAAGATGAGATATCAAACTTGTAAGCTGTAACTAAAGCAGTTCTTAGAGGAAATAGTTTTAAATGAGTCTATTAGTAAAGAAGATCAAAAAACAGTACTCTTAAGCTTACATTTTTGTTTTATGGACCCTGAGATTTGAATTCCACATAATTTTCATGTGTCATGAAATATCCTTTTGATTTTTTCTCCAACCATTTAAAGATATAATAAGCTTACATTTTAAGAAGTTAAATTAGAAGAAAATCAAATTAGACCCAAAATGAAAGGAGTAAAATAATAAATACAAGAGCAGAAATCAGTGAAATAGAGAACAAGTGAACAACAGAGAAAAATCAACAAAGCCAAAAATTGGTTCTTTGAAAAGATTAATAAATTTGGTAAACCCCTAGCAATACTGATGAAGAATAAAAGAGAAAAACACAAGTTACCAATATTAGGAATAAAAAAGGGAACATTCCTATTGATCCTGTAGATGTTTAAGCAACTGTAAGAGGGTATTATGAATAAACTAGATAATATGGACAAATTCCTTGAAAAACTGAAAACTAGATTAGATATTAAACCATTATTTGACATATACAGGTAGAACATTTCTTGTTAAAATGGAAAGCATTTCAATTCCTCCTTTACCATTAAGTTCTAGTCTCTTACTTAATAGTAAATTATTATACACTGATCCCAATATGCTTAAGTCCCAGTGTTTTTTCTTTGTAGGCTTGTTATGCTGCCTCCGCGGCTGGATATCTGACAGGCAGGTAAACTAAAGTCAATGTTTTATTTCAATTTCTTTTAAAGACTGTCTTAAACAGCGGTTCTTAAATTACTTTATAAATGTAAGATGGCAAACTGAATTATATAGATACCTTTTCCTTGAGTGCTTTAAGCTTAGAAAGTCATCTAGGGTAAAGCATTCAAGTTCGATGAAAAACACTTTGGACAGAATGCTGCATTTCAGAATTACTTTCTGTCAAAGATCAATTGATGTAGTATTTATTTGTTAAGAAATTTTTAAAAAACATTTTTTTCCTCACACAAAAATGTACTCAGCAGTCAAAAATTTTCTTCTGTATGCTGTCAACTTGATTTAGCCCAAATATAATAGGAGCAAGATATGAAGAGGTTAGTGAAATACAATGGGAAGATGATAGGTACCTTATTTCTTGCAGGAAGACTGATATAATCTTTCTTTTGTTTATTTTTCTAATGAAAAAAATTCTAATACTTGTTTTACCAATTGTAGTAAAGACCTATATGTCCTTCCTTTGAAGTCCAAGAAGTTTACCATGTTTCCCCTAAAGTGATATGAATCAAGTATTGCATTTGACCTGCTTTTAATAAAATAAATTCTGTTTTGCTTTTAGGCCGGGAGTATGCCTTGTTGTTTCTGGCCCAGGTCTCATCCACGCCTTGGGTGGTATGGCAAATGCAAACATGAACTGTTGGTAATTAGATTGTTACTATTGAAACTTTTTCTTAAAAATGTCAGTACATGATTTTACCTAGTGGAGCAACCACTGATCTGGGGTGGGAAGACTTGGAATCAAGTGCTTTGCGGGAATGGCTTAGTAAAAAGTTAAATTAAGAAGAGTTTTAGGAAGAAAATGAAAAACCATCAGTAATTTCTTTACCTAGAGATAAACACTGTTCACATTTTGGAATATATATATGTATTACTTGTATCTATATATGTATGTGAATGTGTGTATAGTTCTCTTTAAGTGAAGAATTATTTTTTAAAGATCCCAGCTCAGTATGCAAGAATGTATTTAATTCTTCACCTCTTCTTGCATAATTAGCAAGACAATTGAAATTCTTATTTTTATTGAGTTTGCTTTATAAGCTGCTTAATACTTACTCTTTGATCTTGCCCTTAAATTCATCTCCGGTACTTTACCAATAAGGTCATGTTAGAGGGGGTTATGTTTTAATTAATTCACAAAATATTTAATCCTCCTAGTGGAAGGACATTGTTTTCTTTCTTGACATGTGTTTCTTAAACTTTCTTCTTTCTTCCTTCCTAGACTTTCTCTTTCTTATCTACTTTAGAGTCTGATATTTTTTGAGTAACTTTAGCTTTTTTTTTCTCCTTGAAGGGTAAGATTTTTATTGCTGAGGAATTTCTCTCATTCTGCCATTTCCAAAATAGACTCACTTAGGAAAGTTTGAAAAAATTTTCTCCTCCTCTTAATCCCAAGAATAGTAGTAAGGGCCTAAAATTTCATTTTATATCACCACACCTAGAGGTTTAGGATCAGCCTCTAAAAGGGACGGGGAAGAGAGGAGCATGGAGGAAAAACATTTACTATAAATTTTAGATTTTTCTGAAATTGAAGAAAGGTTCTCCACATCAGGTTGTTTCCTAAATCTTTATAAATCTACAGTTTTTAAGGGAAAATATAATTCGTTCTTTTAACATTTATTCAGTTTATTATTCATTGGGCACTCTGCTGAGTACTTTATATGTCGATCTCATTTGAAATTCTCCTTTGAAAAATGAATGTTTCAGGCCCTTGATTGTGATTGGTGGTTCCTCTGAAAGAAGTCAAGAAACAATGGGAGCCTTCCAGGAGTTTCCTCAGGTACCCAACACTAAGATTTTTCCTCTGGAGTTTAGTAGCGTAATCACACACTATAAAGATTTATGGAGAAGAAATTAAAACTCCTGGCTGCTAAATAAAGAAAGTAAAATAGAGGTGCCTGAGGTAACTTAAAGGTAATTTTCTTCAACTACAAGACAATCTCAGTGTGGATATTAAGAAAATGTAGGAGCAATTTTCCAAGAAATTTTTACTTTTTTAAGAGGAAGGTAGCTGGTCATGGCAGTTTTTCTTATCTTTGTTTATCTTTATTACTTCTAGGCTACTACAAAATAGAAAACAAAACATAACAGAAGTGGTTTGAAAAAGGAAAATCTAGAGTGCTAGAAATTGCTTTTGTTTTGTTTTGTTTTGTTTTTTGTTTTGTGAGGAAGACCAGCCCTGAGCTAACATCCGTCGCCAATCCTCCTCTTTTTGCTGAGGGAGACTGGCCCTGGGCTAACATCGTGCCCATCTTCCTCCACTTTATATGGGACGCCGCCACGGCGTGGCTGACGAGCAGTGCGTCGGCGGGCGCCCGGGATCCGAACCTGCGAACCCCGGGCTGCCAAGCGCGGACTAAACTGCTGCGCCACCGGGTGGCCCCTAGAAATTGCTTTTTAAATCTTCTTCCACCTAAGTCATAAGCTGTCAGTGAGAGAGACAGAGCAAACCTAGAAAAGGAAGTATTGCTTTCTATAAGAGAAAATCATTTTTGGATAAATGGAAAAATATATATCCTCAAATGAGTGCATCAAAACATTGATGTTCTGAGTAATGTTCTGGGAATGTTCTGAGTAATACTAGTATACTTTGAGGTGGTGTTTGGAGTGTTTTAATCATAATTTCAGGAAGAAAATATTGATGGTCTATTTATGTTTTGCCTTTACTCAGTGTTAATATATAGGAAGTGGAAATTTTCAGATTGAAAGATTTTGGACTAAGTTTTAAATATTACTACTAGGGGAAACTAGGCAGTTGGTTTGAATGAATGACAAACTTCAACTAAAACTCTTGGTCTCTGAAGCATGCTGCTAACAATCTAAGGTTTCTTATCATTTAGATTCTAAATCTATGATAAGCCATTTAATTCATGGTTACTTATCAAAAGGACATTTGCAAGAATTTTATTCCCATTAATAATTCCTTAAAAATTCCCAATTGTTTCAGAGGACAAGTGTGCTGAACCAAGATGACCACTAGGCCAGTCTCAGTTTTAGAGATGGATTAGGAACAAGTGACTTGGTCCTCTTGTTCTTCCACGGTCACCAAAGAACCTTCTAATTAAAACCTAGCTTCCGTGTTACTTGCCTACAGAGAGAGGGACAACAGACAACCTGAGTGTCTGATCACTTGGCAGTTAGTTTTCATTGTAACGTAGTAAGTTGATGTTCAGGTTTATAAAAAATTAAATTGCAGAAATACCCATGCGTATAATGTACTTTCCTATAGTTTTAACTAAGCGTACATCTAAGTGAGCCATCATAGTATAGGAAAAGATAAGGGAAAGCTGACTTGGGACATTACTTGTGTTTTCAGGTTTGATTTTTTTAAAAACTCATTTTAATTTAATTTAGTATTAAAAACCACTTAAATTTAAACTATTCAGTTATAAGCATGTTATTTGAAGTTTGTTGTAAAGGTTCCTAAAAACTCTTCAGGAACTCTTTTAGAAATGTGAACTTCCTTTTAAATAGTGACAACATGATTAATTTGTTTTTTCCTATCAATGTGCCAGTATATATATACATAACTTTTTAAATTCTAGATAAGATAAATTTTAATGTTTTTATTCTCATAAAAGATAAATCATGCCGTTTTATTCAGTTTACCCTCATTTGAAAACATGCTTTTATACTTATTTAAATTTAACTACCAGTTTCATTATAAAATTACTGACAATTAAGTCTTCTAACTGTATTTTTCCCTGGATAGGAATTTGGAGTGCCTAAACCTTCTGCTGAATACTGGTGCAGACTTCAACAAAAAGGACAAATTTGGGAGGTAGGGTGTGATACAGTTCCACTATAGAGCCCAATTAATGTTATTTACTTAATGACTTGCTTGACCTTCTAACTGGCTTCTAAGGATTAACTGAACAATTCAGCATGTTTTGCATTGTGGTCATGATTCATTGAGAAGCGCCCCAAAATCGATAACTTCTAAATATTCATTCTCACCCACAGTCTTCTTCCACCTGAACCCCTGCCACAGCCCCAGGCTACCAGCCACAGCTTTACCTTACAAGCCCCTCTATACCTCTTGATATCATTCCTCCTCCTATCATAATTATAGCCATGGAAATGTAAAACCCCATGGTACCTATGTTCCTTCAGGAAACTCACAGGACCTAGAACTCAGTAGTATAGTCTCCTCAGTCTCCCCAAGTCATTCTTTTGTCAGAGACTCTACTGCCCATATTTGGTTACAGAGCACCAGAAAGAGGGAGGAAATAAGGTAATTTTTCTTTCTCCTCTTCTGTAACCCCACAAACACACATATACACATACCAACACATCCACACACACCCCTGAGTATAATCTGCAGGAAGGCAGATCTGTGAAATGACGAGAGTTCCTTTGTAGCCACTCAACCAATCCTCATTGTCACTGTTCAGCCCCAGGCCTCATTATTACTGGCATTTGTGGTAGCAGTACTTAAAGCCGCCATTATCTACCAAGTTACTTAGAGTAGGAATTGACCTAGTGTATATTAGAACCATACAGGAAAGGACTGAAGGCAGTTTAAATTGGTTTGAAAAATAGAGGTGGCAATATGAGCAAAATTGTGTGAGTCAAGAGTTTGAGAATTGTGTCAAAGTGTATGAGAAGAAAGGGTGTGTATGTCAAAAGGAAATGTTTGAATGTACATCAGTGCATGTGATTGGGCCAGTGCAGAAGTAGATAGAATTATGTAGGGAATCAGAAATGCGTAGAAGAGAAGAAAAAAAAAAAAACTATTTGACCCCATAATTACTCTGAGAAACAGACTGTTCTCATAAGCCTGCTAATGAAGGAACTAATGACCTGCAAAATCAAAAATCAGTTTATTTGGCTTTGGAATGCAATATTTTTATAGCTGATTTGCTTTTATAATTATATTTTAATCCTGCTTATATTCGTTAATTTGTGGCATTGAAGCAGAGAGGGCTTCTGAAGCATATTCTGAGTTTAGAAGCTTGGAAGTAATTCAGGATTAATTGCATTTTTTAAAATACTATTACTATACTATACTATTATCCAATAAAGTAAAATAATGTTTTACTATCATTTCACTGAGTAAATGTTTTAGAAAAAATTATACCATGAAGACTCTGGACTAAATTTACCTTCCCTTTTCTGTTTTCTTTTTCTTCTTTTTTTTTTCATCAAAGTCATGGAATCATTATAATTTTATAATCCAAAGATAGTGATTCCTAAATTTTGTGACATTCTATTTCATTTTAGTAACTGGAGAGAAATTGGCTACAGTCTTTAGAAATTAAAACAGTACTCTAACTCTCTGAATAGTGAACAGTCTTCAAGACTACGCATTTTTTCCTTGAGAGATCTGATATTACTGTGCAGGTTTACCATATAGTTGATATAACTGAGCAATCTTTTTAATGCTTCTATATTTCTCTTACACTTTTATCCTCTACTGAGACATGAACAGAAGCTGCTCCCTCTGTACTATGAAACATTTTTAAAAGCATAAGGGGGGCCGCCTGGTGGCGCAGCGGTTTAGTCCGCGCTTGGCAGCCCAGGGTTTGCGAGTTCGGATCCTGGGCGCCCGCAGACGCACTGCCTGTTAGCCATGCCGTGGTGGCGTCCCATATAAAGTGGAGGAAGATGGGCACAGATGTTAGCCCAGGGCCAGTCTTCCTCAGCAAAAAGGGGAGGATTGGCAATGGATGTTAGCTCAGGGCTAGTCTTCCCCACAAAAAAAAAAAAAAAAAGAAAGCATAGGGGAAGCTTTGTTAAAATGAAAGTTTTCAAGTTTCTGAGCTGAATGTGAAGGGTGTCTGTAATTCACTCTGAAGACTGGAGTTGTTACTGTCTGGGGACCATGAGATAATTTAACTCTGTTTCTCTTATTGCCTGTTCTTAGGGGTTCTCTGCCACCTTACTTTCTCCTCCTAGCTTTCTGTCCAGTTCTCCAAAAGACTTAGTATATAGCAGAAATCAATCTCAAGCTCACTATAAATAAAGTGTTTGTAACTGGGTGGAGTTAGAGTCAATTGTGCTCTTGTTTACTGGTGTATGTCCCTGGCTTTTATTTTTCTTATATTAACTTGGGCACAAAAGATCTCCACTGCACTATGCTGCTGCCAACTGCAATTACCAGTGCCTGTTTGCTCTTGTGGGATCAGGAGCAAGTGTGAATGACCTTGATGAAAGAGGATGCACACCCCTGCACTATGCAGCTACATCAGACACAGATGGCAAGTAAGTATCATGTGGTGAGAATGAAGGATTTTTGTTTCTGTAAACCAGCATCTTCCATATGGATGGCTATTTTTATTGCAAATTCTTATTTCCTTTTTGTACTTTTTGTTGTTGATTATCTTTCCCTGAGTCTCTCTTGTGGGAAATAATTGGTTTCATAATTATTCCTAAATCATGGTTATTGCTACCTTTTTCTACTCAATAACCTGCCTTAATGACTGATCTGGTAGAAGAAAGATACAGGTCTCTTCTGGTCTTCCCTGCCAAAAGCTCATCTTAATATCACCCCCATGTTTTTTCCATCTGACTTCACAGAGGCAGCAGCCTTGTGTATGTCATAGACAAAGGGAAAGAGAAGAGATACAGGGACAATGCCATCAGAAGACTGGGCAGAGATTAGAATACCAATACCCTTCAGAGGTAGAGAGTTTATATTGGCAAGGGATCCTTATAAATTAGTATCCAAAAAGGGAGTAATTGAACTGGCAGAATCTGGCACATAGTTGGTATTAAATGTTGCTTAAATAAGTAAATTCGATGATGGAGTAAGTAGATGTTGGCTAAGAATGACTGAATATGAACAAAAGAATGAGAGCTGTTTAAATTCTTTTATAATTAATATTCACCTAAAGTTGATCAGACCCATTTATAGTACCTTAATATCTATTGCCTTCTTGGAAGAAAATAAACTCATTGGAGACAGAGAAGAGATCATCAGTGTCTGTGGTATTCCCTATGTGTCTGGGAATATTAAATGTGTCCGTGAAGATTAAAAATATTCTTAGTAAAAACAAGTAATGGTTTCAGGGGTAAGATTTTATAAAATATACTTTAGGGAAGTTGCATTTAACGTAGAACTATTTCTTTGGTTTTTAATATTTACTTTTTACCCTCAAAATAAAAAGCGTAATTTGATGGTACTAGTCGTAAATGTTAATTCATCATAAATTCTGTAACTAGTTTCAAAGCCATTTCTATAGATAATACTTTGTTATGTTGGATTTGTGGCTAAATTCTAATCTTGAAGGCACTAGTAAAATGTATTTTCTGTTTGCAGGAATATATCACTTTATACAATTTCATGTATACCAGAATAATTAGATATAGATAGATTTGGGGAGAAGTTAAATTATTTGAAGTATGTCTTTGGATGGTAGCTCTTTAAAGAAAATCTGTAATAAAGACTTTGTAAATCAGAAAATACTTTCGTAAACTTGAGTAAGTTTATCATTATCCTCTAATTTATAAACTTTGTAATTTCAGGATTTGATGTATAGATTTTCTTAAAATTATACCTACAATGACTAGTATCACCATTGATAGTCCTTTACCACTATTCCCACAGACTGGTTATTGGGTGTTGCTCAGCATGGTCTACATAAATTTCACTGAGAGATCACACACACAAAAACACACACATGCACATAGAGGTTACCCTATGGTCCTCCTGCCCTTAGACAGTTAGATTAAACCTGAATTCTTATGCAAAAACAAAAGAATAACAATGTTCAACCTGTATTGTTTGAGATATGTGATTTTATTTTAACCAATCTATTTTTTCTATAGAAGTGTACTAGTACTAAAGTGAATTAAATCATGTTTTCTCACTTAATATAAACTGTTTTGAGCAATAGGCTTGTGATATTTATTTTTTAAACACTTAATTCTCAATATCTACACCAAGCAGCCTGATATACTAGAAATAATACAAGTTTTGGGATCTGTAAGACCCAGTTTAAATCTTGGGGTATCCATATTATACCTCTTTGAGCCTGAGCAAGTAATTGCTAAGCAAAAGCTTCTTTATCTGAAAATTTAGAATGAATCCTACTTCTTAGAATTGTGGGGAAAACTGGGATCATGTGTATAAAAGAATCTAGCACTGTTTCTTGGAGCCTCTGTTTCTTATCTTTAAAGTATCAGAATCCCAGAGATTCTGTCTAAATGCCGTCATTTATTGATTCAGTAATTCGTTCCCTGGAAACCTTAAGGAAGCTGTAAGCCACAGTAACCATTTTAAGATACCAGAGGTATCCTTTCAATTAGTGATTGTTTTAGAGGCTTAAAGCGTTGATCTATTTTTCTAGATTCCAAGGATTTAATTCCCAGTAATAGGTTAGATAATAAGAGAATGTGGCATAATTAATTCATACTTCTGCCAAAGCAAGAGTGAAATATTTTCTAAAAGAAGTAAATTCCCCATAGCTTCGGATTACTATTGCTCAATAACGTGTGTTTGTTGGTTTGGTTTTTTAATGATTGTTTACTATCCCCTGTCAGCATTCCCTGGGAAAGTTGTTTACATTTTGGAATTTTTGTGACATTGGTTTTCTGCTCTTCAGAAGTGACATAAGTAATTATAATTCTCCTCTACCTTATGTCTCTCCATTCTCACTTCCAGTAAATATTGGAAAAATACATGAAATCTTTTCTAATTCATTCTACTCATTCTACTAGTCACCCCCATCATCCTGATGCCTGCATTCTCTAAAGATAGTTATGACTCAGCAAACAAATATATAGTTCTATCACATGAAACATATTAAATGTATTAAACATTAATAAATAAAATTCTCTTTGCTAGTTGAGAAATAGAGCTGGCTTTGAGCAAGATGGTAAGAATCTCCCCCATGCCCATGTGGTGTGTATGAGAAAAGGGGAAGACTAGGGATTGTTTTTTCTGATTATATATAGGAAAGGAATCCTCTTCATGACTGGAGGAATTTTATCTCTATAAATAGAAGGAATTTTATCATCATAAATCAATTCTTTGTTTTGTTGCAGGAGACCAATCATCTGAGTAATGTGAATGTAAAAAATTAAGTAATATGATTTGATAAGAACTACTACATGTATAATAGTTCAGTTATTTCAAACCATTTAATGCTGTATACTTGGAACTAGTCACTGTAAATAATGCTTTGAGATATGCTCACCTACTTTAGAAAGTAAACATGAACTTACTTGTTTTGCTTTCCTTAAATAAATCTGTTTTTCAGTACTCATGTATCAGCAAGTTATCTTAAAATAGTTTCTTCTACTGATAGAATCTGTCTTGTATTCAGGTCTCAGTAAGGAGAACTGTTTCTGTTTTATCACTCATATCTAGAGAATTTGATTCAAGTTAAAAAGATAGACCTTTGGGTGAAATATTCATGCCTGTAAAGCAGTGAGACTGTCTTCTAGCCCTGCAGGTCTTTTCTCCATGCCAGTGACCTCTGAGTTGGGCACCAAGGAAGACTGTATAGGGACAGAGTCTACACACTCCTGAAACACTTCCTGAAGTGCCTTCAGAACTAGTTTATGAACACCAGAAAACACCAGTCTTGTTACTTTAGAGTCAGATTTGGGTCTTACTGATCATAGTGATACCCAGTTCATGATGTTTGACTAATTATTTTAGCTGTACATAGATATCAAAGTCCTGCTTAAAAGGATGAACATTTGCTACCATTGAGGATATTACAGGCGGTATAGATTCTGCAAGTAATTCCCAAGAGATCTAAAGGACTTTTTTTTAACAACTCACTTTATTTTTAAATTTTTTTGAGGAAGATTGGCCCTGAGCTAACATCTGTTGCCAGTCTTCCTCTTTTTTCTCCCCAAAGCCCCAGCACGTAGGTGCATATCCTAGTTGTATGTCATTCTAGTTCTTCTATGTGGGAATCCGCCTCAGCATGGCTTGATAAGTGGTGAGTAGGTCTGCGCCCAGGATCCGAACCTGCGAACCTCAGGCCACCGAAGTGAAGCGTGTGAACTTAAACCACTATGCCACCGGGCCAGCCCCTCTAAAGGATTTGAAGCAATTCAGCATTAAAGAAATGTGTTGGCATTGAAGAGAATGGCCCTCATATATACATGATAGAGTAACTGAAAGATCAGTTACATTGCTTCAGAGTTCCTTTTCATCTGTTTTTATATAACTTCAGTAGGCTTTTAGAAACTTGAATTTTTAACGAGGAATATTTGATTATCGATTTTTTTTCTCTAATAGTAGAAATAATATTTAGTTAGACGTATTGCTATATTAGACAAAGTATCACTGAATAATTATGGACTTGGAATTTGAGCATGAATGGATTTTAGATTATTTGGTTGGATTCTTATCGCCGTCTATCAAATGAATAAACAGAGGCCATTTCATCACAAAGGTGAAATGATTTGCCCAAGACCACTGGTCTCAAACTAGCTCTAGAGACAAATATTTTAATTTCTAATTCAGTACTCTTTTTTTTTTTGCTTCAGTAATAATAAAACTTATTGAAATTATAACAAATTGTGAACCTTATAGTGCCTTTTAAAATTGTTTTCTTCATCTTTTAATAGCACAGGAATGAAGTACATCTCGCATGGGAAGGTTTTTCTTGTTACCTACATACCACTTTTACAGTGTTTACACACTTCTCAGTCCTCTAATTCAAAATCATTAAATTCTGACCTTGATATTGTGAGATTTTTTTTTACATCCTTTCTTGAGCTTCCTAATGAGATACTGTACTCACTGTGTGTTCTAGATAGATAAGCAATAATATTGCTAACATTGGATGCTCACCACGGCTAAGAGTTTAATCCTATCAGACATTGTTTGAGTGGAGTACATGGTGCCATAGATAGTGACTGAAAAAAACAGCCTTCGGGTATATTAAGCTTGCTAACAGACTTTGAAGGTGTCTACTTTGAATGAGGAAGATTCTCTTATGAATACTTTGTATTTTTATGATGCTTTATAGTCAATGTCATTTAAATTTCAAATTTATGTAGTGTAGATGTATTTATGACTTTTACATTACTCAAGTGTAAGAAAAATTGTCAGTTTTTAGTTTTAGTCTCTGTTTTTACCATTGGTTAAAATGTAGGATTTAGAATTTTGAATATGTTGTTATTGTATATAGGTGCCTGGAATACTTATTAAGAAATGATGCAAATCCAGGGATCCGGGACAAGCAAGGATACAATGCAGTTCATTATTCAGCTGCTTATGGTCACCGTCTATGTCTTCAGCTGGTAAGATTTCTGAATTCTTGTCGAAGGACTATTGTGAGTTTATAATCTGATAATGTAATGAAAATGAGAATAAATGAATCAAGAAACAAATTCTATTGCTTTTTAACATTTTTAGAATCCATACACTGCTTAAATTCATGCTTGCCTCAGTAAGATATCTCTCATTCCCTTCTTCCTTTCAAAAGGAAAAGAGAAAGGAGAAAATTAGGTCTCTGGAAAGGGCTACTTATGTCCTTCCCTTATATTACCCCATGTCTGTGTAGCATTTGCTTCTTCGCCCCTTTAAATAAATGTTTTCCAGAAGTTTCTAAAGAAATGTCGCCATGTCTTATGGGGGAAATAAATGTCCCTATGAAAGGTAGGTTCCTCCCATATATTTAGGGAATTCTGACAGGCCCATTCTTTTGACAGTCCCTCTTGATAAGAGAGACTCTACTTCTGCAAAGGAACTTTATATTTCAAGTGTGGTCTCATTCTTGAATGTACACACCATTCACACCACTTTGCCAAATGAAAGGGAAAGTAAGGGACAAGTTAAAAGATGCTCTAGTGTGTAACAGATGCTTCAAGTTTAGGGTTTCTTCGTTTAGACATACCGTATAAATTATATTAAACGTTGCTTCCTTTCAAGGGAAAATAAAATTCAAGGAGAGTCAGTATAAAAGATAGAAAAAGGAGGTTGACATATTTAGTATAGCATTTAGAACCCTGCTACAGAAATAACAAATATTTCCTTAGATTATTATTGTATCTTTAGACTAAAATCTTAGACCTGTGTATATAGATTTGTGGTCTGTTATATTGTACAGTTGTTTATTTAAAAGACTTAATTTGGGGAGGCAAAGGAAGCACAGGTTCAGAAAAGAATTTAACAAAGCCCTACATAAATAGAGACCTGTAGTTAACATTCATGTCTTTAATACATACGAATACTTCCTAAACTAATTATTTATTTTAAATTTTATTTCAGATTGCAAGTGAAACTCCTTTAGATGTTGTAAGTATTAGTCAGTTTCCCCCCTACTATTCAGAGTATTGTAGTTATTTATTTGCTCTCACTAGAGCGAAGCCTGTTTTACACGTTCCTGGGAACAAAGGTAGTGACAGAAATCATGTATGCAAGGGGAGGGGAGGTTCTTATTTGGTGGTAATTAAATAGCATTTCCCTCAAGCTCTTAGTTAATACTTTCTCAAAGTTCTTACTCCATGGTCCTTACCACACTTTAAGGATGATCTATTCTATTAGCTTGCTGGGTTTAGGTTTCATAATATAATGGTCTGAGATTTTTAAATTCATATTCAAGTATCAATTTATACTCTAAAATGGATTTGAACTTAGGGGAGGGGGAGTGGGAATAACGATTACAATGTGTCTGAACGTACCATTTCTGACATTTAAAATGCTTTTCTTTCTCAGTTAATGGAAACCTCAGGAACAGACATGCTGAGCGATTCAGACAATAGAGCAACAATAAGCCCTTTACATTTGGCTGTGAGTACTGCCTTCACAGCCAACGTGATGGCTGGTTTACTGAAAATATCTCATATCTGTTTGTGTTGACCCAAACTAGTACCCAGAACTTTAAGAACTTTTTAAATTCAGAGAATTCTTGAGTGCACTTTTGTTATGTTTTGTTTTTAAAAACAACAACAGTGGTCTTTGGACTTCCCCCAAGCCCTGCTTTAAGGGAGAGAATATACCTGTGATGTGAATTTAAAAATGCATTCGCCTAGTGGAATGGCTTCTAACTTGCTAAGCAGATGGTATAAGAACTATAATTTCTGTGGTATTTATACAACTTTTTGCTTACTTTGTGATCTTGGGGCTCTAACTAGGTGTGCTAGTTGGTCCTTCAATTGCTTATGCTCTAGGATTTGGCTACGTGATCTGTAATGTCCCTTCTAGCTTAAGATGTCTCTGAACTTTTCCTCTTAATGTCAGTCACTAAGAGGAGAAGGTTAGGAGAGAGGGTGTGTCCAATTCTTTAAATCAAGTATGGGAATGAATTACCTTAGGAAATTTCAAGCAGAGCCCAATCTAGTTCTTTCTGTTATTTTTGAAACAAAGCATATTACAGTTGTGGGGGGGAAACTTTGAGAATCAGGAAACTTGGGTACTATCACTAGCTGTTTGTGAAACCTCTGCTTAAGTATATACCTTGTAAGTATATACCTTATAAAGGTATATACTTAAATTAATGTGGATGACTACAAGTTCAGCCATCCATTTAATTGTTTCTTCTCATGTGTACTACTATTTTTTATCTTAGTATTCTCCCTGCATATTTTCTAACACATATGTACATTGAATTTTCTGCTTTGTCTTTCTTCCCCTTTCTCCCCACTGTACTTCCTCCCGTGTTCTAAATAACTAAGAAGGCATGCTGAAGCTTCCTGCTTCCTTGCCCTTTGGGTCTTTGGAAATACTATCTACTCTCCCAGACTTGCATAGTAAATAAGTCATCTGAAAGGGCAAAGCCAGCATGGAGAAAATAGCCATTTTACTACTGGTGGCAAGAAATGAAGTCTGAGCAGATGACTAGTCAATTCTTGTTGCATCATCATCATCATCATCATCCTTATAATAATAGCACTGTCATTTCTCAAGCACTCTATCCTCTGTCTTGTCACCACCACCACCGCCCCCACTATCCTCTCCCTCTGGTGACCTGGCTCCCACCAGGTAGATGCCAGACTCTTTGCCAAGTTTTTTAATCCATTATCTCAAAAACTGTAGTTTTTTACTCCATGGCTATTGTGAATTCTGCTATTATGAACATGGGTGTGCTGAATAGTGTTTTTAAGCTGAAATGGAAATAGTTTTGTAATTTAGTTATTAGGCTCAATGAAACGTGAGTATACCACCACTTTTGCATTTTGTATCTGTCTCTAGGGGGTTTTCAGAAATTACTTCAAGTGATTTTTTTTTTTTTTTTTTTTACTTCCAAACTCTCCCTATCCGGGACAACTTGATGCAGTTAAAACACACTAGCTTGAGGCTTGAGGGAACTGATCTTGGTTTCTGTCTTTGCACATACTAGGCATACAAGTTCCTTGTCTCGGTCCTATACAAGGACATATGAGGGGAAGACCCCTGTGGCAAATCATCATGGTTCCTAGTCATCCTTATTTTCCTCTCTTCTTTTTATAGTGTGTTTCTTAAAGTTCATTCTTTTAGTAGCATAATTTCATTGACCTGGTATTGAGGAACAAGATTAGATGTGATCCTGGGACAATAGAGTTCAGTGATCTCCAGTCACTTTAATCCTTGAGGTAGTCAAGCTTGTAGGTAGTCAGAAACATCAAAGAAGTCAGTAAGGCCCAGACCAACTTTACCCCTTGCTGGTACTCTCTGACATTTCCAGAAGAAATGGCTTTACAGCCCTTTGATACAGTGAGGGGCCCTCTTCTAGCTAAGTATCTTTTTTCAGACTAGAAGCAAATGAGATTTAGCTCAGATATTGTAGAATTTTACGGTTTTCAATTCTCAATGAAAAGTTCAAATGTGATAATTTACCAACCCGCTAAGCTGTCGGTCTGAATGGTATCAGAAAATGACTTGTGGAAGTCCCTTAGCTACAAGGGTTGGTATGAGTGAACTAGAGAGAACATTCCTTTCATGCCAGAACTATGTCTTGTTATTGCTCTGTGTCCTGCTCAGCATCTAGTCCAATAAGAATAATAGATGATCAGTTGACATGTTGGTTTTTGAAATGAATTATCTAGAAAGCCCCTTTATGAGACTGTGTAAAGAAGGGGGCTTCATTCTGACAAATCTTTCAGTCTTCTTGCTCTCTTGTACAGCTAGGACAATGCCTGGCATGTGGCAGTTATTCAAGCAGGGTTTTCAGTCTAAGTATTTTTGTGCTAAGAGAAATGTTTATTTTTGAGACATGGTGTGTTATGGGGTGGGGTAGTCATTTTAATTTGAGATATCAGAAGTCTCAAGTACTAGCTTAACTTCAGTTGCTGGCTGTCGCTGCAATTTAAGTATAGTAAAATTGTATCGGGGGGTTAAGTGGAGCACTGAACTATGATTAAGAACACAGGCTTTGGAGTCATAGACTTAGAATGAAAGCTTTCATTGAATCTATGTCACACATTGGTTGACTATCTGCCATGAACCAGACATTGTATACTCATGAAAAGATCACCTGTCATTTGAACTTTTATTATTTGCAGAATACCCATTCCCCAACACTGTAGCCTACTATTTGATTATTTTAAAAATTTATAGTTAACTTTCTGAATTCTCAATACAGAAGTTTGGATTATCTCAAATATAGTAACAATAGGAAGACAAGTTTCCTTCCTTTATGTTTGCTAAGGTATCTGGGAAGTCAGCTTAATTTTTTTTTTTTTTTTGATAAGGAAGATTGACCCTGAGCTAACATCTGTGCCGGTCTTCCTCTATTTTTTGTATGTGGGATGCTGCCACAGCAGAGTTTGATGAACAGTATGTAGGTCCATGCCCGGGGTCTGAACCTGCGAACCCTGCACTGCCGAAGTGGAGCATACAAACTAAACCACTATGCCACCAGACTGGCCCCAAATATGTATTTTTTTTAATTTCTATTTTTATTTATTCCTAGGCCTATCATGGTCACCATCAAGCACTGGAAGTGCTGGTACAGTCTTTGTTAGATCTTGATGTGAGAAACAGTAGTGGAAGAACACCCTTAGATCTTGCAGCATTTAAAGGCCATGTTGAATGTGTGGATGTACTCATTAATCAGGGAGCCTCAATCTTAGTAAAAGATTATATTTTGAAGAGAACACCTATACATGCAGCAGGTATGTCAAATATTATGCATGATTTTATTTACTGCTTTCCATTAATACTCTTTTCTTTTTCAATTTCTTAATATATTATACTCCTGGTAATTGTTTTAACAATTCTGACTTTAAAAGGTCAAAAGATTCTACTCTCAGGGGGAAATAAGACAACAGCAAGATTATAATCACTTTAAAAAATTATCTACCTTAGAAACTGGATATACGTAATAGTCTAACTTCTGAAGTACTTTATCAACAAAACAGTGCAATATTTTTTACTTCTTTTTGTTGGAAGTTATTCTGGATTGGAATGTGCTTTCATTTAACAATTGATAAACATTCTGACTTACTGTACTGGGGTACTACATTAAACATCTATTTAGACAGGAGTTATAGAGCACCTACTTTATGCAAGAACTATTTCATGATGTGATTTTGTGATGTTGTGAATGTGTGAAAATGCAAAAGTATATAACCATGTCATTGTGATGACTTGGTACCAGCTGTGTATCACTAGCAGATGCAAATTCACAACTCTCTACAGGAATTACTACAAGGCAGTGTTCATTTTAAATAACCAAGACTGGTAGACTTGAAGAAATCCTAGCCAAGTATTTTCCTCATCCCCGGTAGGCTGTCTTTATAAGATTAGATTCATTTCACTTGGTCTGATTTTATAAAGTGACCCTTAAGGACACATTTGAATATAGGTGTTGGGCTTTGCTTCTAGTCCTTTGGGAAACTTGCATTTTAGAAGACTATAGGTAACACTCACTGTTGCTCCAGAGCAGCCTTTCATAAACTGTCAGATATTCAAGCAGGGCTCAAAGACAAACATTTTGTGTTTTGTTTTGTTTTGTTTTTTTTTTGTGGGGAAGACCAGCCCTGAGCTAACATCTGTTGCCAATCCTCCCCTTTTTGCTGAGGAAGACTGGCCCTGGGCTAACATCCGTGCCCATCTTCCTCCACTTTATATGGGACGCCCCCACGGCATGGCTGACAGGCAGTGCGTCTGCGGGCGCCCGGGATCCGAACTCGCGAACCCTGGGCTGCCAAGCGCGGACTAAACCGCTGCGCCACCGGGCGGCCCCTCAAAGACAAACATTTTAATAATGGATTAAAACACGTAAAAAATATATATATGTAAATTGCTATATGGTAAAAATAAGTCAAAATGCAATTATTTTCTATTATTCTGGAAAAGGGTGAAGTTATATATAATTCTGCAACTTGACAAATTATGTTGTAAGCACAGATCATTTGCAGAGCTAATTTAAAGCTTTCATGGAGTGTTTGCACTCTTAATAAATGTTGAACCAAGACACTAGCCAGTCCCTCAGAAGTGGCTAACCAATGCCATATAGTCTATAAGTCCTGTCTGCTAAAAGAGCTCCAGGTTGCTGTTAGCGCCTGTGTATTCAATAAATGCAAGCCTTGGTTCTATAGATGCCTTTCAGATTTGAAGATTTGCTAAAGAGCATCTTACTCATAAGTCATGAAAAGGACACTGAGTTTTTTTTCTGGAAGTGAACCAGTCTTTTCCCACAGTGATGTTATGCTTGATGTTTGGGGTATAGAAGTTAGATGACACAAAAAGTCATCAGTAGCTGCTGTGTACTGAGTATAAGTGAATCCATTAAAAAAGAATGATGGGCCAAACAGAATTTCTTTGAAGCATCCGCAAGTAAGATGCTTCAATGACACTGTTATTTATTATTATGAGAGCTGCTGGCAGAGTACAGCATACAGATGGGGTGCGGGTGGGGGGCGTGATTCTGAGCCACAAGTCTTAATTAATAACTATTAGAATTTAATGTAACCGTTAGAAGGTACACTGTTGAATGTTAGGCACCTAGCTTGCTTTCATTAGTTTTGTCATCTTTTAATTAGGAAGAATAGTGATAGATACTCCTTTCTGCATCATTATGTGGTTTACATATTTCTTTAAACTTCAAACTTTATTATGGGCAGTATCTGAATTTTGCAGAGGATTTAAGTTACCTTAAAAGCTTTACTATTTTTAGGGCACTTCTACCTATACCATTGCCCATTTTATGTAATTGGACATATAAATGCATTCTATAGATAAATCATTTTTTCTTTTATTGTGTATGTATCAGTTAGAAATCTTTCATAGTACCCAATTAAAAGATGGCTTACGTGACAGGGGTTTAGTCTTTCACGTAAAATGTCCAGAGGTAGAGTCAGTTCCAGTGTTGCTTGATTCAATGGTGTCAGAGCTCTGAAAGATTCTCAGTTATTCTCTTGCCTTTGCACTCATGTCATAGAATCGCTGCTGCTTCTTTACAGGATCACATCTAAAATCAGGAAAGAAGGAGTACTTTTCATTATCAGAGATAAAAATATTTCCCGGAAGCCTTCCAGACTTAACATCTCAGTGGTTAGAACTGGACCAGGGCTCACCTTGAAACCAATCACTGGCGAAGGAGACTGACATTGTTGCAATTGACTTGGTCTAATCATGATTTCATCCCTTAGGTTGGGGCAGACCACCTCCCTGACCGCATTGCCACCACCAGAGAGCTAAATAAAATGAGCATTTTATTAGCAGGGCAGATGATGAAGGATGGCTGTGGCCATGACTTACCACAAAGGATTTATATCTATTCAGTTTTATCAACAAAGGCAATAGAAACCTTTGTATCTACAGATAGTTTCATTGAATTTAATAAGCAAGAAAAAACTATCCTAAAATTATATCTAGAAAATATGCTCGAAGATGGACATTTTCTATTTTATCATAATGTATTATTAAAATTTTTAAATATCACTTTACAGCAACAAATGGTCATTCAGAATGCTTACGGCTACTAATAGGAAATGCAGAACCTCAGAATGCGGTAGATATTCAAGATGGAAATGGACAGTAAGTTTTAAAAATTTTAAATTGATTTTTAGGATATTTATCTTTCAATTTTTGCCCCTATTTTAGTAAGTCTGTCATAGAATATAACTGAGTAATATCAAATATAAAGTTTTAATTTAAGTATACTTTAAAGCTGCATCACAGAAAGGCATATTTAGAAAACAGACCAGCGCACTGTTTTTCATAGAATGGAGTGGTAACATTGAACCTATTCTTGTTGTTGCTCAGGACTCCTCTGATGCTGTCTGTTCTCAACGGGCACACAGACTGTGTTTACTCCCTGCTGAACAAAGGAGCAAACGTAGATGCCAAAGATAAATGGGGAAGGACAGCACTGCATAGAGGGGTAAGCAAAAATATTCCCATTTCCTTTCAAAAAGTTTCTATGACCTCATTTTACCTAAGAACTAAGTTCGGTTTATTTTTCTTCATTAAATTTTTACCAAATAATCTTTACTATTTCTTTCAGTATCTTAGTTTTTGAACACTAGTTTTAAACAACTGCAAAGCACAACTTAATCCAGAGAACAAATAATAGTGGAACAAAATTTTAAAACCCTAAAACCTTGAGTAGAATTAATGTCGATTTTACTTTTTTTCCATTATCACAACTATTATACATTTTGTCTTTTTCACTTTTGAAATATCATTATTTTTATTGAATCGTTAAATTCCTCTATTCCTGTTTTTCATACTATTTGTATTTTGACAAAGTTACTGGTTTAACTGAATTTTTAAGCCATTTCCAGTAAAAATACTAAATTCCTCAAAAAAATGATAAATGCCTTGATTGGAAGGATGTGGGGAATATGGACTTTAAACATTTTTAATTAGCTATAATTGTCATGTAGTGTCCGACATAATATATTCAGCTACATGCAAATAATTTTTCTTTCAGGCAGTTACAGGCCATGAAGAATGTGTAGATGCATTACTTCAACATGGTGCTAAGTGCTTATTTCGGGATAGCAGGGGCCGGACACCTATACACTTGTCGGCTGCTTGTGGACACATTGGTGTTCTTGGAGCCCTTTTGCAGTCGGCAGCATCTGTGGATGCAAATCCAGCCATAGCAGACAATCATGGATATACAGCACTTCACTGGGCTTGCTACAACGGTTAAGTATACAGATATAAATGTACATTAAAGGCCTATTATTTACCAAGCAGAGACAATTAACTATAACACATTCTGATATTCATGAGAATGACGTGTGTATAATATTATTTCCAGTGTCTTTTATTTAATGTATGCTTGTATTTTGATTACGTTCTTTTACTTTCTTAACGTACTTGTATTGGGAAAAAAATGACAAAAGTAGGAGAAACAATGAAAATGCATCACATTCTAAACTGAAATCTGTGTATGTTTTCTGAACACATTGCAAAATAAGGTCATTATATCAACAGTAACATGTGTGCTCAACATTTTAAGGGAATGAAGTCCTAGCAGATCATAGAAGTAGAAACTTCAGAAAGTTAGAAACTCTCATGGTTAAGTTAACTCGGCAGCATAGTTAGACTGACTTTCAGCTTCCTAGATGCTCCCAGTCACAGTTAGTCCTTTTACAGGTAGGCTTACTAGAGGTCACTCAGAGAAGTATGCAGGTATTTTTGAGGTTGTAGATGTTAAAAATGGAATTTAGATTATGAAAGTCACTAATTAAAATAAGTAATGAAGCATGTTGAGAGATATTAATTTTTTCCTTGTGTAGGGCCATATATTTGATCATCCTAGAAAACACTCAGGTATATTATATACAGTATAAGCATCAATCCTGTCAAAGTTTGGGCTTAGGGCTTTAGCAGGGATATGAGGGATTTTTTTTTGTTTTGAATTTTGATGTAGCGTTCAGATTAATATTAGTTGTGAGAGCATGTCTCCAAAACTAGTTCTAACACAATTCTAACAACTTTCCCTCAAAATGTAAAGAAAATATAAATTTCCTCTTTATATAGATATCCACTTGCTTAAAAAAATAAGTATAGTATCTGTTCTAAAATTCAGCTGAGAGCCTTGCCACAGGGTTGAGGTTTCTATCTTTGTGTCATATGCTGCTTCATAGTTTTTTCACTGGAAGCCATTTTGACAAATAATGTTGAATTACTGTGAAAGAGGAGAAATCTGAAGCTTGCAAAATTTAATTAAATGTTTTCGTAAGTATTTTCTAGATGCGGTATTTTGATTTTTGTGTTAATCTTTGTGCCAGAATTGAGAGTTCTGTTCTTTTGCTGTAAGAAAGTTTGGTCTCTTCTTGAGAATTGTCCTGTGATTACTATTAGTCATCCTTCAACTCTGAGTCCTGATAGTACCGTAAAAACTTGAATAGTTTTAAATGTATTGCTAATTCAAAAAGCTTAGTTTAGTCAGTTTCATTTTTACTACCTCAGATCCTTAGCCTGAACAGTTTTGAAAACTGTAAGACTTTTGGATTTCAACTTCTTTTTTTCCGTTTTCAACTCACTAATGTTGGTATTTAATGAGTACAGTGAAGTGGCCAAAGATTAGTCCTAAGTCAAAGAAGATACTACATTTTGCCACTGAAACTTGATTTGTTTTTATAATGTAACTTGGAGTTTTACAATATAAGAAAAACTGAAAATAGATATAGAGTGGGAAAACATCCACATATGGGGAATTTTGTTTATTTAAGAAGTCACTGAGATAAAACTATTTGGGAGAAGACTTTTATTGCTTGATTTTTTTTTTTTTATGTATCAGTGAGAGTTAACCATTGGAAGAATCACACAGTAAGGTAACTGTCCTTTGGAGAGTTGCATTCCTTATCAGGTCTTTATGGAGTACGCTTTGGCCTAAAGTGAGTCCCTACTCACTACCGAATTTAGATTTCTAAGCACGTTGTGTACAAGAGACAAAATTTTGCACAAACTGCATGCCTGGTTACCATTTAAAGATCATAACAGATGTGTCTAATTTCCACACTGTAGAAAAATTGTGATGATTCTAAATTGAGCTGGAAGGAATTAGAAGTGTGTTGGTTATATGCAATAAGAGACTATACAGGCAGTCTAAAATTAATACCATATGTATAGCCAAAAGTCTCTTTTTTAATTTAGCATTCTGTAAGTAGAATATATGTAAAATGGTTTTACTTTGACTAGTAATTATTGTACGGCTAAAAAGAGAATTGGAAGCACTCCAACAGAACAGAAAACAACCTTTTCTCAAAATTAAAATGGAGTGATGGCAAAGTTTTAGAAAAGAACTAGTTATACATACTAGACTTTAAAGTTCGAATTTTCAGTTCGTGTAGTCTTTCAATCACAGAACTTGAGTGAGTACTTACATTATCCCACATGTTCCTTGAAAAAATTTATCAATTTTTATGAAGCTCTAAGCATCCTCAGTATATCCCTCTGAAAAATGAAGATAATAAGCTGCTATAAAATTATCATAAGAAGCTACTGTAGTTCAGTTTTATCATTCTTTCATAAACTAGGACACAAAGTGATGAGTTTTTTAGCTTGGTATGACTGAATAATTGATTGCTGGAGGTAATCGAGACCCCCAGGACTCCCTTTTTGCAGTCTGTGATCTGCTCAGACAGTGATTCTCAAACCTTTCAGTATTAGGACTTGTGGGTTATAGCTATTAATATTTACTATGTTGGAAATTGGAACTGAGAAGTTTAAGGGTATTTATTAATTTATTTTAACATAATAATCCATTTCATGTCCATACATTTCATATAACATTTTTATGAAAAATAACTATTTTCCAAAAAAAATTTTTAGTGAGAAGAGTGGCAGATTTCTTTAATAGCTAGTTTAAGAAAAGACTAGTTCGCAATATCACCTCAGAATTCCCCAGACCACACCTTGAGAACTGCTATACTAGGAAAATAGGAGACTCTTAAATCAATACTGGACAGCTTTCCATGGTTACTTCTTGGTAACGAGTTAACATTTGGAGAGAGAGAGAATTTGAGTTTCTCAACCTCAGCACCATTGACATTTTGGGCCAGATAATTCTTTGTTGTGAGAGACTGCTGTGTGCACGGCAAGATGTGTAGCAGCATCCCTGGCTTCTACCCACCAGATGCGAGTAGCACTCACCTCGCCCATCCCCAGTTGTGATGATAAAAATTTCTCCAGACATGGCCAAATGTCTCCTGAGGAGCAAAATTGCTCCAGTGTAGAACCACTGGATTAGAAAAAAGAACTGACAAAAGATGGAACACAATTATAAGTTTCCTAAAACTTACTTTCTTTTCCTGGTAAAAATGATAAAGATTAAGTTGAGCTGTTGTTTGAGAATGTTAGAATAATTAAAAAAGAAAAGAAATACAGCATCACTTTGTTGGCCAAATATTAAGCCATGGAAATAAATAAAGAAGCTGTCTAAAAGAATCTAATTTATTCCTAAAGCCGATCCCAAATGACTAATGAAATAAAAGAAGCAACGTTTCATTTGCAATAATCAGTACAGCAATTGGGCTGTTTTTACTAAAAACCCTGGCTTTGAAAATTAGGTTAAGGAAATCTGGGTTTTTCCCTGTTTTCAGTTACTATTAAAAACTGTGGGCCTGATATCTATCAGTAATCAATATACTTGTCCTTTAACCCAGCAGTATCATTTCTAGGAAACTGTTCTACAAAAATACTTGTTTTTTCAAAAAGTACTGGAATGTTTCATTACAACATTGTTGATAATATTACAAAGAGAAGTGAACTAGTAATCACCTCGAAATCCATAATTGGACATTAAATCATTTATGATACACTCAATACTGTGAAGTTTTTCCAAACATTCAAGAATAAGATTTCTATGTATGCTATTATGGAAGAATATAGACACTTTATTAAGTAAAAAACAAGTTGCAGGACTAAACAATCCTACTTGTGTAAAAATTCAAAAAGGAAGTATGTGTTTGTGTGCATGCTTTTGTATATGCCTAGAAATTTTCTGGAACTATTAAGGTAATAGTGGTTACAATCTGGAGGAACTCAGAGTTGGAGGTGGGAACAGGGACATGTACTTTTTTCCTCTAAACACTTTTACAGCATTTGAGATTTTACCATTAGCTCATTACTATAATCTGAAAATATTTAAATTTTGAAGTTAATTATGCTGTATAAATATATATATATTATTTTAAAAGTTATACTGTGCTATATGAATCCGACATTTTAAAAAATAATGACCAAATAGCCCTAACTGGTCACAATGAAAAAAAAATGAGACTAATTTTTTTCCACCACAGAAAAATACTTGTTGTGTTGGTAATTAACTGCTATAAAATTATCATAAGGAGGTACTGTACTTCAGGTCTTGAGGTTGTACTTGGATTCCAAAGCTCCTAAAAATGTGTTCAGTGGGTTCAGTGAAGTGGTTATTTTTAATCCATGTAAAGCTTTTTCTTATTTCTAGAGATATTTGGGTGTATGTGGGCACTGCAGTGTCTGTTTTGGATTTTAATATCAGATTCTCATTTACTTATTTAGGTCACGAGACATGTGTAGAACTTCTTTTAGAACAGGAAGTTTTTCAGAAAATGGAAGGAAATGCTTTTAGTCCATTGCATTGTGCTGTGTAAGTAAAGGCAGAATGAATCAGATTTGGTTTGACTGTTTTAAGACATACATTTAAGACATCCATTGCCGCAAGAGTGATGATCACCTTGTTACCCTACACAGGATAAACGACAACGAAGGTGCTGCTGAGATGTTAATTGATACGTTGGGTGCCAGCATTGTGAACACCATAGATTCAAAAGGAAGGTAGGATTTCAACTAGGTAGGAAATAGTTTTACTTTCAATAGGAAAAAAATTTTACTAGACTAGTGTGGAAGAATTTACAGAGAACCCATTATTAATTAAAGCTTGATTTTTATATTTGCAAGTATAAATTATTATAAAATCTTAATTATATTCTCATTATAAAAGGCTTTTGTATTATGATTTTTAGCCAGTCTTCCTCTTTTTAAAACTTGTAAAATGTAAAGATTTTCCTTGTTTGTTACCTAAGATAATAAAGTTAACAGTTTTCTAAATGGGAATAAAGGCCAGAAGAGAGTCCAGCGGTTGTAATAGATGCTAATATTTGGGTCAGAATTTATTTCTTTCACAATTTCCTTTAATGATGTAATTTTTTTAGCAATTTTGTAATTTATCCTTATTTATACTAGCTTAATTAATGGCCTTGTATATTATCAGAAATACAAATTTCTGTGGCAGAAATTAGTAAGCTCCATTAAGCCTATTTGTATCCAGTCAATGCTTTTATAGCCTAATATATCAACCCTTGAAAATTGCTTGTCATAAATGAAGGAATAATTTTTCTAGAGTATACGACATACAGATTAAATCAAGTCTTTCGATTTCTCTGTATTGCAGAACTCCTCTGCATGCAGCCGCCTTCACAGACCACGTAGAGTGTTTACAGCTGCTGCTCAGCCATAATGCTCAAGTCAATTCTGTGGACTCTTCTGGGAAAACACCTCTCATGATGGCCGCAGAAAATGGACAAACTAATACAGTTGGTAAAGAAACTGGTTAAGGCTTTTATTAGTCTTAAGTATGTATATGGCTTATGTATAACTTAGATCCCAAGCCTTCTGACTCTAGTTTACCAAATTTTCCACCAGCTATGTCACCAGTCCTGAGAATTAAAACCTTTTTACCTTCTTATCACTCTCATTTTCATCTCAGGCCACAGTGTTTTCATTTGCCTTTACTGATTAAATAGTCTACTTTAGTAAAGCATGTAGTGTAGTGGTTAAGAGCACTGGCTCTGGAGTCAGACTGACTGAATGTTAGTCCTAGATCTGCCAAGTAAGTGACCTTACGCCTCAGTTTTTTCATTCCTAAAGTGAGAAAAATAACAGTACCTACTTTGTAGGGTTATTGTGAGGATTAAATAAGTTACTGTAAATCCAGAGCACTTAAAACAGTATTTGAAATTTAGTAAGCACTCACAAAATAAATGTTAGTTGCTGTTGTTAGTGTCTGTAACTTACACAATATGACAATATAATATATATGTTTTATATTACGATATTTTTCTAGCACGTAAGTTTTTCTAGAGTATTTTTTGCTTTGTATCTTCATTTCTCTACAGTGAGTTACATAATCTAAGATATATGTTCATAAACGTAAGAATTGATGCAATTTTTCCTCCCAGAGATGCTGGTTAGCAGTGCTAGTGCAGATCTGACTTTACAAGATAACAGTAAAAACACCGCACTCCATTTGGCTTGCAGCAAGGTGGGTACACATTTTAAGGATATGTTTTCATTGTTAATATTAACGGTGGCATTTAAAGTTTTTCCACTTCACTAAAATGAACAGAGCTAGGGACCAAACCTCTCTAATGATCCCTGGCATCAGGTTTCTTGAAAAAAAAAAATACTAACTTGTTAGGCACCATGGTATATGAAAGTGTCTAGTAACCTGAGTAAATTTTGGAGCACAAGCCTAAACATAATTATTGTCTTTCTTTAATCTCTCTAATCTTAAATATTCTCGTCCTTTCCTCCTAACCCCACTCCACCAACACATGTTTGGACAAACATTTAAGTCATTAACCAAGAAAATTCATGGCATATATATGGTGATATATATATATCGTGTGGACCATGGTTGGGGTGTGTTGAGTGTATAAATTTATCTTTAATGGTGCCTAAGTTTTTAAGAGTTATTTGCCATAATTTTAGGGTCATGAAACTAGTGCCTTGTTAATACTGGAAAAGATAACAGATAGAAACCTCATCAATGCAACCAACGCAGCCTTGCAAACGTGAGTACTTTCAGTGTCCAGTGTAAACCTTGTGACCTATAATTATAAAAGTGATTAATGGGGTTTTTTTTCTAACATGGAACCATTGAAATCAGTCTCAATCACAGAAGCAGTTAAAAAGTAAAGAACAGCTTTTATAACTGACAAAGTCTGTTTCTAAAACCATCACAATTAAAAGGCATATTACTAAAAAAGCTTTTAAACTGAAACTTTATTAATGGAAATAATGTGCTTTTCCTCAATCCAATTATCCATAATTTTATGAAGAAAATCAATACTAATCTGTGTGTTTTATGGAAACCAACTGGAATAATACATTATTTGACACTAGCAATAAATGAGGTAAGAAACTTTATATGTGTCTGTAAGCAAACTTTATATGTGTCTGTAAGCTCAAGAGATTTCAGAAAGAATCAAGTTCTTAATGTGAGCAGCCAGCCTCCAGGTGACTACTTAGATCTTAGATCAACATCTCCCTTTGTCTTCTCCCAATTTCTGCTTGCTGTTCTACTTTGAGACTTGGTAAAGAGAAGAATCTTACAATACTGGTTTCCATTCACCTGTCAATCAGCTCACTTGAGGGTCGAAAAAGTAGTCATGGAACCTGTAAACTGTTCTCAAAGCCTGTTGGAATTTGTGCTATTGCAGTTTACTGTATATTCTGTTATACATGTTTGCCAACCTCATTTCTTAAAACAATAACTTAAGAATGTGGTTTAGCTGGAAAATCTTTTTAAGCATTGAGTCTTAGAAGGAAACTAACAAAAGGGCTTGATGAAGACAGGAACTTGCTGATGCTCTGCTTACACACATTGATGAGGTTTGACAATGCACTGCACACTGGTTCTGCTGTTCCCCACTCCCATCTTTATTGCTGTCAGGACTAGCTGCCTCAAGTTTGTCTCTCTGGGTCTTCACAACTTAGCAAAAATGCTCTTTGACAACTGGGATTGAGAAAGAGTGTGTATGTGTGAGTGCACATGCACAAGAGCATGCATATATATACATGTACCTATGTAACTTTTTCCCCCCAGACCTCTGCATGTTGCTGCCCGAAATGGGCTAACAATGGTGGTTCAGGAACTTTTGGGGAAAGGAGCAAGTGTGCTTGCAGTAGATGAAAACGGTAAGTAGGTTCTGTATTCTCTTTCCTTAACTTAAATCTTACTAGAAGCTTATGTCTTTTGATGACCTATATTTGAAGTAAAGTAAACTTGATTTTTACTTTTTTTTTTTTTTTTTTGGTGAGGAAGATTAGCCCTTAGCTAACATCTGTTACCAATCCTCCTCTTTTTTGCTGAGGATGATTGGGCCTGGGCTAACATCTGTGCCCATCTTCCTCTACTTCATATGGGACGCCGCCACAGCATGGTTTGATAAGCAGTGCGTATGTCTGCACCCAGGATCCAAACCTGTGAACCCCGGGCTGCCACAGCGGAGCACACAAACCCAACCACTACGCCACCAGGCCAGCCCCAAAACTTGGATATTTTTTATTAGTCAAAGAGGAGAGCTGAAATTTATACTGAAGAATATTTACTTTGTGGCAAAGGGAAAAAAGGCAAGAGAAACAGGACAAGTCCATCTAACAGATGAACTTCTGAATTTCCCGTATCTGTTAAATCAGAGTTGGTGTTTACTAACTTTGAGTTAGTGTTACCGCCTTTGTTTATCTTAATATTTAAAGAATTTGTTCTGTCAAATATTTATTAAGGCCCTTACTTAAGTGCCAGGTTCTTACCTAAAGCTAATCTTCCTGCTTATGTACTAGATCCTGTCCCCTTTTGCCTACTTAAGACTATCAGTTTAGCAGTTTTTCGCTTTTGCATCCTGTAATAATGATTTTTTTATAGGAATCTTCCTAGATTATTCCCATCAGTATATAAATACTATTTCTCTCATCTTAAAAAATCTTTCATTAATCCCACTCCTCCTGCCAGCTACTGCCATGTTTCTCTGTTCCCCTGTACAACAGAATTACTCAAGAGTTGGCTCTCCTGCTGTCCCCAGTTCTTCTCTCTCCTTCTCTCTTAGATCCCCTCCGGTCAGACCTTTGCCCCTACCACACTGCAAAACTCTTCTCATCGAGATCACCAATGACCTCCATGATGTTAAGAGTCAATTCTTAGGTCTCATTTTACTTGATATACCAGAATTTGAGACAACTGATTATTCCTTTTTCCTTGATAAATTTTCTTTACTTGGCTTTCAGGACCTCACAGTTTCTTGGTTTTCCTTGTATGTTACTAGTTATTCCTTCTCAATTTCTTTAGCAAAGTTTCTCCCTCTTCTTCCCAACTTCTTAATATTGGAGAGCTCTAGGACTCAGTCCTTGGTTCTTTTTATTTTCCCTATCTACATTCACTCCCTAGGTGATCTCATTCAGTCCCTTGGTTCTAAATACTACCTATATGCTGAGAATTCCTAAATTTACATCTCCAGCCCAGACCTCTCATGATCTCCATATTTATAGATCCAGCTGCCTAATTAACAATACCACATGGATGTCTAATAAACAGCTCAAACCTAGCATGTCCAGAACTGAACTGCTGATCCTTTCTCTCCTCTCCTTAACACCCCCCCCACCACTCCAAGGCTGTTCTCACAGCCATCCTAATCTCAGTCGATAACAATTCCCATCCTTATAGTTGCTCAGGACAAAAACCTTAAGAGTTGTCCCTGACTCCTCTCTCTCACACCCAGTGTACAATCCATCAGCATTTACTGTTGATCCACCTGCAAAGTATATCCAAAATATGCCCACTTTTTTCTCCTCTACTCCTACCACCCTGGCCTGGATCCTTTTAAAATATATGAGAAGATATTAGTCGTCTGAATCTCAGTTCATTTATAATCCTTATAATGATCTACAAGGCCCTTGACTGGTCCACTGCCCCATTACCTCTCTGACCTCATCTCCTACTCTTCCTTCTCTCACTCCATTCTGCCATGCCATCCCCTCCACACCAGGGATGTACATTCTTCGTGATCTCTCTTCTGGCTATTTCCTCTGTCTGGAACACTCTACCTTGAAGCAGTCTTTGACTCAGTCCTTCACCTGTTTCAAGTCTTAGCTCAAATTTCGTCTTCTCATTGAAGCCTATCCTGACTACACTATTTATACTACAACCTACTGCATACCCTAAGATAACATTCTCAGTCCTGCTCTATCTACTCTTTCCTTTTTCTTCTTTCCGTAGAGCTTATCTTTTAATATATTGTATATAATTTACTTTATTATGTTGATTTTGTGTCTCCTCCATTGGAATAAATATAAACTCCATGTGGGCAGGGAATCTTTGTCACTTGCATTCACTGATATATCCTAAGTGCTTAGAAGAGTGCCTGGACATGGTGGGGGCTCGGTGAATATTTGTTGGGTGAGTGATTGTGCCAAGCATGGAGCTAGGTTCTGCAGATAAAATGTAGAAAAAGTCAGTCTACTGCCTTGAATGGAAACGAATATAAACCTAGAATGCTGTGAGAGCACAAAAGATAGTGTTAAACCCTTTCTTGCAGGATCAGGGAAGGCATCCCCAAAAAATGACTTCAAAGCCAAACTCCAAAGGACAAGTAAAAAGTGGGAAGAGAACTTTCTAAGCAGAGAGAGTGGCATATTTAGAGATATAACACAGGGCACTGTAAATACTGAGTTATGCCCGTCTCTTAGATCAGGTGGCAAAAGGATCTGTGCATTAGGAAGATAGCAGTTAGTCTGAAGGGGGAGCGAGATTAAAATAGGAAAGCAAGTTAGTTAACAGTTACAGGTGAGAGAAGATGGTAGCCAGAATTAAGGTAGAGGCATTGGAGATGAAAAGATATAGATGTTTTTAGAGATCTAACTTAGTGAGGGAAGAAGTCACACGCCATCTAGCTTGGAGTGCTGTGTGGATGGAAATGCCATTGTTTAAGATGGGAATGCAGGAGGAAGAACTGGGTTCATTTAGGGACATGAGGAAAGTTCAGTGGAAACTCCAAGTAGGTAATATATGGATCTGGAGCCCAAAAGCAAGATCTACGTAGGACAGAGAGATTTGGGAATCATTAGTATATGTAGTCATGAAATCCATAGAAGTGAGTGATATCCCTCACTAAGGCAAGTTGAGCCTCACCTAACTTTAAAAGGAACTTTTATTAGTAAATTACATTTCTGGAAATACAGCTACTATGTAGATTAAAATGAGGGAACAAAATGCCAACCTATGTAAGATATTTGGCCGCAGTGTGAGGCTCTGAATCAATAGCTGATATGCAAGTCTTTGTTGATCATTTTTAAGATTTTATATTTTTTTCATTATAAAGAAATGGAAGGGATAATAGATAACACAGGTCACCTGTGATCTGGGTATCTTCTAACACTTTTTGTAATGTGAAATAGTAATCACGGTCCAAAGTTGACAAGCCATATAAATACCAATCTTATAATTGATTCTAAACTTCAAATTAATGATCCAGTTATAAATTGCTCCAGTAACAACAGGGGTTGACTATTAATTATTCTCTGTAGTCTAAGTAGAGATGACGTGAAGGGCCCAGTACATCTTGTGCTTGTATTCGCTCTAAGAATGAGGTTAAGAGATATTTCCATGAATTTTCTGGAGAAAGCAAAAATATATACTTGCATGGGTTGGGTTACACCCTTGTCCTCGAGAGTCTCTTACATTTCTCTTTAGCTGACCACACTAACCCCATACAGAGGAGAGGAGCTTGGTTTTAATCATATTCTGACTAGAAAACACTCCTGAGACACTCTTCTCTCCCCACCCCCACTCTCCTCCAAGTCATTATGGCCTGTCTAGTGGGTTTCTCTGCCTACCAGCAGCAGCAGTACAGCAAGCACCTTTAGACCTTCAGAAGAGCCCTTGAAAGAAGTATAGGCATTGAAACACTCTCCTAGTCACTTTGAGCAAATAGGGTTTAACTAAAAATATGCACTCCTTTCAGCCATTCCTGCCAAGCTTGCAGGGGCATCAGCTGTTCCCTTTGATCCTTGAAAAGGAGGAAATTTATGAAGGGGAAAAATTATTTTTTTTCCTCAAGGCTAATATAACATGGGTAAAAATATATAGGAGAACTGGAAACAGCCAAATGCCCAGTAGTTAGAATGGATAACTAAACCATGGTATTCACACAATAGAATATATAAGAATGCACATGAACTGACCTACAGCTACGTACAAGAACATGAATAAATCTCACAGACATAATGTTAAGCACAAGAAGCCAGATATAAAATAATATATACTGTATGATTCTGTTTATATTAGGTTAAAAAAAAGTCAAAACTAAACTACAGTGTTTATGAATACAAGTGGAAAGGAAAACATAGAAATGTTTACCACCCAAGTCAGGATAGTGGTTCACTTTATGGAAGAGAAAAGGGGTAGTGATTAGGTAGGGAACATGGGGCTTCTGGGATGCTGTAATGTTCTCTTTCTTGATCTGGATGGTAGTTACATGAATGTTTGTTTTGTGATAAATCATTCAGCTATCTAAAAAACAATATACATGTATGTGTGTGAAGGCTAAAACATGAGTAAATATAGGGAAACCCATATCTAGATGTGTAACAACAAATGAAGCTGTAGACTAAAACTCTTAAGACATTTGCTGCTAAATACCTATTGGCTCCAAGTGACTTAAAGTAGTAAGTGCGAACTGGTATTAAAGTTCCATATGGTATAATCTAAACTTGGCATCACATGGTGTGCTCTCACTGTCTTCTCTCCCACTCCATCCTCAAGGCTGTGTCTTGTACCAACCGAGGTACCAAGTGTTTTCTTACTCAGTTTGTTGTGTTGATACATTGTGGTGCCTTAGGGCTAAGATCAGTCTTCTGCTAAAGAAGAGAACAGTTACCAAGGAAACATTTGTTTTGACTTAGGGGTTTTAAATGTTCGCCTGTTTAGTTTATCTACTGTTTTTCTTCAATGGACTATGGCCCTAAAAGAAAAGTGAATTGACAGCCAAGTGTCATTCATTCAACACGTATCTTTTGAGCACCTGCTCAGTGCCTCATTCATGAATCTGTATACATTTAGATTTCTCAGCATGTAAGCACATACATTACTGCAAATTAACGGTAAGACTTCCACCATTCTGAAGGAAGATTTATCAACCTGATTTTTTTTTTTCTTATTCTAGCCCAGTATCGTCTGTGAATTCAGATGGATATGGATAAGTTGTGAAATCTGGGAGAAATCATCCATCTCTGGGCCTCAGTTTCCTCTTCTATAGTGTAGTCTATAACGTCTCCTATCACCCTAGATTTCTATGACTTTTCTCTTTTTCTACTTATTAGAAAGTTCTGAATCATTCTAATTAAATCAATTTATTATGAGCCAGGTAATTTGAAATATGTCTAAAGTTGAATGACTTTAGGCTTATATCCTTATATTAGTGAAATGAGTCTCAGGATGTTTAATTTTTAAATTTTATCTTTAATTCTAGGCTATACCCCAGCTTTGGCCTGTGCTCCCAATAAGGACGTGGCTGATTGCCTAGCTCTCATTTTGGCCACCATGATGCCTGTCTCATCAAGTAGCCCTTTATCATCCCTGACATTCAATGCCATTAACCGTTATACCAACACCTCAAAAACAGTCAGCTTTGAAGCCTTGCCCATCATGAGGAATGAACCTAGCTCCTATTGCAGCTTCAACAACGTTGGCGGGGAACAGGAGTACTTATACACCGACGTGGATGAGCTCAATGACTCCGATTCTGAGACCTACTAAGAGGCTGAGCCAGAGGTCCAAGGAGGGAGTTCTGACACTAACGCTTCAAACTGTGCTTTTTCAGGAAAAAGGCACTTTCTTATTTACGTACAAATTCAACCTAAGAGGAAAGATTGCAGAGTGAGCGAATATAAGAAATGTGATGACATTAGGAAGAAGAGTTTTAAAGGCAAGTTTTGCAAAAGGAACTTGTAGAATCTTGAAATAGGCTTGACCAGAGGAAAACACTTTGATGTCAAATTGCTTTGTGGAATTGTTATAATTTGGTTTTGCAGTGCCAGGAATAATTTGGGACACTGTACACCCTAATCTGCTTACACAAGCAACACTATTGTAAAAGAAGAGATAAGGAAACTAGAGATAAGTTTTATCAGTAAAACTACAATTAAATTTAAGGGCAATAAATGTTTGGTACAGTAGGCATTATGTGCACAGCAAATTGCCAAAGGACCAAATAATTTAAAGGTTTTAAATAGAATGCCATTTTGTGGAAACTTGGACTAGGTGAAATGAGACATTATCTAAACCAAACTTCAATATTTCTGAAAATGAAGCTGAGCTTTGGTTTTAAATGTTGATTTTTAAAAAAAAAAAAAGAAAACATCTGAAAGCCTTCTAATACTGTATTAAATCATGAGAGAAAGCAGATGTATTTTTACATTTTTTTCTTTTACATAAAAATTTAAAATTCCAACTTTTATAATGTTAGAATTGAAAACCAGCTGACTGGGTGCAGTCAGGGTGAAAATACTTGTGATGTAGACACGAGATAGATTGGGGTCAGGCTGTTGTTGCCCCGTGTTGAACGGTTGAGGTTTAAAATTGAGCTATTTTTGTTTGAAAATGTAAAGAATTACCTAGAAGAAGAAAATTCCATGAAATCAAAAAGTAATTTATTTCCACCTGATTGCAGCAAAGTGGTCCTGGGGAATGGAGTTTTCAAACTCAGTACTTTAGATGGTATACCTTCATCACTTAATTTTACTTTGTGTCTCCACAATGGATGGGGGATTTTTGTTGTCACTGTTGAGTGAAGAATCAAACAGAAAATTCCTTGTTATTCATAAGTTAACATCATCAGGTCTCTTGGAAGGCATTTCTGTATTGGGCAAGATTTCAAGTATTAAAGCCTTCTGGTCGTATTCATGTTTAAAGTAGCATGTTTGTAACATGCTGCTATTTGGGGAAAGAAGCAATTGCCTGCCAGTTGGAAAACTGCCTTTCAAATAACAAAAAGAGGGAGAGAGAAAAAAAAAAGCCTGATGTTTAGGCCTTTAAATAACAAGTCATATGATTCTGCTTTTACTGTAACTGTCACTTTCCTAGTGAGAATGATTTCACACATGTAGAGGGTCTTACAGGTCTGGGTAAAATTACATAAATTTTCACAAAATCATACCCAATTTCATTTTATCCTTTTTGTATTGTGAAACTGGAAACTTTATGACATTGTAAATTATCAGCTGGATTTTCTGAATATAAAGTGTGAAAACACAGAACAGTATTTTGATCTATTTGATAATTTTGTGGGTTTTTTGAAGAATTAATGCGCATGTACATAGAAATAGTGACTGCTTGAATACTGTATTTACTTGCACTCTTTCAGTACATCAAGATTCCTGTATATTTTAGAGTATAATAAAACACAGATGTGAGTTGTATTTAATGAATAATGTATTCGTATCTGTGCATATTACCTAAAAATCTATAAAGTTTCTAGGGCATTGACTACTAGATTTTAAGCATTTTTTCTAAAATATTTACAGAAATTATAAATGTAATCCTCCATCCTTTCTTTATAATATAAAGAAGTCATAATAGACCCTTCCTAGTTATTAGTGGTAGGAAGGTGAATATGCATTTTAAAGACAGCAGACTATATTTTCTATTGTACCTTTTGGAGAAAAAAAAAAAACTCAAGAGGATTCTAAAAGTATACATATGTGTGCTTTCTCTTTCCTTTTAGGAATTCTCTTCTGAATTCCCTGAGGGAATTTTCTAGATCTCAGAATTGAAAGAGACCTGAGGTTCATCCAGTCTAACCTCTTAACAAATGCAGGAGTCCCTTCTACAAGGGTAATCTTTCCACTTTGAACACTTCCAGTGACTCTACCTCACCAAGTAGTCCATTCAGTTGTTGAGCAGCTCTAACTGTTAGAAAGGTCTTCCTTAGATGGAGTTGAAGCCTCCCTCCCAGTAACTTCTGTCCTTGGGCCCAGGTTTGTCCTCCAAGAGAAGACTGAGAATGTTGGAAGGATGAATCTCACACCTTCTGCCATGTCTTCTCTTTTATAGGCTGTTTGACTCATCTGCTGAAGTGATATCCAGAAGGACTCATTAGACACACTGTTGGATATACCACATCTAATGAAATCCAAGGTGTAGCTATAAAGTTAACAAGCTGTTTTTAATTTATCCTCACACATACTAGAACTTAGACCTTGCGTCACTTTATGTAAATGATGCTGTTACTGAAAATATTTGTGAGGTGGTTCTTTCGATTGCTTGCCCACTAGGAAAACTATTTCTTTGCTTTGTGGTTGCATTTTGTGATAGTCTATCCCCTAGCTTGGTCAACTACTTCCTTTGCTCTGCACCTGATGAGGGAAAATCCCAAGGTACTGTCCCAAATAGTATTTGAACAGCACTAGTATTGTTGGAGTAAGTACATGGACTACTTAAATTAATGGACACAGCATCTCAGTAAGTTCCTTTATAGTTACACCTTGAATGTCAAAAGCATTCAGGCCCTGCTCTGTAGTGTTTTTTATCCTCACACAGAGTAGAAAAGCCTGTTTGCTTTCTTAACTTCTGCATGAAAGATGACATCTAAAATATCTGATGTGTATTATAATAATACCAGCTTCTGCTCTAGAACTGCTCTGAGGGAAATGGTGGTAATAGCAAATGACCTCCTTTAACAAGACACTCAAACAGTGCCATTTAGTTCAGGAGATCTCTAAGTGTAGTGTCATTTGGGGTTTTAATTTGGCTTATATTGGACCTTTTAAATGAAATAAAGTTTTTTAATGCAATAAATCAAGTGTCTTTCTTTTTTACATGCAAAATTCTTTTCCTTTGTCTTAAAATGTCTAATTAGCTTTCAGTTATAACTAGTTTTTACCTTTCTTAAAAACTTAATGATTTTTCAATAAAGCTATTTTAGAATTTAGATAAACCTATCTAAATGGGCTTTTCAAATATATTCATTTAACAAATATTTATTGCTTGCCTGCCATATACTTCAGGGTGGGAATGGGCACAAAGTGAGCCTAAAAATCGTGGTCTTGTCCTCTAGAAGCTTATAACTCCTCATGGAAAGGAATCTACCTGAAAGTAGAAAGTATAAAAGTGTAATTGAGGTAGAGATGAATTGCTAAGGAAGGTCAGAGAACAAGATCACTTTGGGAAGGAAGATCAGAACAGACTTCATGGAAGAAGTGGCATTTAGGCTGGACATTGAGGAACAAATATGATTTGAGCAGGTGGAGAAGGGGCAAATGCTATCCTAGGCGAAAAGGACAAAATCAGTAAACTGTTGATTTTGAAGTTGGCTTTGGCAGCCCAGGTTTGCAGGTTCAGATCCCGGGTGTGGACCTACACCACTTGTCAGCCATGCTGTGGCAGCAACCCACATACAAAATAGAGGAAGATTGGCACAGATGATAGCTCAGGGCGAATCTTCCTCAGCAATAAAAAAAAAATTGTGAAAACCTACAAAACAGCTAATTAGAAATATGTACAGAGATTAGATAACAAAAGTGAGAACAAGTAGATATAAATAGGTGATTGGAGGATCAGGCAAAGAGAACTTTAATAAACTTGCTCAAAATCATCTTTTGGTAATAATAGAAAATGCCTATACAGAGTTTATCATGTACCAAGCAAGGTTGTAAGTACTTGAAATATATCTCTTAATCCACACAACTGTCTGATGAAGTAGGTACTATTAATAGCACCATTTAACAGATGAGGAATGAGGCAAAGAGGTGAAGTAACTTTTGCACAAGGTCGCTTAGCCAGTAATTCTTGAAGCCTAGATTCAAATCAAGGCAGGCATTTCCACAGTCAATGCTCTTAACCACCTAATGACCTCTAACATGCTTTCTGGTCCTTGTTGAAACTGGTGATTTTGAAGTTGGACCACATGCTTAACTACTAAATTATTTGAGTTCCTTTCAGTTTGATTCTTTTAGATCACTAATTTTAGAAGAAACAAATGTGACCACAACAGATGTTTATTGAACACCTGTTATGTACCAGGAACTGTGCTAGGCTCTGGGCATGAAGGAAGAGGTAACAAAATTTGCCCTCATAATGGAGCCTAAGAGAATGACATCTACTTATCTTTCAGTTGATATGTTTCAGTTGCTATTCCTGCCCCAAATCTCATCAGCTTAATCATTCTCACTCATGCTTTTGCAGGTTGGCTGACAGGCTCAGCTGGGTGACTGCTTCAAGCTGGAGCTCTGGCTGGGCTTGACTACTTGCCATGAGTTGGGCTTGGGTCTGCTCCATCTGTGTTCCTCTTCGGACTTGGGCTAGAATACAGAAGTTGTCCAGAAGTTCTCAGTGGTGATGACAGAAGCACAAGAAGGCAAGCCTGACTGCACATTGTTTATGCCTCTGTGTACCTCACATCTGCTAATACTCTGCTGGCTAAAGCAAATCACGTGGCCAAGCCCCACCTCAATGGGATGGGACAGTTTGGCTCTGCCCTTTGGGAAAGGATAGTTTGAGTTCAGTTGTCATAATCCACTTAGCCCTGAAATGATGAGCCAACCAGTTGATCATTGTTTTCAATTTGTCCATGGGTGTGCTTGGTAGTCTTTACTTTCTACCTGCTCCTTCCCTTCTTGTCGTACCCCTTCTGCTGAGGGTCGTTCATATGTAAAATTGAGTAGCAAAAATGTATTTTGAATTGGAAAGTTTTTACTTGACAGTGCAGAACTGATTGATTAGGTGTTGGCTTTGCACTTTTCCAAAAGTGGAGAACCAACCTTTTGCCTACCTCAGACTCCAGAAAAATGTAGCATCAGTCCCCTCTCTTGTGTCTTACTGTGACCATCCCTTCCAAATCAGAGCCTAATCTAACAGAAGATAGAAAGTAAAACTTGGCTAGTAACTACTTTTAAGACAAAAAATGCTGGTGTATAAAGCTCTCCACTCTATCTAGATCATTTCTCCATCTCGCCCTCTCTAGCACTCGTACAAGTCTCCATCTCTCTGCTTGATCCCTCTTTCATGTTATTTCTCGTTTCCTTGTGGTTGTTTTACTCTTCTTGCCTTTCTTTTGATTCTTCCCTGTCTTCTCTCTTAATTAGGATTGAAATATAGGCTGAAGTGGTATTTCCTTAATTTGAAAAGCCAGTAATTTATCTTAAAATACTTCTGCCTCTTCACCCTTCTCTAAACTTTAAGAAAAATTGTATTTTCACATTTAAGGCCTATTTAGCCCTTCAGCAAACATTTCATGAGGACATACTCTGCAGCAGGAACTGTTTTAAGTACTGCAGTTACACCAGGGATACAATAGTGAACCTGCTAAAGTCCCTGCCCTCAGGAAGCTTGTGTTTTGGTCAGGGAGACAGACAAGAAAGATACCAGATGATGATTACTTTGCAGAGAAAGATTTGTGAAAATAACTGGATAGCTATTTGAGATTGGGGTTTGGGGAGGTCCTTAAGTATAAAAGAATGCCTTGCCCATTTATGTACTGAGGGATTACACAAACAAAATCTCTAATGTGAGCCACCATAAGATTTTGCTGAGAAAGTGGAAGAATGTTGATGTAACAAACTGATAAAAGCAGAAAGGAATAGAGAGAGTGAGCTAATCCACAAAAGCAAACCTTAGGATTCTGCTGAGGTTATCTAACCCAAAAACATGTCATAGGTTAACCCAAGGATCATTTGTCGTTTGAATAGTGAAGGGATCTGGTTTGATTGCAAGTGTGTCTTAGATGCCTGCTGGCTTGGCCATCCCCAGTCCATGGCATGTAACTTGTTTCACCTCAGCTAGAAATGAAGATGGCACAATGCTTGGGGTTGGACAGGTTAGCACTAAGCTCTAAAGCTTGAGCTTTATGCTAATGTAATAGTTGGCCACCCAAAAAAATGGGAGTTTGATTTATTTCTGGTACCCACAGTAACAGCAGATACTGTGAGTAATGCTGCCTCAGACCTAGTAGAAACACAAAGCTTTTTTTACACTGACAGTAAATCTTTCACTTAACGTCCTGCTTCTTATGTAACCTTATGGTTTGAGCCCTCATGTCTGCCACAAAGATGGCAGGACCCAGCGTGCTTGAGAGAAAAGTTACTTGTTCTGATATTCTTGGTAAAAAATGCCCAAATCTAAGAGAATATGAAGGAAGAGAATTCAAGGCAAAGGGGCTTCTGGAGAAGAACTTTGTCTCTCCTCACATCTAGGTGCCAATAAGTGTGTAGGGGCATGGGAAGAAAGGCCATCAGTTGCCTGCAGTTAGGTGACTAATAGGAATAGGACCTAAGTAGTCAAATAGTTGTGGCCAAGTGATGTCAGTGAAAATGGCAAAGCAAGGACCTCTGAATCTTGGTGAGAACGGTGACCTTTGTGGTGTTTTCACTTGCTGTAGTTGCATTCCTCATTCCAGCTCTGCAGTAGCCTTGACACCTAACAGCTCACATTCCTGGTGTGGCCTAGCAGCCACCAAAGGGAGCAAAACAAAGCCAGAGCTCTTTCAAAGCCTCATTCCCAAAGAATTGTCATTATTTGGCCTATATGATTTTTCCCTTGGAAGACGCCACATACAAGGTTGTATGTAGTTGAGCTAACTCAGAGTTGACCCCGTGTGAAAAGTATTCTCCCTGGAGAGGTGTTTGTTGAAAACAACTATAGGCAAGAGTTTTAATGTTGCACTTGCCTTAGGTGATGGATAAGAGCTGAGGCAAGCAATAGATTAACCAAAAAGCTTAAAAGGAAAAGCAGGGGGAATAGATATCCATCAGAGCTTTGAAAAGCTCTGACATAGTTCTAGGAATCTAGAATGCCATGTGCATACATAGAGCTGTGTGCATACTCATGGAAGACCTGAAGCTACCCTAAGCTCTCACCTGTGGCTAATTTTGAGGCTCTGCACAAACAGGAAGTGAAAACTGATTTTAACTGCCAGACTGAGTTTTGAAGGCGTGCCCTAACACATATACACACACACACAGCTCTTTGGCAGACTAGGACATTTTTTTGGTTCCAGGCATTTAAGGAAATCTCTGTCAATCATTAGCTGACTGACTGCTAAGGTAACTGAGTAGAGACTTCATTGGCCACACATGGCAAAGAATACAGACTTTACAGAATTCATTCAGAAAAGTCACTAAACAACAACTATAACAAGCGGCAATAATAACAAACCCTAGGGAGGGAGATGAATCTGATTTCAAGAATTGCCATATATTATTTAAAATGCCCAATTTTCAACAAAAGATTATGAGATGCAAAAAAAAACATATGGGCCCATAAACAGGAAAAACAATAGAAACCATCCTTGAAGAAGCTGAGACATTGGGCTTACTAGACAAAGATTTTAAATCAGTTATTTTAAATATGTTCAAAGAACTAAAGGAAACAATGTGTAAAAAATTAAAAGAAAGTATTAAAAAATGCCTCACCAAATAGAGAATGTCAGTAAATAAATAGAAATTATATTTTAAAAAGCAAATGGAAATTCTGGATTTGAAAAGTACAATAACTGAAATAGAGAGCTTCAATATTAAAATTGAGATGGTAGAAGAAAGAATCAGTGAGCTTGAAGATAGGTTAGTTGTGATTATCCAGTCTAAGGAATGGGGGGAAAAAATGAAAAATGATCATAGGCTCAGAGACCTATAAGATCCCATACACATACACATAAGGGAAGTCCCAGAAGGAGAAGAGAAAGAAAACAGGGCAGAAAATATTTGAAGAAATAATGGCTAAAACCCTACTGAGTTTGAAAAATGTTAATCTACAAATTCAAAAAGCTTAAAGAACTCCAAGTATAATAAACTCAGAGAGTTCCAACCTACGTATTATAATCAAACTGTCAAAAGACATAACAAGAATCTTGAAAGCAGAAAGAGAGAAGCAACTAATCTTGTACAAGGAATCCTCAATAAGATTGTCAACTAGTTTCTCATCAAGGTCTATGGAGGTCAGAAAGCAGTGGAATGACATATTCAAGATGCTGAAAGAAAAATACTGTCAGTCAAGAATTCTATATCCAGCACAACTTCAAAAATGAAGGACAAATTAAGACATTCTCAGATAAACAAAAACTGAGAGAAGTTGTCACTAGCAGACCTGCCCTAAAAGAAATATTAAAGGGAGTCTTTCAGGATGAAATGAAAGAACATTAGACAATAACTCAAATTCACATGAAGAAATAGCAACAGTAAGGGTAACAGCAAAGTAAATTTAAAAGGCGGTATAAATGTATTTTTTGTAATTTTCTCATATCTGATTTAAAAGTCAACTGCATAAAACTATAATTATAAATCTGTGTTGATGGGCACACAATGTATAAAAATGTAATTTGTGACAACACAAAGGAACAGGGAATGGAGCTATGTAGGAGAAAAGGTTTTGTATGGTATTGAAATTTAATTTTATTTATCTGAATTAGATTGTCATAATTTAAATGTTAATTGCAATCCTTGAGACAAACACTAAGAAAATAACTAAAATATGAAAAATGACAAGAGAGTTAAAATGGTGTAGTAGAAAATATCTAACCCAAAAGAAGGCAGTAATGGAGTACTAGAGGAACAAAAAAGACATAAGACAGAAAACAAATAGCAAAGTGGCAGGTGTAAATGCTACCTTATCAATAATTACATTAAATGTAAATAGATTAAGCTCTGTAATTACTCTGGATTATCTCTATAAAGCAGAGATTAACAGAATGAACATAAAGCATGATCCAATTTTATGCTGTCTGCAAGAGACATGCTTTAGATTCAAAGACACAAATAAGGTGAAAGTTAGAGATTGAAAAAACAAATACCATGCAAACAGCAACCAAAAGAGAACTGTAGTGGCTGTACTCCTAAATAACCAATGGGTCAAAAAGTAAATTAGAAAATATTCTGAGATGAATGAAAGCAAGAATAGAACATTCCAAAATTTAGGGGATGCAGTGAAGGCAGTAGTTAGAGGGAAATTCAGCTGTAAATACAGTAAAAAGCAAGAAAGATCTCAAATCTATAACCTAATCTTCCATCTTAAGAAACTAGAAGAAAGAAGTGCAGAGTAAATCCAAAGTAAGCTGAAGAAAGAAAAGAAGAGCGATTAGAGCAGAAATAAATGAAGTAGAGATTCAAAAAACAATAGAGAAAAATCAACAAAAGTTGTTCCTTTGAAAGGATTGACAAACCTGAAGCTAGAATGACCAAGAAAAAAATTACTGAAATCAAGAATGAGGAGGGGACATTCTACTCACCTCATAGAAATAAAAAGAATTATAAGATAATACTATGGATAATTGTGTATCAACAAATTCACTAACCTAGATGAAAGGGACAAATTCCTAAAAAGACAAACTATCAAAATTGTTTCAAGAAGAAATAGAAAATCTGAGTAGACCTCTAACAAGTAGACATTGAATTAGTAATCAAAAACTTCCCCAAAAGAAAAGCTCAGGATCAGATGACCTCACTGGTGAATTCTACAAAACATTTAAAGAATTAACACCCATCTTTCATAAATTCTTTAAAAAAATAGAAGAGATGGGAACACTTCCCAACTCACTCTGTGAGGCCAGTAGTAACCTGATACCAAAACCAGACAAAGGCATCACAAGAAAAGAACACTGCAGGCCAATATCCTTTATGAGTACAGATGCAAAAATCATCAAAAACAATACTATGGAACCAAATCCATCAACACATAAAAAGTATTATATACCATGACAAAGTGGGATTTAGTCCAGGAATGCAAGATAGTTTCAACATACAAAAATGAATCAGTGTAATACACTATATCAGTACAATGAAGGAGAGAAACAGTTGATTATGCCTGTTGATGAAGAAAAAGCATTTGACAAAAATCTAACACCCTTTCATGATAAAAACACTCAACAATAGGAATAGAAGGAAACTTCCTCAACCTGATAACATCTATGAAAAGTCCACAGCTAACATCAATTAATGATGAAAAACTGAAAGATTTATCCCTAAGATCAGGAACAAGACAAGGATGTCTGCTCTTACCACATCCACTCGACATTGTACTAGAGGTTCTAGCCAGAACAGTTAGGCAGGGAAATGAAAGAAAAGGCATCCACACTGAAAAGGAAGAAGTTAAACTATCTATTTGTAGGTGACATGATCTTGTATATAGAAAATCCTAAGGAATCCACTTATTAGTGCCAATAAGTTCAGCAAGGTTTCTGGATACAAGAGCAATATACAAAAATCAATTGTATTTTTATACACTTGGCAATGAACAATCCAAA
>CM062920.1:22724047-23034047 GCA_031878705.1 Tapirus indicus
GCCTCACCTGGACGGCTCCCGGGCTGAGTCAGTATTCTTAACAAGCTGGTAGCCCACAAGCTGCATAGTGTTTCTGAAGGCCTATAAATCTTTTATAGTTTTTAACTGAAAGGAACAACATTAATCATTTCTTTTGTTGCACTAAAATTAAAGGCTTATTTTTAGAGGCACACTCTTAAATATATTGCTGTGGTGCCCTGCCCAGATTCCCCCAGCTGCTAGGAGTGCTGGCTGCTGATGTCTCAAGAGTTCCTCCCTGGAAACAGCCCTCAGCTGAAGAGAGGTCATGCCCTTTCCCCAGGGACTGGCTCCAGTCCAATGACTGGTTTGGGTTGACAGAGGATACAGGCTGGCCCCTTGCCTCACAGCGGACAACTCTGGAGGGCCATCCCAGCCCCAGAGGTTCCAGCAAGTGCAAGGCAGTTCAGCTCCTCCCTCACAGCTCACTACCCATATATCTTTGTCTCATGGTTTATTTCTCAGAAATCCTGACCCAAGACAATTATTTAAAATTATTTTATACTGTAAGGCATTCTTAAATATACTAACTATAGGCCCATTCTTAAGCTGCCTCAGGCACGCACGTAGTCTTTCATTCACAACCAAACATCAGGGAACAAGCCCTATACAGGTTGGTCTTATGAAATGCCTATGAGACTCTGTCCAGTACTGAGGATGGGGGAATGACCACACCAGCTCTGAAGAAGCTCCCCAAATAGCAGTACAAAGGAAATACAGACCTGTACACACACTAACCTACCTGTGGTCCCAGGTGAGGAAAGCAAACACAGAATATAAAGGCCAGTACTCAAAGCACAAAATAGGGAGTATCCATCTTGTCTCAGGCAATCAGAGCTGTGGGCTCAATCATAAAACCTGCAGAGTGGGGTGGGGGTGGTGGCTCAGGGAGGGTCATTTTGGGCAGAGAACACAGTATTTACCAAAGCAGTTAGACTACTGGGAACATCTAGCTCAATCAGAGCTGATTAAATCCCTTGGAGCTTCCTGCCCTCCATCTGTACTTGAAAATGACACCAATACCAGTGTAAAATAAGATGAAATCCGACAGAGTGCTTCTTTTTCACTTGATTATTTCAATGGTTTTTCGTGGGAAGAGGGAACTGAATAAATTCTTCCTAAAAGTTGCTGGTACCCTAAACACGAGCTTATTTTCCCTCTTGGTCATCCAGCCCTAGGGGAGGGAGGAAAGAGGGAAGGCGAGGCTCTAAAAATAGGGCCAGCTAGATCAAGAGGAGAACCGTGTCTCATTCTAAGGGGTGTGGCCTTTACCTTGCCAGGAAACGATGGGAGTTACTACAGATCCTAAGCAGGAAGGTAGCATGAGGACGACAGGAGCTTGGCTGAATGAGGCACCTGCACTGGCCACACAAGAGGTGATAAGGGCTCGAACTAAGCCCGTGGTGGTAGAAGTGAGAGATGTTCACAAGGCAGAATCCCTCAAACCAATACCTGCTGGGTCAGACACACCTGGGCTTGAGTCTGAGTTCAGCTGATATCTAATTGTGGGGCCTTGAACAAGTCACTGACCCTCCAGAAGCCACGGATCTCATCCACAGGTGAGGCATCTACTTCACACATGCTGTGTGTCCCAAGTGGGTCACGTGTGTAGAGAGATCAGTGGGGCGCCCAGCATATGTTAAGTACTCAGTAGACACAAAGCATTACTAGCACAGTGGTGACTTCCAAATCTAGAGCAGGGAGTTGAATATGCAGTACTCTGGGTTACAGATGTTCTAGTCCTCTCCTGTGGGGACTGTTACACTGGCTGCACTTCTCAGTGACCTTGCAGCCTTCAGCTAACAGGTTTTAAGCACAGGACTACCACATATGCCATACATAAGACTGCCTGGTGGAGCAGCTGAAATCCAGGCCACGTTCTACTTGTGAAGATGTGTGCCCTGGTATGAGCTGCGTCTGCATGGAATGGGGACCTTTTTATAAAGTGCACAAAGGTGCTGTTTGGACTAGATATGGCCATGTCTAGGGTATATTAAATCTTTCCTTCATTCTTTTTCCCTCTCTGAAACATTCAATAAAAGTTTTGTGTTCCATCTCTTTGGAGGTTATTTGTCAAGAGCCCAAGCTGACCGAATGAGCTTCACAGGTATCACTGAGGAGCACTGACTACAGAATGGCTGGGAGGGAGGAAAGGAGGACGGGGAAAAATATTTATTAAGCTCCTACTATGCCCCATGAATAATATTTTCATGAATTCCTCTCATTAAACTCAGTGGGAAATAAGAACAGGGCTGGGCTGTATTCCTAAATAAACAGGCAGAACCCCCAGCAACCTGAGAGCAGCTGAGGGAGTTGGACACAGGACACTCAAAGGCAAGGTATTCAGGAGGCTGGGAAGTCTGGGGGTTGTTTTGGGGGGCGGGGCATAGCTCAGAAGAGCAGAAAGGGAAGAGCCAGGGAAGCCCAGTGCTGTGGCCACAGAAAGGGGATCACCTTGGCTTTCTACAGTGACCCAGGGGAAAACAAGAGGCATCTGGCCCTATCTGGTAACGTTTTGTTACCTCACAGACTTGAGTGACAGACAGCAAGAGGGCTGATGTCTACTCATTAAAAACCACACATCTCGGCGCCACTGGAGAGCAAATGGAAGCAGGTTGTACCTAAAGCCCCTGGAATAGACCTGCTCTAGCCTGACCACAGAGGTCAACCACTGTTGGGTCCAGTGCTTGCGTGCAAACATGTGGTTTTAAGAAAAAAAAAAAAAAGATAGAGGTGTTGAGTTGGCTCCTTCATAATTTGATTCTGAAAACTAAGGAGGTATTTGAGCCAAACACAAAATGGCGCTGCCATCATCACCACCACCTGAGCAGGTAGCACCCTAGAGCCCTCCTATGGCACAGGTATTGTGGTAACTTCCAACCATCACCCTTGAAGCAGCTGTTCTTTTTCTCTCTTTACAGAGAAGAGGTTAAGTCATCTCCTTCGGTCATCCAGCAAGGCAGTGACGGAGGCAGGATTCAAACCCAGCACCGACTCTGGAGCCAGGCTGGCAGAGCTGCACCACCCTGCTCCCTAATAAAGGCTGTGCCAGGTGGGCTGGACTAACTGAACTAAAATTAGATGAAAGAAAAATAGAATGAGGTCTTCTGAAAGTAAAGGGCAAATTCTGACCTTGTTCTCAGTCCAAAAGCAGCTCATTTCTCCTGTCTTTTGGAATAAGTGTTCCATAAAACTGCATTTTCTACCTAACTGATGCTTCCCCAAATTTGTTTTACATATATATTTCTCTGCCCTCTTAAAGTGATTATACAGAAACAATGGAACTATCTGTTCTGCTTCAGGTCTGTCATTTCTCAACAACAACCAGAGTGACCAATATAGGGTCATCCATAAGGATAATTTTTTGGTTTTTCAGTCTCTTTGTCTTGTCATTACTATGCCCTACTCTAGTAGATCTGATCTCCCTTTTCTTTGTTCTACCAATTTGCTGCTTGTCATCAGCACTGGGACATTTAAGTGCCTTCTTTTTGAAGGTCCAGAGGGGAAGTGACCTCCAGACACGTGAGCTGCTCTCACATTAATGTGCCTTGCATGTTACTCCTCAGTTTAAAATCTTGGTTTTTTTCCTGGAAGGAATTATAAGAAACTTAACAATGGTTACCCTTAGGGAAAGAGGCTGGCAGAAAGAAGTGGGAGGAGAAAAGAGAGGCTTTTCCCATTTTATGCCTTTAATTAATTGGGATTGTCTAATGTTATATGTATTTTAGTTTAAGAATATCAACAGTGGTTATCTGGGCAGGGAGATTTTTTAACCTTTTTCTCCTGTTTTTATTCTTAAAAACAACCTGATAAATGTTATATAATGATATCTATGTGTGTGCATGCATGTATATATACTCATATCCATAACAAAAACATACACACAAATAAAAATTTTTTAAATGCATATGGCAATAACTTAAGAAATCTAAATTTCTCTCCTACTGGTGCATTATATAATACTCACATACTTCTGTTGTTGGAAATTCTGAATTCTTTTTGGAAGTAACGTCTGTGTATGTGTGTGTGAGCCCATATTTTAAAGTTTTTTGGTTTGTGAATAAATCCTAAATATCTCCTGAAAAAACGTCTCTGGGGTAGGTGTGCAATTTCCAAAAATAATTTTGAAGACACCCTTTAAGTCTTCAAAAAACAAATTCTTCTGTCATACTTTTTTATGATTGCAACCTACACTGAGAGATATAAAAATGGAACTTTCCAACAATTTTTCAAAATTTATTAACCTAAATTGTGGAATCTCATGTTATATTCAGTGTTTTTCTTCAAAAAGTTAAAACCCATATAATTATTGTGTGTTAAAAGGCAAAGATACAGATATGAAATCTCATGGGAAAAAAGACTATATATAATCAAAGAACCATTGAAAGTATTGATACTTACTTCACGTCTTGAAGTCTAATCCATTACTTTGAAAAAAGACACTTGGGAGAGTCTAAATGATAGTTTTATTTCCCTGAAATGAAAAGTGTATCTACTCTTAAAATATTATATAGGGGAATACAACGGGTGTGGCACTTCTGATGAAGTTCTCCAACTTCTAATACTACCGATCCTATTAAGCATAGATTGTTAGAAAGTTTTTGTTGCCACCACTAACTATTTTGGTTTACTTCTACTTCCCCTTGCTTCTTTGACACTCTGCAGGAAGTGTGCTGAGGAAAACACAAAGTGACTTCTCCAAATCAGGGGAGGTACCATCTCACTGTCTCATCATCATCGTCGCAGTCAGTCTGAAAGCTGTTTATTTGGGCCTCATGTCTCATGAAGCAGCTGGAGCCTTCTCTATCCAACTGGTACAATCTCTGTCAGACATGGCAGGCAGGGGGAATTCTGAGCAGGGTTTCCAGAAAAGGAGCTGGTTCCTGACTGTGCAGGCTTGCCTAGGTCATCTAAAGCACAGGCTGATGCCCAAGCAACCTGGTAAAGCTGTAGGGAAAGCCAAGGGACCAATGAAAACAGAGTCTGGCACACAGCAGGCACTCAATACATATGTGCTGAATAAGTGAATGAGATGATTCTACTAATATAACATAAATTATTTGAACAAAGTGATATAACCTCTCTGTTCAAGATGCTATTAAAAAAGCAACACTGTTCATGTGTCTCTGGTCTCCAGAAAAAAATGGATTGAGCAGTAGCATAGAAGCAGAAGTCCAAATAAGCAAGCCAGACTTCAGCTTTCTCTTTCCATAGGTATAAATTGGGCTTCCACAGCCAAAGATCTACTCTGCAGCAAATGAACTTAGAAAAGTTAGCAAACTCATTTTGGGATAACAAAACACTGGTTAAAAAGTTGTATGAGAGGCTCAGATTTTAATTTTAGGAAACCAAAATTTAAGTCTTGTGAATTCTCACATCAGACGATCACATTCATATTCATTTACGTGCAATAACTGACAAAGCTGAAGAGAAATCATTTGGAGATTATCTGCCTTTTCTATTGTCCAAGCTACTGCACTCCTTTATTACATAGATCACTTAACAGACACCAAGAGCAAACAGCAGCTCTTTGTGGAGTCCTTGAGCTGGAAAAGCCCTTAAAGGTCAGGTGGTTCAGTTACCAGAACACAGCCAGAAATTGTACCTGTGAAACCCAGAACTATATATAGAAGTAAGGTCACATACTTCTATTGCCACAGTGTGTGTTTTTAAGAAGTTAAGCCAATACACCACTCATCTCCTAATCACAATATATCCTTTTCTGTTAATTTATAAAAAAAGCAGGGATATTATGAAGACATATCATTATTAGAACAGTATTTTAATACTAGTAGCATGATTTTATTATGTGGATATTTTAAATTAAGAAAAACATGATATGAATTTTAATTATCTTTTTAGTCTGAATTTGAATTGAAGATTCTTAGCCTAGGCTTCCACTTAATACAGAAATCCTCTCTATAACATATTTTATCTAAAAGATTACATAATAAAAGATTAATGCAGCAACTTTAAATATTTATATGTCTTGAAATTCCATAGTAGGTGCTGAATATGGATTACTATTATTTTGTATTTCTTAAGTAAACTTTTCTCTAGGTTTTAAACAAATGGTTATGATAGTAAAATTTTATCTTTTGATTTTAAATCACTACCAGTTACTGTATATAGAGATTTGTTACACAGGATTTTAATTCTGTTAATATGATTCATAATACAAAACCTGTACTTAAAAATTTATTTCAAAATCAAGTTGTAATTCTTTTAGGTAAAGTATAATAAGTACCTCTGGCTAATACACACAATAATATGCATGTAAACAGCATATAAATTATCTAATCTTAGAACTAATTTGACAAATACTGTCATAGAGCACCTAGACAACAAAAAGAACACCTCGATGTAAGCTGCCAAATAAAATATAGCGTTAAAATTACCACAAAATATGGAGTGATCATATTTTGCAAGGAAAAGAGGCTGGTGCAAACTTAATAGAAAACCCACATCTCAGCCAGATTTGGCATCACCGGGGTATGACATGAGAGGGGACTTTTGTTCTAAACAACAGTGCCACTCAGTGGCTGAACAATGGTAGCGAACTGATAAACAGTATGAATGGAGGGTGGGCAAAAAGAAGAATGGAGTTTTGGAGTAGGCAATGATAATACTGCAGGCAAAGAGATATACTACGTTGCCATGGTAACTGTACCTGGGAGGTCAGTTAGAGTCTGGACAGGAACAGAAACCTGAGCATCGCTTCCTGTAACTACATCGCCTGGATTTCATAAGAAAAAATAATTAGATTTCATAAAAAGGAAAAAATTAACTTTACTTTTCTTTCATACTTAATGTTGTAATACTTTTATCAATCTAATTACTACAAGTACAGTACAGCAGAAAATACATCACAATCTTAGAAAAATTAATATAAAATATTTTTAAAAGAAAATAATTGAAAAAAAGTGTTTCCTAAAAAGCTTTTATGCATGTTTTTCTTAAACAAAAAAATAGGTCTCCACTAGTCTAGAGTATAGAAAACTTTAGCAATTGGAAGATTTTGCTGAGCAGAATTCATTATGCTACAAATAGTAGTGTGACTTTATATTCTCTTTCTTTTTAAAAATATTCTTTATCCAAAAGTAAATTATATGCATTTGTTAAGAAGTAAGCATTCTTTTGAAATTGATTTCTTCCTATCACAGACAAAATTTATTTTTAACTAAACTTGAAACCAATTTCTCCAGTGATAAGATAAAGACCTAAACAAGTTCTAATTTCATGTTAAGTATTGAAAAGATTTCATAAGTTACCACATGTACTTATAAATGTCAACATGTAAAAATAAATCTGTGAACTGCATACCCTTTAAACTTGATATACTTATTATAGGCAAGATCTCATTTACAAATTGGACCTGTAGTAAATGCTTAAAATAAAGAAGTGTTCAAATTCAAAAAATAGACAAAGGAAATGGGGGAAAGGGAGTGCATTCTAAACACAGGAAAGAAAGGGAAAGGAGCACAACAGGGAATTCTGTGAAGAAGCTGAGGTCCACTACCATTTAGAAGGAAGACTTTTTGGTTCTTTGATTTCCTTCCTGGATGACAAAGTTCAACTGTGAGCATAGTCACTGTCAACAGAATAATCCTCTGGATAGATCAGCATCTGAAGGCCTATGCTATTTTGAGGCTAACAAGCTAAAAAACAAGCCTTCTTAAAAGGCACCATATTTTCTGTGTATGATTAACAGACTTGCTTCCCCTGTAGCTTTCATACAATAGTAAAAAATCAATTTTTGAATTAAATAACATACCCTCAATGCCTTGACCAATTGCTACAATTATGATTTACAGCATGGCCAGCTCATCTGGAAATTATTGGGTTGTAATTATATCGTCCCCATCAATTAACAGTACACACATTTATATTTTCCTATAACTGAAATAAAATCTATAAATAGGTACATACTCCAAACAAGTGATAAACAGCTTTTAGCAGAACTTATCAGGTGCTGAATTTTCATAATATAGTTAACTCTCTATTCACTGATAAAAACTCTCTATTCACTGATAAATGGTGTGCCTATTTTCTGTATATTGGAAGGAGATTTTCAATTCTATGCTTGCTACCCATTTTATTCTGCTGCTTCTGGATCACCCATTAGTTTATATTTAGAGACTGAAAACTAATTTTAATATTAAATATCACCAGGAAAATTATGGAGGAATATTTGTGCTCCCTTTTCCTTCCTTCACGACCCCACCCTCCAACACATACACACACACTACAGAATGCATTTCGATCAACAGATACATGAATTTTGGGTTTTTCATACAACTCTTCCCCTATGTAAGCAAAAATAATCGAGAGTTAACGAGCCTATGAAAACCATAAGCATTTTCATCTTTATAAACAAGCACTTTTCAAAACAACTTTCAAATTTTCTAGCAGAATACACTAAAAAGGCTATTACATTATCTTTCCTCAAAGGCACTATGTAGATGACTTTCTTCTGAGAAAGTTAGAATTCATATTCCAACACAAGCCTCCTGACAGGCTAAATACTGTGCTCACTAATCTCTGGGACCAAGGTGACACACTTGCAGATTTGTCAGTGTCACAGAACAGCAGGATACTTGTGGGAAACACCAGCATAAAGAACTAATGTTGGAGAAGTAACAATGTATCTTTCACCAAAGGAACCATAGATTTTTGGAACTGGGAGGCTCCCCAGAGATCAGTCCAAACCTTTTATTTCAGGGTGAGGAAAGAAAGGGTCAGAGAGCTTCAGGATCCCACTTACAGTTCATGAGGGAGTGAAGGAAGGAAGAACATCAACCTATGCTACGTCTACTTGTACAAACTGTTCTCTTTGCCTTTTACTGTATTTTATTCAAGCCTTTACGCAGGGAGGGGCTTTAGCAGGAATATTTATCTTTAACATGAAGGTAGACAAGCTTTCTGTAGATTGACATGAGAAGAACGAACCAGAAATAAAGAAAAGAGTTGCCAAACAAGGCCACTTTCTTTCAGCACAGGGATCAGTTGCAAAATGCCCTGGTGATGCTCATGTTCCAAATACTTTGCTTAAGTGCTCTGTTGTCTCCTCATAACTGGGGACTTAGTTTTCACCAATTGTTCCATCTTCCTGCACTTCTCTTCTCACTTACTGTGATATTAATACTTGACATTTCCTTAGAGACACAACTTTATATTTCTAGAGTAATTTGGCTTGGTTCCTCAGAAAATTTAAGCTACAGCATTACGAGATTCTCTGACTCATTTGCCTGTCATCAGTTAGAATTACTACTGACTACGGCTTGTTATCAAAGCAATATTGAAATCATATTTGTTTAGAACAATAAACAGTACAATTAAGAAATATATAAAATAACATTCATTTCCATTCTGTAAGTGGGCATGTCTCCCAGCATTAAAATACATTTACAACATGTTAATGATTTGAAGTCTCCTTTTCTTTAAATCATGTGTGATAGCTCTACATTAAAAAACAAGGAATGTGATTTTAAATGAGATAGTCTTAGATAAGGTAAACTGAATATTCTAATAGAAATTTAAATACTAATCATATAAAGTCTAATACTTCATATAGGCAACGATAGATAACATGAGGTATCTAATGGAAGAATATACACATACATACTCATTACTAATAATACTCATTATTTTATATCATTGGGGAATAAAGTCCACTTAGGTTTACCAATTTAAATGCCAATAACTGAAAATTTTAAATAATTTTGGATGCAATCTTCTTAAACATAGCATATGGAACATGGTTTAGGGGATCTTCTAACTGACTCCATATTACTATCGTTATGGTCAGCACCAGTTATTGAACACAGCTGTAACACAGGGATCCCTTTAAGACATGAATGAGGCATGGGTCAGGTATTTGCCCTGACACTAAGGCTGCAGACTCTATGCTTTGTGAGGTCTTAGGATTGATTTTTGTAGATATTCTGCTATCATGTTACTATTTCTTTCTCCTCTAGTATAGATAGCAGAGTCCCACTACTAAAAATAAATGTAGCTGTTTCTAATCTGCTGTGAATAGGGGTACCTAATACATCATGTCTCTGCAAATAAGTGGAAAATGAGAGTGTAAAAGTTCTGAGTAAGACCCTGAAGGGCTCTCTTATAAATAAAATATTTGAGGGAGGTGAAGCACTGGGAAGGCCCTGAAATAGAAATGAGCTTTCCTGAGTCCCAGCCGCCAGAGTGCCACGAACAGCAGCACAAACAGCAGTGCCTTACTCATCAGACGAGATCTGGATTGGATGATCTCCCAGGTCTCCTCTGCACTAACATTCTAGGGTTCTAAGTTTCCATGCATGGACTCAGACAGTTACCTTGGCTGCTTGAGATTCTGTTCAGCTTTTTTTCCCCCTTAAGGCTCTAGTTTGTATTCCTCAGAGGTAAAGCAGCTGGATGAGGGACTGCAAGCCTCCTCGCGGCACGGAGGAATGCTATGACTAGTAAAGCCCGTGGTGTTGGAACTTGCCATGTCAGAGCCTCTTCTAGTCAGAAGCATCATTATACAAAGTTAGCAGAGATCACAGTCAATTGACTTCAAGTTCTGTGTTGTGACAGCTCGTGCCACACTCTATGGGCATCCACAGGACTTAAATGCAATACACTAGGATACAAACGTTAAAAACATACCTTAACAAATTACCTCATAAAATGTTCTTAATTAAGAACAATACAATATCTGATATTCCAACTTAAAAAGGATCTAATACAACAGATTTAAAAAAAATTAAGTTTTGCGTTAACTTCTATTTCTTTTTTTTTTTTTTTTTTTTTGGTGAGGAAGACCAGCCCTGAGCTAACATCTGTTGCTAATCCTCCTCTTTTTGCTGAGGAAGACTGGCCCTGGGCTAACATGGTGCCTATCTTCCTCTACTTTATATGGGACGCCGCCACGGCATGGCTGACAGGCAGTGCGTCCGCGGGCACCCGGGATCCGAACCCGCGAACCCCAGGCTGCCAAGCGCGGACGAAACCGCTGCGCCACTGAGCCGGCCCCTTAACTTCTATTTCTAGGAGGATGGTTCCTCATAGGCCAAGTGAGGAAGTCCCAGGCTACACTGTGAGTGGTTTCTTTAGATTTACTAGTATTTTTTCCTTACCTTTGTTCAATTGCACTGGCATGCTTTCCGATTTCATCAGTCTCTGTTGCTGTTGCTGCTGCTGCTGCTGCTGCTGCTGCAAATGATGCCTGGGGGCCTCTGCTAAGGTCCTGGCAGGAACCACAGCAGAGGAGGAGCTGCCACTACTGCCCCCAGGGACGGGGCCACCCGCACTGCCTGGGGCCATTGCTGGAGAAATTAACTTTCTTCCAAAATTAATCAGGCTATTAGAGACCTTATTTATATTCAGGGGAGCGCCTTTGGCATTGGTCCTGTAAAAAAAAAATTGGGTGGAGAGACATTACTTAAATTAGAGGACTATTCTATTTCACATACTCCATTGGTATAAAAACATACCTTACCTTCTATGAAAAAGGCCATTTACTGGATCAGCTACACAAAGTGAGAACTTAAAAGTGACCAGAGAATAATAAAACAACAAGATTCTTAAAGATGTGGTTTATGGAAAACAGTCTTTTCACTTTTCATTCATTCATTCATTCAACAACTAGGGCCTATTGTGTGCCAGTAGGTTCTGGGGATACAGATGTCCAAAACAGACATAGTTCCCCTCCTGGAGCTTCTAGTCCAGTAGGGAAGAAACATATTAGTCAGATAATAAATGTATGATTAAAACCTGTGATGAGGACTATAAAGGAGAGGTACAGGGCTAGGCAAGCCTTGGGATACTCAAAGAAGAGGGCACCTGTGAAGCCAGGCTGAGAGTAGATTTCCCACAAGCCCTGGCATATGAGTATTAGAGGCCACCTTTAATCTGATTTTGAAAAATAAATGTGTTCGTGAGACAGGAAGTAAATTCACAGAAGTTACATCAAGTGCCCAGTTCATGAGAACTGCCATCCACACCCCCAGCCCCAGCACTACATTTCCTCCTTCCCTGCTGCCCTGCTTTACTTTTCTTGATAGCACTTTGCATCATCTGACATATTATATATTTTATTTATTTGGTTATTATTTGTCCATCTCGCCCTATCCCCACTCAAATAAAAGTTTCACGAAAGCAAGGATTTTTGTCTCTCTGCTATATATTGCCATTGCCTAGCACAAAACAGCCATTTTATAAATATTGTTAAATGGCAGCTGCATCTACCTGTAGTCTAAGTCTTTTCACCTGTTACAGTGGGAGAAGAGTCCCTGCTCCTAGCCATGGCCAACCTCTCCATCTGTGCTCTGGATCCCATCTCCTCTGATTGTTGCTCCTGCATCTTCCTCTTGTATCATTCTCATTCGCATACAACCATGGGGGGGTGTGTGTGTGCGTGTACTAACTTCTCTGAACCGTCATTCCTTTCTAGCTACCATCCCACTTCTTCCCCTCCTCACAACATGTTTTTTCAAAAAGGAGTCTAAACGTGCTACTTCTGCTTCTTCAGTCTCTGGCCCACTAAGGTCTGGTTGTGGCCTCCTTGCCACTGCTCTGAAACCACTCTCCTCAGGATCACCAATGACTTCAGCATTGCAGAGCCGAAGATCCATTCTTATTTTACTCTACCTCTTAGTGGCAATTAACCCCCTTAAACACTGCCCTCCCTCTCATGCACTTCCTCTCTCAGCTTCCACAGTTTGCCAGAACCTGTGTTATAACTGTCCAGCAAACAGAGGACACCAAGTAAACATTTATTAAATGAATGATTATTTCCCAAATGATTCATAATCTTCAAGTATCTCAGGGCTATTATCTTGAAGACCAGTTATGATTATAAGTTATTTTAGTTGTGGAAGCGATCCGACTCCATGACAATACCAAATTTTGTATTTTTATTGCCCAAATCATTAATAGAAACTTATTTTCTCATGTTTTGCTTCTTTTTCATAACAGTGTAAAACTGAAAATCAAGTATGAGGGATCCACTTAATCGATTTTGGTTACCTTGAATTTTACTATCTTTTCCTTCTCTCAGATCTACCAGGCAGCACTTACATATTAATTCTCCTACTTTTTATATGACAGCTATAACCTTGGCATTACTAGATATAGCTCTAAAACAGAACTGATCCATAGTTCTATAATAAAAGGAAAGAACACTATGCTTCTTCTTTCCATAAAGTTTTCTCTAATGGTACTAGCTAATATTATGGGCCAGGTATTGGAGACTTACATTGCTTTGGAGATAGGACAAATCAAATTTAAAACCTGAAATTCAGCTTTATAAGAGAAAGATCTATTCATTTATAACTCAATGAATGTAAAAAAATCATTTTTCAAATGTTTTTTTTTTTGCATCAAGTTTCATCTTTAAAGAATGAGCCACTTAATGTCCTTCCAAAAATTATTGAAAATAACGTTTCCTAACGGAGACAAGGATATATAGCGATTATGTACCACTTACTTCCTTTTTTCAGCTGCTTCCTGATGAAGCAGAACATTCTCAATTTACAGACACTACAGCTTAGCAACAGAGAAGGCACTCAATAGATGTTTATTAAGAAAAAGAATGAATGAATGAAAAGAACTCATAAATTCTGGATTAAGAAGGCATTCACCTCTGGCACTGTACTCCACTCAGCAGCTCACACGCATTCCCATTTCTTGTGAGTGGCAGTAGAAGGAAGAACTATCAGGATACTGAAGTTCTATTGCATTTTAGTTTTGCTTGTTTGCAAGTCAAGATTCATAATTCACAGATATGAAGAAGTTATAATGTTGTTACCCTTTTCTATAAACAAAAACGTACTAGTCAAATTCCCATATTGCCAGTTGTAAAATTTATATGTTGATAAAAGTACTAAGAAACTGCTAGAGCGTTATCAAGAGAATATGGTTAATGCATCTTCATTACTACTAATAACCACGAAAAACATACAGATCAAGCTCATGCCAAGCAATTTTTCATCTGAATAGCTCTTACAAGGGGATGAGCACTGTTTTCCTTTTTTGAACATGTTTTGTTTTTAACCAATTTTCCCATCATCTACTACCCTTAGCTTCCAGAAGAATATTTTCTTCTGAAAACAACTACTGAAGCTAACTCTATGTATTTTCAGATATAAACAATTGTAAACCATGTACTTCTGGGCAAAGCATGCTGTCCATACTTCGTTTGTTTTTTAGGCATGGCAATTTTTATGCCAAAGTTAGCTAATATAGATCTTATATGTTAGTAGCAGCATTCTTCACAAGAAATACTAAACAATTTGCAAGAATTATTGGTTGTGAGGTATACTATTAAGTCATGTGTGCTAAATTAATGAAAATTAATACAGTTGTCAGAGATCTAATGGACAGCGAGGATTGGATTAGATTGGATTGGATGGAAGATGGAGTGCAATGTGTAAATAGTGTTGAAATAAAGAGTTAGAGGACTTTGGAGTTAACAAGACATTAAATATCAACTCTAATGAGTAACCTGTGTAATCCAAGTCTTTCATTACTATTGTCTAGTACAGGCTATTATTAAAAATAGTACCATCTAGGAGGGATTGTTTTGAAATTGTGCCAGAATTTACTTACTCATTTAGAGGGTTAAATCAGCAGAAACTGGGGCATTTTCCTGAAGATCCAAGAATCCTTCAAAACAGCTGTACCAGAACCCAACCTGGCTTCACTGTTGGGGCCCTTTTGTTCAGTTTCTGAAACTCTGAAAATGGGTAACTCTTGCTGCCTCTTCCTACCCTCTTACTACCTGCTTAATCTCTTGCAGCCTGGCTTTCTAACCCACATTCTCCTGAAAGAGCTTCTAGGGTCTCCAGTGCCTTCTTAATTGCAGGAGGCATGAGCTGTTTTCATTCAACTTCTAAAATATTTCTAAAGCTTTTAAAAAAAAATTATCACATTATTACCTCTGTAAAAATTCTCCACAACCTTTCCTCTTTTGGTGTCCAAATTTTGACATCACCCTGGTTTATTTCTTTTCTACCTACAGATTTTTTAGGTCTGATATTAAGCATCTAATATTTGTTTATTTCACTTTTTTGCAACAAAATTTTGTTAGGTGCTTGTTTACACTTTTGTCAAAGAATGAATTTTCAACTTGTTTTAAATTATTTTTCTTTATATTCTAATTAATATATTTCTCATTATTTCTTTTCTTGTGTTCCCAAAGGTTGAATGCTTGGTTCATTCATTCATTCATCCACTCATTCAATCTCTTTCCCAATAAAAGAATTCAAAGCTATTCATTTACATCATTATAGCAATAGCATCAAGGTTATTTCCCCATATTTTTAAAAGTCTATTGACTCAATTGTTATTCAGGTACACTTTAAAATTTCAGATGGTTGAGTTTATTCGTGTTTAAATATATTACTCATTTTGTTTTACTGAATAAAAATAGAAATATTGGAAGAATGGAAGTGGGGAAATGTTCTCATTCTTCAAAAGGATTGTACAAACCATGAACTGGAAAGAAGACTGGCTTATACCAATATTTTTATTAATTACTTGGAAATGGTTATAGTTTATTACAAGTAGTCAGTATGGTTCACTAAAAACAAGTCATTCTAAGGCAACTTTATTTCTTGTCTGAAATGTTAAAGTCTGTTAGATTTTATCAAGGTATGTCAGTGCCAGTGGATATAATGGAAGATAATGCATGCTTAGTTATGGTTGAACAACTGTACCTCAAGTGTACTGTTGAATGTTTTAGCACCCATCAAGGGCTCCTGGTGATGATAAGTGTCTCAGACTTGGTTCAAAGACCTGCTCACCAGTCCTTTTTTTTAAGGTCTTAATCTTTTGTTAATGAGCTGTGTACTTGGGAGAGTTAGACTGCTGTCAGGACCTAAGTTTCCTTATCTTTAAACCAAGGGGGCTGGATTATATGATATTTTGTGTCCCCGTTAGATAGAAAATTCTCTAATTTTGTGATTTGAAGAAAGAGAACATGTGCTTATTGAATCTGAGACCAAAGGCTGCAGAGACACCTAATATATCAGACAAAATAATGACAATTTAAAATACTCTCAACAGGCTAGCATGAGAAATGAATTAAACAGATAAAATATAACAAAGATAAATAAGAGCTGTGCACTTAGGTTAAAACTTTTTACAACTGCACATTACATATAGAATAAGGAGGCGTGGATTAACATGGGTTCATACTAAAAAAATAAAATTCCCAAACATTAATGTTTTGGTTTGGTCTACAAGGCTATTATGATCCCACAGTGATGTTGTTGAAGAAAAGTAAGATTCTTGGGCTACATTAATACTAGATGAGTGAACTTCTGGTTTCCAGCCTGGCATGTAAGAAGCCTGAAGTCTCCACTCTGTCCTAACAACAAGTAAAAAGCTGAAATTAAAAAACATGAACAACTTTTTCTAAGACTTGTAAGAGAAGTGAGGTCACAGGACAAACTGCTGTCTCCAAATTGAAGAGACTGACAGCTGAACATGGAGTATCACGACTTACCAGAGCAGAAACCCATGAGCAGAAGCTCCTGAGAACCAGTACTGGGGTAGGGAAATCTGAACTGTAGTTGATGAATTGCTAGAGGCTCAGTGTGGACAAATCTGAGATATAAAAATCCAAGGGGACCCAGTCATGGGTGAATTTTACCTCCTGGAACCCTACCAGGTTCTCATGGTAAATGTGGGAGAAAAATCATGCTTCTGGCAAGGGGAGGAGAAAAGGAACCATTTTGAAATACACCAGAGCATTCTGTTCTTCTTAACAAGGTCTGCCTTCAGGAGGAACTATTTAGCCAGAGTCTAACGTACTGGGGTTTTAGCACAGCCTAAATGACCTGGGGGAAGCGAAATACCCAACTCCCGCCCCCTCAAGCCATCCTGTCCCACCCAGGTTGGCGAGAGGGCTGAGAGGCACATGTGAAGTTCACAGTCTGGAGGCACAGGTTCACTAAAGGACTGAGACCTTATCATAGGACTGTAGAATGCTTCCTCTCCTCCCACACCTCAGCACCACATTACCAACGGCTACTTATAGCAGTTCATTCTACCCACTGCATCATGTCCAACTATCAAAAAAATTTACAAGACATACTAAAAAAGCAAAAAAGCACAGTTTAAAGAGAGAGAGAAAGCATCAGAATGAGATTCAGATATTGCAGGGATGTTGGAATTATTAGACTGGGAATATAAAACAACTATGATTAAAATTCTAAGGGCTCTAATGAATAAAGTAGACAGCATGCAAGAACAGATGGGCAATGTAAGCAGAGAGAAGGAAATTCTAAGAGAGAAAAAAAAGAAATGATAGAGATCAAAAACACTGTAACAGAAATGAAGAATGTCTTTGATGGGCTTATTAGTAGACTGCACACAGCTGAGGAAAGACTGTCTGATGTTGAGGATATTTCAATAGAAACTCCATAAACTGAAAAAGCAAACAGAAAAAAGACAGAAAAACCAGAACAGACTATCCAAGAACTGTGAGACAATTATAAAAGATGTAACATACACATAACGGGAATACCAGAAGGAGAAGAAAGAGAGAAAGGAATAGAAGAAATACGTGAAACAATAATGACTGAGAATTTCCCCCAAATTAATGTCAGACACCAAACCACAGATCCAGGCGGCTCAGAGAACACCAAGTAGGATAAATGCCAAAAAACTATACTTAGTCACATCATTTTTAAACTACAGAAAATCACAGATAAAGAAAACAAGTCCTGAAAGAAGCCAGAGTTAAAAAACACCTTACCTATATAGGAGCAAAGGTAAGAATCACATCCAACTTCTTCTCAGAAACTATGCATGCAAGAAGAGAGTGGAGTGAATGTTTAAAGCGTTGAGAGAAAAAAACCACCAAACTAGAATTGTGTACCCTGTGAAATTATCCTTCATAAGTAAATATGGTACCTATCCATACTAAAAATATATTATCCTTTTATAGTAAATATATATTATCCTTTAATAGTAAACATAAATATGTGACTAGAAATACTAGATGAGTGCCTACATTGCAGGAGATAACTGTACAACTATGGCAGACAGCTTGTGGTAATGCATTAATTTCTGGTAGAATTGAATTTTGTGTTTATATGATGGAGTGGAACAGTGGGGAGCTATGAAAATTACACTGGAAGAGGAGTGGCTAAAAACGTTGGGGGGCAAGTCCTCCAATATTGTGAGAGCTGCCATGAGGGAACACAGTTCTTTTTTCGCATGGTTTTAAAAAATGAGATGAGCTACAAAAATTACAGAAAGTAACAGAAAACAGTTAAAAAAGTATGACACAGGAAAGCCTGTCTAATAATTTAACATGCTCTATTTAAAATAGTAAGTGCTGGAAGATAAACAAACCCATAGATACAGAGACCAGATTGGTGTTTACCAGAGGGGGCAGTTGAGGGAGGGCAAGAGAGGTAAAGGGGCACATGTGTCTGGTGATGGATGGCAACTAGACTTTTGGTGATGAACACGAGGCAGTCTATATAGAAGTCGAAATATAATGATGTACACCTGAAATTTATATAATGTTATAAACCAATGTGACCTTGATAAAATATATATATATATATATATAAATTAAAATGATAAATAGCCAAAAAGAAAAAAGTAAGTGCTCCCGTTCTGGAACTGTGTAAGTAGAGACTGGAAAACCATCTTCAGACACAGAGGCTTCCTAGTCCTGGCATGGGTGAGAGACAGGATTAAATGAAAGCCCCTTTCCAACTCTAAGAGTTTATGGTCTGCAGTGCCAAATGGCTTCTACCATCACATTCATTATACTGTTAAGGTGATAGGACCAAACAAGAGGGCTGTACACTAGTCTAGGCCCTTGAGGAATGTTGACCAAACCCCATTTCCAAACTTAGGGGCCTACCTGTTTGCCCTGCCTCCTTATTTCCACTCAGTTTCTGTTCTGGGTTTTTTGCCCCTCCTTCCTCCTCTATGTTCATCTTCTTTCTGAGATTTTTTTTCTCTATTCTTTTCCCTTTTCTATTATAGCCTCCTATTCTTTCTATGATTTTCTTACCTCATTCTACCTATACTTTTTTCCCACCATAAAAGCATACAACTTATTTTAAAATTATTTTCTTAAGTGCAAAGAGTAGTTGGAAAAAGTAAGTATAAATATGTAACTTTGGTTTTGAGAGCCAGTTTGGAGGTTCTAGCGGGGGAGCACAGCTACTTATATACTCTTGACTGAAGAATGGTCCTCCTCTATCAGGGAAGGTCATCCTCTTCGAGTGAAGGCAGTTTTGGGAGGGATGCACATGGAGTGGTGAGGGAGGAAGGGGTCACCTACCTAGCTAGCCAGATCAGCCAAATCAACCCTGGTGATCAATGGGGTGACAGATGTTACAGCCAGATAGTCCTCACATCCTTGACTTTGGTTTTGGATAGAAACAACACCCTCTTTGCATCTGTCTATTTTTCTAGTCTATCATTATTGACCTACCCTGAATGGATTATGGCTCATATTTATTTCTTTAATGCTAACAGACATCAGTCTTTTATCTGGAAATTTAAAACAGTTGTCAGGGTTGCAACATAGTACTTTTCAGATGATTCTAACATCTGAGCTGACATTCATGATGTACTTCTGCTTACAAATTCTGTAAGCTGAAGTCTTCAAATTCTATGAAATGAATTGGTTTCCAACTTTTCAAATTCTTTAAAGTTGAGTGTATCAAATTTGCTTCAATGAAAGACATCTATATCTAATTCTAGTTTGTTTGCCAAATTGTGAGGTTTCTGTTATCTTAGAAAATGGACTCTTTCCACATCTCATGGAACTCTAGAATTTAAAGGTTTTATTAAATGACAAAAGTTAGCTTGTTATTACTTACTCCTTAGGAGTCTGACTTTCAAGTGAAATATATGTTTCCATTCAGCTATAAAGACTATGATGATTTTACATGTGGCAGGTAAATTTTTGTTAATGTGATGTGAAGCAAAAGTAGTGCTTGTTAGGGATAAAAAGACTGGCCCCGATGAGTGTGTGGATATAAGCTAGACTGTGGGGCTTACCTAATTGGGTCTGAACACAATTTACAATATTTGTTAGACTAACACAATAAATAATAAGCAATTATGCATTAATCACGGTGTAGAAAATCATTAGATAAACTCCCCAAGACATATCTACAGGAATAAATATTGAGGTTTCTATTTCTAGAGTGGTAGTTTTCAACTAATTTACTTTCTGACTCAGTGTGTCTGAGGGATATAAATCTCTCCCATTGGTAATCATGGTTCACAATAGTAGAGTGTTTAGAGGGTCAGGGATTCTCTGGCCTGGGAGAACACATCAGAATGGAAGAGGATATAATTCTGAGAAGCCCACCTGATGGGGAGTTTTGCCCTCTTCACCTCTCTTCCCTCACTTTGAAAATCACTATATATCTTCACAATTAAAAAAGAAATCACAAGCAGCTCTAGTTAAACATATATCAAGAATCAACTGTTAGAGTTTTAAGGCAGGAGGTATGGGAGCCAATATATATAAAGAAACGTGTGAGTCCACGGAAAAGTGCAAGGAAACAGTCACATTTTAAAAATACAGGCAAAGGAGGGAACAGGTTAGATGCAGAAAAAAAATGATTTATTTTCTCTTAATTAAAAGAAAATATACAAGATGTCTACACTAAAAACTATAAAACACTACTGAGAGAATTTAAAGAAGACCTAACTAAATGAAGAGATAATCCATGTTCATGGATTAGATAATTCAGTAATATTAAGGTATCAGTCCTTTCCAAATTGATCGAGATTCAATGCAATCCATTGGGAGAGGACAATTGGAAACTTGTACATGGAAAAAGACGGACCTTAATCTTTACCTCACTCCACACACAAAAATTAATTTGAGGTGGACCACAGATTTAATACAAATGCTAGAATCACATAGCTTTTACAAGAATACAGAATATCTTTGAGACTGTACAGTAAAGGGTTAACTCAGCAGATCTGGGCTGCCCAAATCCTGCACATTCCAAAGCTGTTTAGGAGTGGCCCTTGACTGAAAACTGGGAGATAACCTCTAGTCCTTGGAATGTCCTGCCTGATAAGAGTGTCTTTGTATAGCTGGGGCCTTGGGCCACACCAAACGGTTTATGTTAACAATGGGATTTATGGTAAAAGTCTGTTTTTGTTCAACCTGGGCCCCAGGCCACACTGTTTCAGTTTGACCTCTGAGGAAATTGGAGACTGAGTAGCTAATGTTAGTCACACGGTGGCTTCATGCCTACATGACTGACCTCTGATAGAAAACCTTGGGGGACACCAAGGCTTGGATGAGCTTCCCTAGTTGGCAACAATTCACACGTGTTGTCATACATGGTTCCTGGGAGATTTAAGCACTCCATTGGGAGAGAACAATTGGAAACTTGTACCTGTTTTCTGCTAGACTCCAACCTTTTTCCTTTGCTGATTTTAATCTGTATCACTTTGCTATAATATACTGTAACCATGAGTGTAACAGGTTTTCTGAGTTCTGTGAGTTCTCTAATGAATCATTGAAGCTGATGGTAGTCTTGGGGACCCTCAACAATGGAGCCTAAGGAGAGGCAAAGATTTCTTAGACAGGAAACAAAATGTACTAGTCATAAAGAAAAAAAAATAAACTTCATTGAAATCAAAGTTTTCTGCTCATCAAAAGACATCATTGAGAAAATGAATAGGCAAACCCCACAATGGGGAATAATGTTTGCAGTATACATATCTGACAAAGACTCCTATCCAGAATATATAAAGAATTCCTACAAATCAAGAATAAAAAAGACAAACAACACAATAAAAATAGGCAAAATACTTGAACAGAAGAAGATATCTTCACAAAAGAAGATATACAAATCAACAATATGCTATGAAAAGATGCTCAACATCATTAGTCATCAAGAAAATACAAATTAAACCACAATGAAATACCATTTTCATAACAAGTAGGATGGGTAAAATCAAAAAGACTGACAATAACAAATGCTGACAAGGATGTATAGCAATAGAACCCCATATATTCCTGATGGGAGTGGAAAAATATATAATTACTTTGTAAGACAGTTTGGTAGTTTCTTATAAAGTTAAACATACATCTATCCTATAGAGAAATTTAATTTCAAAGTGTTTACTCAAGAGAAAGAAAAACAAATATCCACAAACAACAATAATAAATAACAACATCAAAACACCTGTGTGAGAATGTTCATAGCAGCCTTATTCATAATACCCTAAATCTGGAAATAACCTAGTATCTATCAATGAATGAACAGATAAACAACTTGTGGTATATTCACGTAATGGAATACAACTCAACAATCTAAAGGAAGGAACAACTGATATATGCAACAACATGGATGAACTGCAAAAACATTATGCTGAGTGAAAAAAGCTAGACACAAAAGAGTGCATACTGTGTAGTTCCATTTATGTGAAGTTCAAGAGAAGGCAAAACTAATATATAGTAATAGAAATCAGAAACTGGTTGCCTTGGGATGAACGGTTGGAATGGTCTGTAAAGGGACATGAGGGAATCCTCGGGTGAAAGAAATGTTCACTCCAGATATATTGTTTTGGATGTTGGTTAGATGGGTATACACAACTATCAAAACTCATCAGACTGAATACTTAAGATATGTGTGTTGTGTACAAATTATACATAGATTTTTTTTTTTTTTAAAAAAGAAAGATCTATTTACTCTGGACTAGGTAGGAGGTAGCATTACCAATTTACCTAAACTGTTTAGGAATTAACAACACTCTTTGATACAACAGAAAGAGCACTGCAGACATAGATGTGTTTGTAGCACAAACTCTTAGTTATTTGAGCACAAAAATATCACAAAATTACATTTATATAGAAATCAGTGTCCTTTGAAATTCTGATTAGTCAATTAACTACTAATACTGATAACCACGGACTTCTCAGGTTCCTGGCTTGGGGAATACTATTAGCATATTATTTCTTTACCATATTTTAGCAATAAAATACTTCTGAAAAAATGCAGTCATTATGTAAGTAAATATAATAAAGCCTAATTTAAAAAATCTTGTTGACTATATAAAATGGTTATTGTCTAGGAGAATTTTATAATGCCTTTTAGCATTTATTTATTCAGTCATTAAACTAAATATTTACTGAATACTAGAAACAGTGCCAGGTGCTATGCTAGGCTCTGGAAATAAGAAGATTCTGAGATCCAGACCCTGACATCAACATGAGTTATTCTACAATTGAAGCTAAAAAGTATTCATTCATTTTGCTAATATTTGAATTTATCTTCTGTGCCAGGTACTGAGGAAGCAGCAATGAAAGAGATAGATGTGGTCCCTGGTCTCACAAAGCTCATATTCTAGTATAAGACTACAATTGTTAGAAGAACACTTGGGCTTCCTGGGATCCTGTACTTTCTTAGGACATTCTAGTTAGGCCAGGCCCTGAGACGAGCACTCCTAACTGAGGCAGATCCTGATCCCAAGGAGAGATGGAGAATTATTAGCCGCCAGGCATTCTTGGGGTAAGAATGGACTGGATGCCATCACTCTTCAATCACATGAAGCCCCACTGAGGGATGTGAGATACATCTCCAGGGCCAAGGAACCCGCCTTATTAGAATCTTCTTTCCCTGGAGCCTGGCTTCCTCTTAGATCCCATGCAGGGGTCCTGACAAGGGGTCTTCTGCAGAGGGCCTACCTGCCAGAATTATAATTCTGCAGTCTTTTATCATTGATATCAATTAAGTTGTTTAAGCTCTGACATGGGGCAGAGGAAAGCTGGGAATGTTAGCACAGAGAATGTTATTGCTGATCTGGTGAGTAAAGAGATCAGGAACTAAGCTTGGTTTCTTCCATCTCTATTAAGACCTAATTTAATCAAATGAAATATCTAATTTTGGTGATATAAAACTGCTTAAACAAGTTAAAAGACCTACTGTTGTGGAGTCTGTAAAAAAGGCACCACTAGATGAAGTGACATGTGCTCTTGAGGCACTACTGACAACTCAGGTGCCATTATTTCAACACCTGAAAGAATTACACATTTTGAGAAATTCTGTCATTTTCAAAAGAGAAGATCCGTGAATGTTTTGGAATAGAGAGGGTATATGATTCTACTCTTAATATGAGAGGCTGTAGTATTAAAAACTATGAAATTCTGTTCCATAACTACCAAATTAGCCATTTCAGTAGTCACAGATTCCTAAATAAATTAGATGGGTCTTTCTGAAGACTGGTCACAATTTAGATGTACTTATTTTTTTTTATAGCAGCAATTTCTGGTTATTTAAGGACAAAACTGGAACAAGATTTGAGTGTTAAATTGTCGTTCTGAGCTCAAAAGTTGAATGAATAAGAAAATGTCAATTCCCATTTTTAAAAAGAAATTTGCAAGTAAGTAAAATCAGAGCATAGTGAATATTACCCACACACGTAATGGAAAATCTACCACTAAAATACCTAGGCACTTGCTTTTAAAGACTTAATTATAGCAATCCATGGTAAAGCAGAGAAGAGAAATCAGGCTTCTTGATTTCTAGAGATATTCTTATCCATGAAATCACATGTCATCTTTGCATCCTCATCCTTTATTTGGATAAGCAACACAAATAGAAGTCCATTATCATAGATGAAGCAGGTATTAGTTCCCTGCTTCCCAGGTGTCTATCTCTTGCCTATCCTCTTACTGATCACTGCTGGGGTTCTCCACGAGTATATAGATCCCCTCTGGATCATCCCCGCTCCCTGTCTTGCTACTTAGTGACAGCCCCAATACATTAACTCTTTAATAGCCTCTAAACTGCTAAGAAAGTAGTTGCAAGGCTAATTATGGCTGAAGGGCCCAGCCTGGTATAGGGCCCAGCCTGGTATAAGCATCTTAGGCCTTTAATAGCTAAATGGGGACTTTACCAATGGTTTCACAGCTACAATGGTTTTTGATCATGGATAAAGCAGTGACATGATAAAAAAACCTCCAGGGAATAATATAGTGGTTATAAGGGCTACACACAGAATTGGAAGAATTCTTTGGCAAGATTATCAAGCTTGTCTCAATTTATACTCCCTCAATTGGTGACTAAGGGTATCCATACACCTTTCACCAGTGCTAGCTTGCTCATTCATTAATTTGTTTTAAACCACTTTATTGAGGTATGATTGACACACACAAACAGCTGTACATATTTAATGTGTACAACTTGATGAGTTTGGAGATAAGTATACATCTGTGAAACCATCACCACAATCTATACCAAAACATATCCATCACATCCAGAAGTTTCCTCCTGCTCTCTTTTTATTATTTTATTTTATTTTTTTGTGATAAGAAGGCTTTAAATAAGATCTACTCTCTTAGCCAATTTTTAAGCATAATACAGTATTATTAACTATCGACACTATGCTGTACAATAGATCTCTAGGATTTATTTATCTCTGGCTCATTTTTATTTCTAATTTGCTAATTTGAAAGGTGAAATGGTATTTTATTGGTGATTTAATTTGCATTTCTTCGACTAATTATGAGTTTGAACAGCCTTTTCAATGTTTATTTGCTGTTTGCAATTCTTCTTGCATTCAGTGCCTATCGTATTCTAGGCACTATTTTAGGTGCAGGGATACAACAGTTAACAAGACAAACACGTAGAGTTTACATTTCAGTGCAAGAAACAAACAAAAAATACCCAATGAAATTTTTTAAAAAGCTAAAAATACCATTTCATATAGTAAGAATTGCTATAAAAAACACAATCACAAAAACAAAACAAAGCAAAGTAAAGGGACAGAATAAAGGGGGCCCTTATTTTAGACAGGGCAGTGAAAGAGGGGTTCTCCAAAGAGATTATATTTGAACACAGACTGGATAGTAAGTGTGCCATGTGGATTCCTGGGGAAGAATCTAGGCAGAGGGAAGAGCAAGCTCAAAGCTCCTGAAGTGGGAACACGTTTGTGTGCTTGAGGAAGAGTAAGCAGGTCAATGTGGCCGGAGTCCAATGACCATCGAGAAGAGTGGTGGTAGCAAATGGGGTTGGAGAGATGGGAGGCTGGATCATGGAGGGCCAGCCTTGTAGGCCATTGAAAAGGCTTTGGATTGTATCCTAAATGTTTTGGGAAGTCACTGAAGGGTATGAACAGTGGAGTGATATGATCTGACTTACATTAATCTGGCTGCCATGTGGAAAGAGAGACGTATTTTATTTCTATGTTTGCTTGTTTGAGTGCACTTCGATTCACTTGGAATTTATTTTGGTGTGTGGTAAGGTTATAAGCTGATACCTTTTCAAAAGATTTGTCAAGTTTCCCAACACCCTTTATTAACTCTTTCCTCGCTTACTGGTCTGTGATGTCTTCTCACACTATGTTTTGTTTGGTTCAATTTCAGTTTTAAGCTTTGAAATTGCAACAGAGATGATGAAAAACGTTCCCTCCAATCATCACAATGATACTTTGTACAAGAATCTCAATGTGCTTACAAGGAAATACATAAAACAGAACCAATATTTTTGAGAAGAAAAATGCAGGGACAGAAAGCTAAATAGAAAGAAAACATGAAAGGGAGAAAGGTACAGTTCATTTCCTTTTTTGAAAAAAGGGTAGATGTTCAAAAATGTAAAAAGATAATACCTGTATACATGTAACAAATATTTGTTGAGTAACTTCCCTACTCCAGGCATTATCTGAGGTGCCCTTAGGTGGTGAGTAAGACAAAGTACCTGCCTTTAGGAGGCTTAGATTTTAGTACGGAAGTTGGCGAGACAGATGATACATACATAAATGAAGGTGTAACTTCAGTTAGTAATTAATGTTATAAAAATAAGATTGGGAAATGGGGTAGAGAGTGACTAGGGAAGGAGAAGAAAACAGGGAGGTCAAGGGTGGCCTCTCTCAGATGATAGTTGGGCTGAGCCCTAAATCATGAAGAGACAAGGAAAGATGAGGCTGGAAGCGCTCTAGGAAGGGGGAAGAGTTAAGTGCAAAGATCCCAAGCAAGCATGAGTATAGGAGTGAAGAGCAGGGAAGAATGGAAGGAGATAAGGTCAGAGAGATAGGGAAGGGGCAAGGGAAGAAGACTGGATTATCAACAGTAATAGAAAACCTTTGGAGGGGTTTAAATGAGCTGTGACATAATGTGCTGTAAATTGAGAGTTCTTTGGCTGTTGTCTGAAAACTAATCTGGTGGTAGTGGTGGGGAGAATCAGGGAGAGAAGAAGGGACTCTAGGTAGAAAGATCTTGAATAAAGAAAGTACCTAAAATGCCTTGTTCTTTTAAACATACCAAAACTGAATACTTGACACAACGGGTGGAAATACAAGTGACTAGACTGTAAGCCTCCTGAGGGCAGGGATTTTTGTCTGGTTTGTTCACTTCATATCTCTAATGCCTAGAATAATGAGAGTCCGGTACTCAGTAAAAATTTGTTAAATTAAACGAACAAAGCGACTATAGGGAATAGTCTTTTATTTGTGAAACAAGAATCAGATGAAATGAATAAATGGAAAAAAGCTTCAGAGAAGCGTCCTGGGCTATATAACTGTCTCATGATTACACAGTACATCAAAACAAGAGACAGATTTCAGTCAGGGATGGGTACTTTAAAAATAACATTACACTAAAACAGGGTTCAAAATACAAGTTTAAATTTAGCCACTTTCTCGTAAACTTCTTCTCACTCCTTAGACTATGAGTTTCTATATGGCAGGAATTATGTCTTCTTTTTAACTCTCCAAGTAAGAGCAGAAGACATCGTGTATGTGTACTCCATAAATGTATATTTAGGTTCTTGGAATCCTACTGAAGAAAAGCTAGCACACAGGCAAATGCTTAAGGAAGAAAATTCGGACAACTTGGCAGCATTTATCATTACTAACATTTTAGTCTTCCAGAGTAAACTTTGAAATTACATTCTAATTCGAGATGGTTCTGGTTTGACAAGTTAACTCTTGAGACATCTGAGTACAGTATTATGAAAGAACAAAACTGTTCATCAACCCTTTATGCCAATGTTAATTTCTTTTAAAAGTAGGATTTAATGTTTTTTTATTCCTACAGTGACCCTTAAAATTTCTATGTATATAATCACAAATGCACACACAAGATGCATTTATAAGCTTATTGTGTAGTTCTAAAGACAGTTGGGAAACCCAATTTTAATTTTGTTACTGAAATAATGTAAAAATATATTATAGAACTGCCTCTTTTCAATCAAAAGCAAGGATCTAGAAAGACATTATACAAATAGGCACAATTTATTCAGGTTTATTAGTGTTAGAAAAATGAAGTTGCCTAACTTCAAACTGTAACAAGTACTCTTATATTTACTTAATTTTTCATCTTACCACCGATATCAACGTATATCATTTTCTTATGCCTTTAAAAAAAACTCAGATAATTTATTTAACAAAGATTCAGTACATGCATTAACCATTGATATTCTAAAATCTGGAAAATTATTTTCAGCAAATGTGTAAAATTTCCTGATGATCTCTCAGAATATCTTTGTGATTTATAAGTTTCATCAGAGAAAGAGGACTTACCGGCTTTTATTCATGAGGTCTGCTCCCCGTGCTTTGTAATAATCTAAATTTGGATGGAATTGATAAGTCACTGGTCTTGGATTTCTCTACAGAAAAAAAAACCAATAAACAAAAATGTATAAATCTATTTAAATTATACATTAACACATAAAAGAACAAAAACGATTTTTATATTCTTCCAGAAAAAAAATACATATAACAATGAAGTTTGATAATTTGTGTGCTTTAGTTTCTCTTTTATAGTTGAAATTATCTTTTAACTGATCTTAGTCCTGATTAAATACTGAAATTGGTTTAATATACTTTACTTTTATCTGTCTCATAGTTCACATAGATTTATTCCTGTCATTAGATTTATTTTTGATGATTTTGATCAATATGACTTTCCAAAATACTATCAGATAAAATTACAACAAAACTGAAAAATTATACAAGATATAACATGAGCACAATCTATGCGTAAGGGCTGAGAGACACAAAATGTCAAGAAAACTGTATTTTGGAGCAAGAGTCAAAATTGCTGTCAGTTTTTGATAACCAGAATGCTAAATATGCCCACTAGATGGCACATCGAGTCTTTCTTCTCCTAAAATCAATGTATTATTTCAGAATTCAGCAATTCTTTTAAAGTTAGCAATTTCTATGTCATCTATCCTTATATACGAGTTTAATAAGTGCCCAGGTAGTGGAAATATTAGCAGGATACCATCACAATACAAAAGCAAACTGACTCACGCACATTTCATAAAAGCAGTATTATCTGCCCTTTCTGGCATTTAATATTTATAATCATTGCAGAAATGTCCTCGAATCATTAGGTCGAGTGTGTCTATTTAAATATTTTGCTGTTATTTAATGTCTATTATTTAATTGTATCAAGTCCCTCATAGGCAAATAAAAATTAAACAAGTAAAATAAACTTTGTTTATAAAATGTACCATGTTAATAGCATAACTTAAATGAATACCATCATCTCTAAAATGTTAAATTATAAGTATTTTTCATTAAAAAGTTAACTCATAAACAAATGTGTTCCAATGTTTACCTGAATATATAATTCAAGTTAATAATTAGGACTTTGAACCAGAGCATGCCCCGTCCTTTGAGAGATCTATCTAGACACAGAAAGGCTGCATTTTATCTTAATAGAAAATTACCAATATGCTTCAATATCAATCCTTGGAGACATAATCCCAAGGCACTGATATACTCGCATGGAGGTGGGGATATATAATTGCTAAGGTTAAATAGTTTGAAATTCATCAAGCTAACAAGATGCATCTTAATGGCCATGATGGACCTTTTCTTTTTCTGCTGAAAAGAGAATATTTACACAGCTCAACCCTTTCATATCTCTTCCAAGTCAGCCCTAATCATCTGACAAAAATGACAATCCCTTGATTTAGCTCCAGCTACTCCACTGGTTTGGTATTCAACACAGCTCTACAATAATCAAATCTGAATTGCCTTGATGAAGATAACTGATGCTTCCATGACTACCATACTATTAAGTCTAACAGTGCAACTTTTCTCTCTCTAGGAATTACATAGGTTTCCTCGTGGTAGCTGATGACAACCTGGACTGAAGTATAATGGGAAAATAAAATAGAGGTTAAAGCCACTGGCAGATTGCCAGTGCATTCATGATTTATTTAAAAAATTAACTTTTGCAGGATTATCACTCATGACTAATTTTGCTCTTTATTCTCAGTACCTGGAGATACATTTTATTTTTGCTAAAAGGCTTTTCTTCTCTGACTTCCAACAAACTAATAAAGGATTATGTTACTTTTTGCTAGAAAACAATGAAAGAAGGGATTGCAGGGAGCAATTTCCTGAAACATCTTTATAAAGAAATGACAAGCAATTGAAGACACAAAGTGCTGATCTATCTAAGCACTTAAAGTCATTATTAGGAATAATGATCTAAGTTGAATATATGAATGAGGCTGAAGTATTGCTTTCACTAAGGCCTATTTAAATTCCTAGGCGACATACTAGTATCAAAGGGAAAGGCAGTTTAAAGTACCATTTTACTGGGATGGGGGAAAAAAAAGAATCAAAAGATGGTGTTGAAAAACAGCATTTAAAATGTAAGAAAATAAAATCAGAGGTTATAGTTGGAAGTTATTCAATAGGGTTTTCTGTCTAAGAAGATGATGCTGTTACTAAAACGTAAGTATGTAGACAGATAGATGATCTAGACTAGCACTTTCCAATAGAAATATAATGTGGGTCACAAACGCAGGCTTCATATGAAATTTAAAATTTTCTAGCAACTGCATTAAAAAAAAAGTGAAATTAAATGTAATAATATTTTATTTAATTCAGTATATCTAAAATACTGTCATTTTAACATGTAATCAATATTAGAAATTATTGATACATTTTTACATTCTTTCTTTTGTACAAAGTTTTTGAAATCCAGTGTATATTTTACACTTACAGCACATCTCAGTTTGGACTAGCCATACTTCAAGTGCTCAAGAGCCACATGTGGCTTGTGGCTACTGTAATGGACAGCACAGAAATAAATGTATGACATATATGTACACCAATGTTTGGCTATAAAAATCAACATGTACAGACATAAGAGCACAAATGCTTTTATGCATTAAGATTCAGTACCGACAGTTCTTTGATTCACCTATAATTCTTCCCTCTCAATTAAGTTAGTTTTATCTCTTCTGAATAAGGTTTCAAAAAGTCAAGAAATTTTGGAGCACTATCTTCTCACACAACTATGTACCAAAATGATAACAATGGTTTCCTTAGGGGGATGAGATTAAATGAGCAGAAGTCTAACAGAAACATTTTAAAAGTAAAGAGATACTTGCTTTTCTTATTTTAAAAGCTTTTTTTCCAAATAAAATTTTATAAGAATACAAAAGTTCCAATTTTTAATTTTTAAACGTCTGGAATTTCCTCTAAAATATAAGAGCCACTAGAATTCTACATATATAAAACTCTGTATGTAGGAAAGACTGGACCCCATGACAGTTGTAATTTCTCATTGTGCAAGACATGTGATGTTGACAACTTTAATATTATATCTAGCCTGGATTGGAAAGATCCAAACCAATGTACATTCTAAAAAATCTCTTGTGTTTTGGTGAATTTTTCTTTGGAAGAAAGATAGCAAAATGGTAACGTATCTTAACATATACTGGTTTGTGTACAGAGGAATACCAATTAGGTTTATGACCTGCGAAGTCCATACAACGATACACGAAGATGCAGCAATCATAAACTCAGTCCACCCAGGGTTTACCATGCCTTTCCTAGACCAACCAGATGGACTTGAAACAAATCATCTACAAGACTGCAGCTAGGTAACTTCTCAAGTACTACTCAATTCTTCTCTGGTAACAAGCTGTGGAGCCCTTCTTAAAGCTTTCTCTTCAGCATTTTATTTTATGGCAGTACAAGAAGAATGCTGAAAATCCCACTCGTGGCACAGACAGGCTGCATTTGGGGGAGGCATCTTAAAGTCTTGTGGACGAAATGACTTACAGAAGCAGAATAGATAGTGGTAGAAACAAGTGTCCTAGAGGGAATTATATGGAAAAACAAAACAAAGCCCATGCTGTACTTGTGAATTTCTAAAGCGCTTTTGTTAATTTGCCAGAATAACAAAGTCAATTTACAAATAGTGCTTAAATGACAGCAATCAACCTAAGGGATAAGACTGATCGAAATGCTATCTAACCTCTCCATTATAGCTAACATTCTTCAGTTCTGAGGTCTATACTACATGATAGTAAGCTGTTCCTTAATGTAATTTCTGGTAAAACAAACTCTGTCCCTTACCCTCATGAGGATGACTTTTGATGGTGGACAACTCCCCTCTGCTCTACTCTCTAATGGAAGGCTGTAGATCTGCATATAACCCTCCTCCGCCTGCCACCCTAATACTACCCCACAGTAGTATTGCAGTATTTTAAGTCCAAACTCACTTCGTTGTGGTAGTACACAAATATTTAAATGCTAACCCACATTAAGTACAACTAATTGCAAGATGCTACAAGAAGTACAATTTTCCTTGTTCTGAGCCTGGTGAAATCAAACTATCCAAAAAGGTCATTACAAATAGTACTTTCCAGACTGATCCCCTAACTCCTGTCCCTCATTTGAAGATGATTATCTCCTTTTGAACTGTTATATGGAGACTCCAGAAGGAAAAGAGTCTGAAGCACTCATCCTGCTTTGAACAACACAGCACCTTTCAAAGGGCTGGCTATTTATAAGCACACGTAGAACTGAAAGGAGCAAAAGAAAAGCAATTCCAGCGATCCCTGTTCTAACTTACGAATGTACCAGTAGGAGCTAAAAAAGAGTTCAAGTTCAAAACAAAGGGATGATGGTAAATACAACATCCCTCATCTGCCTTAGAGGCACAGGCTGCCTGATCTGGGAGGCAAGGGATGGGGAGCCAGTGAGGCTTAGCTCAGATCCCTGCTCCACCCACCCCCAGCTGAGCCTCTGAGAGGAGTCACTTACACTCCCAGCTCTGGTTTTCTCAGCTGCAAAACTGGGGTAAGGATGAAAGGAGACAATGAACCTTAAGTGCCAGGCACTGGATAAAAACTCAATGAAATGGAAGCTATGATTACCTGCTGATACCACTGAGCAGTGACAAACAGACCTTTAATTTGAGAGTAGATCTGACAATTTGACAACCTAAAAATCCATGATAACAAATACATAGAAAAAGTGACATTTTATACTTCTGATAATCATATATAAATTTAGGGTAGATTTTACCAAACATCACATTTTTAAAAAGCAAGAACATATATTTAGGAAAATATATCATGCATACTGGATCTCATATGTGGGGAGAAAGGCTGTCTTATTTCTCAGAATAGGAGTACATACACTTATAAATTAAAAAAAAATTGTAAAACCATACCATGCTATTAATGCACATTTGTTTGCCAGCTTATGAGGTTACAATTAAAGCGATTTCCTGTAATACGTCCAAATTATTATCATTTTTATAGTTTATTGGTCACAATTTTTATATTAAACTGATAAATTCCTGTAGCATTTGTTTAATAGGAAAGATTGATTTATATTTACAATATACTGTACGCTTAGCATGGATAAAAGAAAATATTGACAAATGAAGAATTACTTAGTTTTCTTTCCCTAATATCTTGCTACCAACTCTTAGTTTTTAGCATGGCAGATTAGAAAAGGGTAAAAAATAAGGCTCAGAAGGAGAAACAGCACTATAAAAATATGTCGAACGTTTCTCTTTGATGAAAAATGAGAGTCTTATTTTAGTGAATATGTTATTGCCTCAATGCTGGGGGAAAAGCAACCGTCATTAGAAAAACGAATTGCTCAGCTGTTTATAAGCAAAAAGCTCTGGGGGAATTTCTCAGGACCCCAAAGGCAAAGCATTACAGGGTTATGCAAACATATGTTGCAGGTGTTTTAGGGTAGACAGGTGGGCAAACCTCAGCCATGGAAGAGGAGTCAGTTTAATACGCTGTAACTGAAACGAGATAACCTAAACGCATCCAACTGCAGAGACGCCATGGCACCCGTGAACTGGAGCTGCGCGGCAAAAACTCTTCCGAAAATCATTATCTTGTTAGTGCCAAGCAAACAGAGCTTTTCCCTTCTTGTAGTTTTATAGAAAACAAACACTGCCAATTACTTTTTTTTTAAAACTAAAGGTATTTTAAACCTGGAACAAAGAACAGCCTGAAATAGCGATAATTATCCAAAAAAGATAAGGATGAAGTATTGTTGCCTTTATTTAAACAAATATTCCTAAGGAGACAGTTTGTTGTAATATCCCCTCTTTGGTTCACTAGGCAACATTAGATTTATCATAATTCTCCTAAAGCCTAAGATATTTCTATATTAAAATGCTAATTTTGTCTTTTCTTGTGCCTGTAATTAAAGCTGGGGAAATTTGTGATCTGATATTCACTGATTGCTAGAGGGTCCACAAAGGTCTCACCATTTCTATTTCTTATGGCCACGTACAGCCCTTTTCATGAAAGCTAGATACAGTAACACAGTGGATCAAAAAGGCAGACATAATCCTAAATGCTCACAAAATCCTCATTTAAAAAATATATTTAAATAAAATAAGTGGTATTATCTGAATATTGCTGTCAAACCTAGACTTGTATTTTATTTCCTTTTTCATCACTTATCCAAGAGTTGATTTTATTTTTATATTACTTGTTATCGGGATGACACTCATTTTACTATACATATTTACGTATAATAGTATATTGAGCCATACCTTCTCTGTCTAAACCACTTTTCCTTTTTTTCCAAACAACCCATACCGTGAATTAAATGTCAAATACTTAGTATAAAATAAGCTCACAAAAATTTTCTATAATATTATAAAGTCCAAAATATGGATACAATGCAGTCATCAAGTTAACATAGGTTTTCATGAAAAAAAGAAAATAAATCTTGGTGACAGGTTGTAAATTAGAACATCATTTCAGTACCAGGATTAAAATGACCTCTGGTCTATATACTAATAATTCCTACGTATTTTGATAGGAAATACATATTACGAATACTAGGTATTAAAAATCTTTGTGGAATTGACAGAAAAATTCAGGTAATTCTAAGCTATGCATCTACAAATTAAAAATTGTTTTAAAAGTAAATTTAAAAGGGCTTTAAAAAGTTAAAAAAAAAAGGAAGCAAAAAATTGTTAATTGGGTAAAGACACAGACAAAACCTCTGAACCCATGCCAGCCTCATTTTACATACTGAATAAGCCCAATTCCCTAAAGTGACATCCCCATCTCTACCCTGGCAAGCCGAGATCTCAGATGGCAGAGAAGCATTTTAAACCACCTGTGCGTTATGCTCGACTGTAGCTTCACACAATAAATAGACACCAAAAGAGAAATAAAATTTTTTCCTTTTTCTAATGTATTTACATTTTTGAATTCAGCATGCAGGAAGATGCCAGATAACATGCCCCCCAATATTTATATATATAAATAAACATGGAAAGTAGTTTCTAGGTCTACACATTTTCTTTGTTACTAACACTGGGCCTCAAAATATTCCTTTCAGATAGCTGTTTGCTCTTTTCAGCAGTACTGGCCTCTTCACCTTTTCCCTTCCTTCAATGTGAGCAGAGTGGGGGAGGAGATGCCTCACATCAATGGTTTAAAGAAATCTGGAAACCCATTTGTATTTTCCTAACCAGGAAAAGGGGTTCCCAACCTTCAATGATATCAAGGAAAAAAGGAAAGAGGCAATCTCAAAAAATACTCCTAAATATCCCAATTTGGGAAACAGATTTAAGAAACTAAAATCTTTGATATAAAAATTATCATTGTAAATTTTCATCTTTAGAAATGTTAAAATAGATTTAAACAAGTTATCATCAAAATAGAAGCAATTTAAAAATGGTTTTAGGATTTTTGAATCTCAAGAATAAGTCTATGTGACCCCATGGGACCGAGAACCCTCGGTTGAGAAATTTTGCCCCCATCTTCTTTCCCTACCTTCTTTCCTTTCATAACCAGCTTTTGTAATTGTCAAGGCAATAAAAGCTAAGCTTCCGCACACTGAGGCCCGATAAAAGGAAGCCTTGCACAGTCCCACTTCTAATGCAGTTTGAGGAGTAATTTCAATGATAAAAGATCTCAGAATTATATAAATTCATTCTTACTAAGGTCACTCACACTGTATTTTTTATGATGCTTTCTAGTATAACAATGAAGTATCAGCACTGAAATTTGAAATGTCTAAGTGAAGAGAGAAATCAGAAAGCAACATAAATAACACACAGGTTAGAGTCAGGTTTTCCTGAGTGAGACCAATCTGTACTTTAGAAAGTATGTCCAGTTAGGCCAGAAACCACTAAGAAGAGTCCCTAAGATGGACTCTGGCATTTCTTGATTATTTTATTCTAGATTTCGTGTGTCATTATAAAAAAGAACACTAGTATCACGTGTGAATTTGTAAACAACAGATAGTGTCATAAAATATTTTCTTTTTAATCAACAACTTTTGATATAGCTTGGGCTTAAAACGAAAGCCCTCTCAAATATCTAGTGATAATAACTGCCATATCAGTTGCATGCTGCTCACATAATATTCATGCTAGGGGTTCTTAATCTTTTTTGTGCCATAGACTACTCTGCTTTCTGGTGAAGACTTTGGCCCCCTTTTCAGAATAATGCTTTTAAATGCATAAAATAAAATACACAGGGTTATAAAGGAAACCAATTATACTGAAATACAGTAATCAAAATATTGAACAAATTTATAACACAGTGAAATGTGCTTTTATATTAACGTATTATAAGATATAGTGGCTGGTCTAATCATTACTATAATTTAGAAGTAGTGATGAATGTAAATGGTATTTTAAGATATCTTCATCAACTGTAATATGATATAAAATATCTGTGATTGCTATTAGTGAAAATGTTTTAGGTGCTGCTAATACTATTGCAGTTTGTTGGCTTCATCTATATTTGAAGGAAGTACTAAATTTTAGTAAGGGCTTAGTGAAAATAAACATGAAAGCTTTTCCCATTCAAGTTCTTAGACCTCCCTGAATTCCATCCACAGACCATGAGGAGGCCTTTTCTCAGAAACCTGAAAGATGATTTTGGATAGCAACTTTCCTCTTGGGAAGGTAGTTTTATGGGTACCACTGATTAGTTTATTAATCCTTTTGCTGTATAAATGTGGCAGGGGTGATAGTCAAAATATAAAACAACTGCTGTAGCACAGGCAGCTACCAATCAGGGCTGAGAGGGAGCCAGGAGGAAATGCCTGGAGAGCCCCTGCTGTGCCAAGCTTTAACCCCTCAGATGCTGGATTTCTTTATATACTGATATGGAAACACTTCAATATTTCAACAACTGGTATAGCTGTAATGCCAGATGAATGCCAGCCCTGGACAGAAATAATGTTTGTGAGTGAGGTATGGTTAGACGTACAGGTTTCGCCCCGGATAGCATCCAGTGCTTTATATGAAAGAATGAGATGTGAGGCTAGGTGGGCAATGAGGGTGAGGATGATGGTGGAATGCTCAGTTACAGTGAAGCAAGCTGTCTACTTCTGGAGAGCCCACTCTTCCTGTGCTAACTTCTCTGAGAGGGCTTCCATTGCTGTGAGGCAGCTGACAGCAGCAAGGTTTGTAGAGGGCCGCTCCATAAGTGGGGCTGTCCACTCACCACTTAATTTTTCAGAGGTAGCTGAACTTTCTTAGTCTATAGCCAGAAATGCTTCAAGAAAATAATGCTCTTCTAAGAGGTCACTTTTTTGAACAATCAAATCAGTTCGTTGGGGTCCAACATCCCCCTGGATGGAACTTTAAAGCAGTGAGAAGAAACAGAGCTGCATACTTTGTAGTGATTCGGAAAGAAGGATGAAAAGTCTTATGTAATCATCCCATCTAGGTTAAGAGGAATCTTTGGAGGCCATTCCTTTTCCAGTAGTTATTCTGTGTAGAAGTACAGAGCTCTTATTTCTTGGTGGACATGGCATTTAAAATGCCCTTGAGAGAGAAGACTTATTAAATAAATGGGGGGGGGGGAGTAATGTATAGAAGAGCATACAAAGTATAATTCCGTTTATGTACATATTTTTAAAAGAAATAGTCTGCAGAAATCGATAAAGTGATCTTAAAATTCACATGGGAATTCAAATGACTCAGAATAACTAAAATTATCTTGAAAAAGATAAACAGAGTTCATGAATTCATAATTCCCAATTTCAAAACTTACTATAATGCTATAGTAATCAAGATAGTGTGGTACTAGCATTAAGGACAGACACACAAATCAATGGAACAGAATTGAGAGTCCAGTAATAAACCCTCACATTTATGGTTAATTAATTTTTGACAAAGGAGCAAGACAATTCAATGGGGAAAGAATAGTCTTTTCAACAAACACAATTGGATATCCACATGCAAAAGAATGAATTTGGACCTCTATCTCACAACACACACATGATTAACTTTAAGTGGATCACAGACCTAAATGTAAGAGCTAAAACTATCAAACTCTTAGAAGAAAACACAGGAGCAAATCTTCATGATCTTGGGTTAGGCAATGATATCTTGGAATATGGCACCAAAAGTACAAGTGATAAAAGAGAAGATTGATTAGTTCGACTTCATTAAAATTAAAAACATTTGTGCTTCAAAGGACACCATTAAGAAAGTGAAAAGATGATCCACAGATGAGAGAAAATATTTGCAAATCATATATCAGATAAGAGTCTTGTATTCAGAGTATACAAAGAACTCTTACAAGTCAATAATAAACTCACAACCCAATTAAAAATGGGCAAAGAATCTGAAAAGACATTTCTCCAAAGAACATATACAAATGGTTCATAAATACATGAAAAGAGGTCCAACATAATTAGTCATCACGAAAATGCAAATCAAAACCACAATGAGATACCAATTCATATACATTAGAATGGCTCTAAAACAACACAAATATAACAAACGTTGGCAAGGATGTGGAGAAATCTGAACCCTCATACATTGCTGGTAGGAATCTAAAACGATGGAACCACTTTGCGAAACAGTTTGGTAGTTCCTCCAAGTGTTGAATGTAGAGTTACCATATGACCAAGCAATTCCACTACTAGGTATATATCCAGAAAAATAAAAACATACATCCACACAAAGACTTGCACAGGAAATGTTCACAGCAGCATTATTCATAATAACTACAGAGTAGAAACAACCCAAATGTCAGCTGACAAATGGATAAACAAAACGTGGTATGTCCATAATGGAATATTATTCGGCAATAAAAATGAATGAAGTCTAGTGGCAGCAGGGGGAAACTGCAGGACTAACTTTAATCATGACGGGTAAAAATAAAGCCGTCCCCGTCGGATCCTTGCGAAAATATGTCAGGGCTACAGACCAAAAGGAAAATGACAAACACCCAGAAACCAACCCTGAAGGCACAGAATTTGATAACCTGAATGAGAGAGAATTCAAAATAGCTATCATAAACAAGCTCAACGAAATACAAGAGAACACACAGAAACAAATCAACGAATTCAGGGATTATGTCACAAAAGAGATTGAAACCCTAAAGAAAAACCAATCAGAATTATTGGAGATGAAAAACAAAATCAACGAGATAGTGGAAAAAATGAAGTCTTTAAAGAGCAGAACTGACAATATGGAGGAACGAATTAGCACTATTGAGGATAGCCACGCAGAAATGCTCCTGGTAGAGGAGGAGAGAGAGCTAAGACTAAAAAGAAAGGAAGAAATTCTTCGAGAAATATCAGACTCAATGAGAAAAAGCAACATAAGGATAATAGGTATTCCAGTAGGAGAAGAAAGAGAAAAAGGAGCAGAGAGTTTGTTCAAAGAAATAATAGCTGAGAACTTCCCCAACCTAGGGAACGAGAGGGAAATAACAGTGAATGAAATCAATAGATCACCTAAATATATAAACAGGAATAAAAAATCATCTTGCCACATAGTAGCAAACTTGAAGAATACCCGTGACAAGGAAATAATATTGAAGGCAGCTAAACAAAAAAACAAAATAACATACAAAGGAAACCCCATCAGGCTCTCAGCTGATTTCTCGACAGAAACTCTACAGGCTAGGAGAGACTGGAATGATATATTCAAAATCATGAAAGACAAAAACCTTCAGCCGAGAATACTTTATCCAGCAAAAATATCCTTCAAATACGATGGAGAAATAATAACTCTCCCTGATAAACAAAAGCTAAGAGAGTTCGTCACCACAAGACCCCCACTACAAGAAATGCTCAAGAAGGCCCTTAGGCCTGAAAAAAAACAAATGAGAAAGGGGATACAAAGATTTCAGCAAGGAGAAAAGCAAGGAGACTAAACCAGAACAAAATACAGTTGGAAAACATCAAAAATTAATTCAAGCTCATCACTGGAAACACACATTCATGACACAATCTGGAATAAAGAGATAACAAATAAGGAGGGGAAGAGGTAAAGGATTGAACTGACCCAGCCTCAGGAAAAAGGAGGCATCTGAAAATGTACTTTCTTATCCAGGAGATCGCTTATATAAACCGCACGGTAACCACTAAACAAACAACCAGAAGAGAACCACACATGACAAATAAAGAGAAAACCAAGAGAATGAGCATGCAGAAATACCAAATTGAATTTGCAGTCAGAAACACAAGGGACAAGAAACGAAGGAAATGCAAAAGAACCAGAAGATGAACAATAAAATAGCAACATTAAACCCTCATATATCAATAATCACTCTAAATGTAAATGGATTGAATTCTCCAATCAAAAGACACAGAGTGGCAGGATGGATTAAAAACCAAGATCCAACAATCTGCTGCCTCCAGGAAACACATCTCAGCTCTAAAGACAAACACAGACTCAAAATAAAAGGATGGAAAACAATACTCCAAGCTAATGGCAAACAAAAGAAAGCAGGAGTAGCCATACTTATATCAGACAAAGTAGACTTCAAGATAAAAAAGGTAATGAGAGACAAAGAAGGGCAATATATAATGATAAAAGGGATACTTCACCAAGAAGACATAACACTTATAAATATCTATGCACCCAACACAGGAGCACCAAAGTACATAAAACAACTGCTAAAAAACCTTAAAGGAGATATTAACAATAACACAATAATAGTAGGGGATCTTAATACCCCCCTTACATCAATAGATAGATCATCCAGACAAAAAGTCAATAAGGAAATAATGGACTTAAATGAAAAACTAGACGCAATGGATTTAATAGATATATACAGAGCACTCCACCCAAAAAAGCAGAGTACACATTCTTCTCAAGTGCACATGGAACATTCTCAAGGATAGACCATATATTAGGAAACAAGGCAAACCTCTATAAATTTAAGAAGATTGAAATCATTACAAGCATCTTTTCTGATCATAATGCTGTGAAACTAGAAATCAACTGCAAGGAAAAAACTAGGAAAGGGACAAAGATGTGGAGACTAAACAACATGCTACTGAACAACCAATGGGTCGTTGATGAAATTAAAGGAGAAATCAAAAGCTATCTGGAGACAAATGAAAAGGAAAATACACCATACCAACTCATATGGGATGCAGCAAAAGCAGTCCTGAGAGGGAAATTCATAGCAATACAAGCTCACCTTAACAAACAAGAAAAATCCCAAATAAATAACCTTAAATTGCACCTAACAGAGTTGGAAAAAGAAGAACAGTCAAAGCCCCGAATCAGCAGAAGGAGGGAAATAATAAAAATCAGAGCAGAAATAAATGAAATTGAAACCAAAAAAACAGTAGAAAGGATCAATGAAACAAAGAGCTGGTTCTTTGAGAAGATAAATAAAATTGACAAACCCTTAGCCAGACTCACTAAGAAAAAAAGGGAGAAGACTCAAATAAATAAAATTAGAAATGAAAGAGGAGAAATTACAACAGACACCACAGAAATACAAGGGATTATTAGGGACTACTATGAAAAACTTTACGCCAACAAATTGGACAACCTAGAGGAAATGGACAAATTCTTGGACGCGTACAACCTCCCAAAACTGAATCAAGAAGAAATAGAGAATCTGAACAGACCAATCACAAGTAAAGAGATTGAAACAGTCATCAAAAACCTCCCAAAAAATAAAAGCCCAGGACCAGATGGCTTCCCTGGAGAATTTTATCAAACGTTCAAAGAAGATTTAGCACCTATCCTTCTCAAACTATTCCAAAAAATAGAGGAAGATGGAATACTTCCCAACACATTCTATGAGGCCGACATCATCCTGATACCAAAGCCAGACAAGGACAATACAAAGAAGGAAAACTACAGGCCAATATCGCTGATGAACATAGACGCAAAAATCCTCAACAAAATATTGGCAAACCGAATACAGCAATACATCAAAAAGATCATACATCACGATCAAGTGGGATTTATACCAGGGACACAGGGTTGGTTCAACATCCGCAAATCAATCAACGTGATACACCACATTAACAAAATGAAGAATAAAAACCACATGATCATCTCAATCGATGCAGAGAAGGCATTTGACAAGATCCAGCATCCATTTATGATAAAAACTCTCAACAAAATGGGTATAGAAGGAAAGTACCTCAACATAATAACGGCCATATATGACAAACCTACAGCAAACATCCTACTCAATGGGGAAAAACTGAAAGCCATTCCTTTGAGGACAGGAACAAGACAAGGGTGCCCACTCTCACCGCTCTTATTCAACATAGTACTGGAAGTTCTGGCCAGAGCAATTAGGCAAGAAAAAGGAATAAAAGGACTCCAAATAGGCAATGAAGAAGTGAAACTCTCACCATTTGCAGATGACATGATCCTATACATAGAAAACCCCAAAAATTCCATTGGAAAGCTACTAGAAACAATCAATAACTACAGTAAAGTGGCAGGGTATAAAATCAACTTACAAAAATCAATTGCATTTCTATACACTAATGATGAAACAACAGAAAGAGAACTCAAAAAGACAATCCCATTTACAATTGCAACAAAGAGAATAAAATATCTGGGAATAAATTTAACCAAGGAGGTCAAAGACCTATACAATGAAAACTATAAGACACTATTGAAAGAAATCGAGGAAGACATAAAGAAATGGAAAAATATTCCATGCACATGGATTGGAAGAATAAATATAGTTAAAATGTCCATTCTACCTAAAGCAATCTACAGATTCAATGCAATCCCAATCAGAATCCCAATGTCATTCTTCACGGTAATAGAACAAAAACGACTGAAATTCGTATGGGGCAACAAAAGAGCCCGAATAGCTAAAGCAATTCTGAAAAAAAAGAACAAAGCTGGAGGCATCACAATCCCTGATTTCAAAATATACTATAAAGCTACAGTAATCAAAACAGCATGGTACTGGTACAAGAATAGACACACAGATCAATGGAACAGAATTGAAAGCCCAGAAATAAAACCACACACCTATGGACAGCTAATCTTCGACAAAGGAGCAAAGAACATACAATGGAGAGAGGGAAGTCTCTTCAATAAATGGTGCTGGGAAAATTGGATAGCAACATGCAAAAGAATGAAAGTAGACCATCTCCTATCGCCATATACAAAAATCAATTCAAAATGGATCAAAGACCTGAAAGTGAGACCTGAAACTATAAAACTCCTGGAAGAAAATATAGGCAGTACACTAATTGCGATTGGACATAAAGGGATCCTTTCAGATTCCATGTCTACCCGGACAAGGGAAACAAAAGAAAAAATAAACAAGTGGGACCTCATCAGACTAAAGAGCTTCTACAAGGCAAATGAAACCAGGATCAAAATGAATAAACAACCCACCAGCTGGGAGAAAATATTTGCAAATCGTTTGTCTGACAAGGGATTAATCTCAGTAATATACAAAGATCTCATACAACTGAGCAACAAAAAAACAAACAACCCGATCAAAAAATGGGCAGAGGATATGAACAGACATTTTTCCAAGGAACAGATACAGATGGCCAATAGACACATGAAAAGATGTTCAACATCACTAATCATCAGGGAAATGCAAATCAAAACTACACTGAGATATCACCTTACACCGGTTAGAATGGCTATAATCACAAAGACAAATAACAACAAATGCTGGAGAGGTTGTGGAGAAACGGGGACCCTCATTCACTGCTGGTGGGAATGCAAACTGGTGCAGCCTCTATGGAAAACAGTATGGAGAGTCCTCAAAAAATTAAAAATAGAAATACCATATGATCCAGCAATACCACTCTTGGGCATCTACCCAATGGACGTGAAATCAACCATCACAAGAGGCATATGCACCCCTATGTTCATTGCAGCATTATTCACTATAGCCAAGAAGTGGAAGCAACCCAAGTGTCCCTCAACTGAAGATTGGTTAAAGAAGATGTGGTATATACATACAATGGAATACTACTCAGCCATAAGAAAAGACACAATTGTCCCATTTGCAACAACATGGAAGGACCTAGAGGGTATTATGTTAAGTGAAATAAGCCAGAGAGAGAAGGCCAGACACTGCATGAACTCACTCATATATGGAATATAAGTGAACACACGGACAGAGAGAACTGATTGGTGGTTACCAAGGGGAAGGGGGGTGGGGGGGGCACAAGGGGTGAAGGGTTACATCCACAAGGTGACGGACAAAAATGTACAACTAAAACCCCACAGTGTTATAAACTAAGACATCAATTAAAAAAAAAAAAAAGAATAAAAAAAAAAAATGAATGAAGTACTGACACATGCTACAACATGGATGGACCTCAAAAACATTATGCTAAATTAAAGAAGCCAGTCACCAAAAACACACATATTGTGTAATCCCATTTACACAAAATATCCAGAATAGGCAAATCTATAGAGACAGAAATTAGATTAGAGGTTGCCTAGGGTGGGGTGGAAGAGTTTTAGGTGAAGGTGGGGGAAAGTAGGGAATGACTGCTAACGGGTACAAGGGTTCTTTCTGGGATGATGATATGTTATAAAATTAGATTATGGTGATGGTTGTACACCTCTGTAAATATAATAAAAACCATTGAATTGAATGCTTTAAATGAGTGGATTTTTACTGTATGTAAGTTATATCTTAATCAAACTATTAAAAATCAGAAATATGATATGTGGTAAATGCATACCTACATGGTTTTTTTTTCCTGGAAGGGGAAAAGGACAGATGCAGGCAAAGGGGGACTGGATAGAGACCTTTGCTTTTTTTTTACTTTGTATTTTTTTTTTACACTGTTGTAATTTCCTTATCATGTGCTACATTACTCCACTCCCATCTGCCCACCAGTGGGACTTACCTCCACAATGGACTTATGGGCAGGGACCACTTCTATTTCTTCTTTATACTTCTCTGCACTAAATTAAAAATAAAACTTAACTCTTTAATGCTACTTAAAATATAAGACAAAATGTATTTTATATCCTTCTCAGCTTAGTTTTTGTACTCATTATATCACACATATCATAGGTTAAACAGGTATGTGGAACATTTCACAATTCTGGTTGAACTTGTTACCAAAAGTCTGTCAGAGTGTTATCCTTACTTTGTTTGGCCAACCTTTTTTGAACTCTTGTAGGACTGGCTCTTTCCACACAGACCTTTGAAGATCTGGAAGTTCAGATGCCATAAGGCTGACCCTTGAAGGTCACCCAGAAGCTTTAAATGGCACCAACTGCAGGATTTCACTACAAACTAACACACACATGCATGCACGAAGGGAAATTTACAGATCTGGCAATAACTCTTTGTGATCTTCTAAATATACCCTCAATTTGAATCCTTCTTGTTCTTTTTATATTCATCTCTCTACTATCACCTCTCTGCACAAAAACTCCTAAACCTCCATCTGTGGTATCAACATTTCAGACTGTCTCCAAGATAGGACCCTAGACCCAGGACATGAAAAATCTGGGGCAAGTTCTATCATTCTGCCTCCTCAATGACTCCTGTGGCAAGACCACACTGCTGCACGACCATGACCCTCACTGTAGTTCAGACCTGTCTTAATTTTTGCCTTGACTATTGCAATCTCTAATCTCATTCCCCTCTGATCCATACATATAATGCCACCAGAATCACGTTCTAAAATTTTACGCTTGATTTTTTCACTTCCCTTCCTCAATTCTGAATCAGGTCTCAAAGTTCCAATTTCTTAGCATGACATTCAAGGACCTCTATGATCTGGGTTCTAAAATACTTCTCATATCACTCCCTATGTAGCCTACATTTCACTCACAACTCTCTCTGGATATTCCCCGTATCTCCAGAATTTAGGTAAGCCGTTCCCTCAGGCTTAGTTGCCTACTCACTATTCTCTGCTTACCGAAATCCTTCTCCTTCTTAGTTCAAGTATTACCTCCAACATGAAGCCTTTTGTGAATTTCCACATTACTCTATTATCTCCATTCTGACAGCATGCTAATTTTGCATTTATTTCATCTTGTCTTGCATTATGATTAGTCATGTACATGTCTGTTTTCCACGTAGAGTGTAAGTTCACTGAGGGCTGAGCTCATGTCCAGATCACTGTATCCTCTCTGACTCTAGAAAAGTATCTGGCACATGGTACGTGCTCAGTGATTGTCTATGAATTAGATAAACTGAAGAGCTTGCCAGAGTCTGGCTTTTAAAGAAACAGCTGCAGAGAAGTAGGGTAAAAAAATCATCTGACCTGCAGGTATGCATGACTAATGGAAGGCTCAGGGAGAAGGCATTTCTCAAATGCCCACATAAGTTCTTCCTTTAGCAGGAGACGGGCTGAGGCCAAAACGCTGCCATTATGCCCATTTTAGAAAGAAGCTCCAAAAAGGCTACCTGCCAATGAGTGCAATCTCATACTGCTCTCAAAGTTCTTCTGGATGAGCAGAATCCTTACTCACTGCATCCCATCATGTACTATCATGATCGCAATTCAGGTAACAAAAATGGAAAGAAATCCAGTGAGTAGTCCCAGAAGCAGCCTGTTCTAACAGGGGAAATGAGTAGGCAGAGTATGCATGGGTTGGCCTTGACTATCTGACCACCTCTGTTTGATGAGTTATCTCACAAAGGAGCAGCCGGTTGAGTGGATGTGGATGGCACTCTGTTTAATAAGGTAAAACACAGACAGTATAATTAACTTCCCTTAATTGAGTTGAACTCCTTGCAGGCAGTAGGTTGTCTGACTTTATTTTGTTTTGTTTTTTGTGGTGTGATATTGTTTTTGCTTATCTGGGTCTTCATAGGAGTTTTACCAGGAAACTGTGAGAAGCTGGATGTCATTTTAAAACCAAGAAGTGCTATTTAAGCTGGATGGGAAGGAAAGTTCTGAAGTTGCCAGTAGGAGAGGGGCAGAAAGAGCGATCCAAGCAGAGGGAAGAGAACACAGAGCTGGGGTGAAGATAACATGGAAAGAAACATCCTTCTGCTCCATCCTTCCACCCACCCATGAATCCTTCCATCCAGATATTTCTTATGTGTCAGGCACTGTGCTAGGTACCAGGGGTACAATGGTGATACAACAGTCATGACCTACCCGTAGGGAGCTTATACCAGAGGATGAGACAATTAAATAATTACACATATCAATGTAAGACTGCATCTGTGCTGAATGTTTAGAAAGGAGGTATTTGGTGCTATGAAAGTGCACAAAAGAGGGATTTTGTTTCATCAGGGAGATCAGAGAGGACTTCCCAGAGGAAGTGAGAATGGAATGGCAATCTGAAGGAAGAGTAGTTGTTAACTATGTTTGTGTTGGGCAGTGAGGGTTATAGAGAGAAGCAGTGCAGCATGGTGAGGAAAGAATGAACTTGCTGATTTTGTCATTCTTAGAGCTCTCATGAGCTATTAAAACGTGATTTCTTTTTCTAGACTATACTATTTAATGATTAATGATGTCTAGAATCTTCAAATTTTATCTGTGTATTCAATTACATAAAAAGCAATAGATAATTAAAAAAAATCAACAAATAATAATACACTGCACTATTAAATTATTTAGGAAGTCTGCTATATAAATGGAAACTTTGAAAATTAAGAGATTTAGGAATAATCTTGCTCATTCATGAGGCATCAATTAAACACTAAATTTAAGGAAAAAACCCACAGCTTAAACATGTACAAATGGAGTTAGGCCCATTTAGTCTTGCTTCTTTCTCATAGACAAAGTACATAGAGCATCAGTGATTATTTATTGGGTGCTGGACCATATTAGGTCCTTTACAAACACTATTTCATACTCATAGTATTTTCACAACAGACTAATCACCATTTTATAGGTAAAGAAACAGGTTCAGAATGGTTAGTAGTTAGGCCAAAGTTATGGAGAGAATAAGGGCACAGCCAGAAACTGAATCCATTTCTATCTTCAAACCTCTTCTGGCTACACATGCCAGCGGTTGCTCACGTTTATATAAGGGTTCATGAAAGTATGAAGAACATTGTTAATTAATTCTTAGCTTTCTTTTAGGGCTAAATAATCTCAGTTCCAGGTACACAGCCTTGATCTTTTTTTTTCTAATTTTATCTGTTTCCTTTAAATAATCAGTTTATATGTCTTCAAGTCACATTTCACAATTTTTCACATTTCAAAATTAAGAATGAAAAATTGGACATATTACTTTAGTAAGAGTCTGGTTGGGAAATGCTATATTATCTAAGCATTTGAAAATAATTATCCTTTTGTTATCAACAGCACTATGTTGCTGATTTATTTTCACCCCTAGATTCCCCACTATCTCGACTTCTCCCTTCCTTTTTATTTCTCAATCAGCTAACAATCTTTTTCTTGTGTTTTATTCTTTGTTCATGTCACTGTTTCAGTCTGAATGGACACTTTTATTTCCCCTTCAGTGTGCACCTTAAATACATCAGCAATTTTCAACAGGGTTATTTGTTTATTTTTAATTCAGTTGATCTCTACAACATTTGTCACTAACCATTTCCAGGTTCTTGGGATTATCTACCCTTAGGCAATTATAATTCTATCTTCTCATGATTTGCCCACAGTCTGTCTTCTCCATATGCTCCTTCCTCTTGCCCTTATTGTTATGTCCTATGATTCCCTTCCCAGTTCTCTTCTCATCTCCCAACATATCATTCCTGGAGACTACTTACATTCCCTCAACTGCTATTAATATCCATGTTCCAAGATTTCTAAATCTGTATCTCTGGTCCAGATCTCTCCTTTAAGTTCCAGACACATTCCCAGTTGCTTTCTGGACACTTCTACCTGGATATCCCACAATCTGCTCAAAATCAACTAATTTATCCAATCTTCTTATACCGAGCCCCTCTTGCAAACTTGGTCATCTGTATATTTTCCCACCAACTCAATCAATAGCTGGATAACTGGGAAATACAGCTAATTGTTCACTATCCATAGCTAATTATTTACCAAGTCTTATTGATACTCTCTTAAATGTTCCTTGAAGTTATCCTCTACATTTCCTGTTTTTAAGAAGCTCATAATTAAATCTTATTTTTTAAAAAAGGAAGGAAAGAAGGAAGGAAACAAGAGAAAAGAGGAGAAGGAAATAGAACGCTCATACTGTCCATATTCCATTGTTTGCTTTCCTACACCAAAAGGAATGGTTGGTAGAAAATTACAATAATTTTAATAAAAATATACAACATACACATCAAATCCTCCAATGAAATCCTTTAGGGCACCAAACTGTCTTACCTCTGCGATAATGAAACTTCTTCTCCCTTGTTTAATCAGAGGTCAATTTCTTTTGAATGAATAAGTCCTAAATATATTATGAAATTTTAGTTTCCTGTGGAGTTGGTTAGTCTCTAGAACTCAAATGCAAGGAAGTTCAAATAAGAGAGCTTAAAGAAGATGCTATCAATTAAGTAAATTAAGTAGTTGATCTCAAATTAATAGCTGACATTCTCATCAACGAGTCCTCTTGTAAGTGGAATATATAATAGATACATTCAATTAGAACCTTTATGAGAAAATCTGGCAGCATTTCTCCAGATACTGGCTGGAAAGAGAAGGGTGAAGGGTTTATCTCTTTCCTGAGTTTATGAGAACAACTCCAACCATTCCTGTCATTTTTCTGCCTTCTTCAAATTCTCCTACTTGGTACTGTTCCCCAAAGACAGCTCAAACCATGTAAGCACCATACACTGTGTACTTTAAGTGGAATAATTTAAAATACTATTTTTATTGCTGCTGTTATAGAAAGAAGAGAGAAGTGATGAATAAGGCACTTGTACTGCAATAGGAACTTCAAGAAAAGGCCAGAAAGAATCAAAACACTAACAACCCTAACTTAGAACATGATGATGGTCAGACCCAGGGCTGACAATTTTGTGAAACATCTTATAGCTCTCAACTTCATCAATTCATATCTCTTCAACACATTTTCAGTAAACACTACAGAAGATAAACTTGAAGGGGCTGTCAAAAAAGCTAAGAATGGCAGCGTGTGGAGAAAAACCTGAAGCCAAACTCTTGATTTACTGAAGAAATCATGCAGTAAAAAAATGTTAAAGTGTCAGTATCCTTAAAATGGTGAGTGGGAGGACAATTATTTTCAATTTTCCTTTTCAGAAATCAAGTTTATTAACGATTGGGAGTAATTCTGAGGTGCACCCAAGAACTGTGGGAGAGTCAAACTGTAAAATTAACACAAACTGCCTCTGAGCAGAGGTATGCAAAGCCTTCCTCCAGAGACCAGGTGGTTTCCAGGTTAACAAGATCTGATTATATCCCTTATAGGTTTAATATGTATCAAAGCAAGAAGATGTCAGCCAGAAAGGGCCTGCCAAGGAAGCAGAGAAAAGTAAAGTCAAAGAGGCAATTATGGGCAGAGCCAGTGGGAGAGAGAGCCTGAGTTAGCGGTTAACAATGTGCTTTTTAGGATCACAGGAAGACTATCTTTACTGAGGAGTAGGTGATACTAGGCTCTCATACCCTGCTTTCACTAAATATGCCTTCCCACCTGCACCCATCCAACACCAGGCCCTCCAAGGAGCTCTGTGATTCTGATTGCATTTTCCACATAGGTCTGCAGTACACTGGTCACATGTAGTTCAGTAACTTGTTTTTTTCCTCATTGTAAGTGATCTGATAACGACATGGCCTCCTACTTAAGTCTGCTACTAGGAAGTAAATGGGGTGCTCACGGGACCATGAGGCTATAAGTCTTAAGCTGTTCTATGGTTCACTGCAGATTGAGAAAGAGACATACTGGCTTTACACAGTAGCGTTTTGAGCTCAGTTTTGGGAGTCCATCTCTGAGAGCGCGGACAAAATCAGGTTTCTCAGGTTGTGAGATTTACGGTCACAAGCTTCCTACTGTGATTTTAGCTTTTCCTTTAGAGAAAGCCCTTTCAATGAGCAGAAGAGGTAAAGGAACCAGAAGCATTTCCATTTTAAAGAGAGCTACTGGCTGCTCACCAAACCTGCTTTCTCTTCTTTCTGGGCACACAGTTCAACTGCATTGTCCGAAGTTTCATGTGGTTAGGTGGAGCCACAGGACTGAGTTCTAGCCAGTGGAATGTGAGTGAAAGTGATGCAGGCTACCTGCAGGCCTTGCTGTAAAAACTCTCCCAAGAATGATCCTCCTTGTTATTTTTCTCCTCCTGTTGGGGATGTCAATGTACTGGGCGACCCTAGAAGGTCGAAGTTGAAAACAGCAGAGCTGGAAGAAGCCCAGGGAACTGTGTGACTGAGATACTCCCACCCCTGACTTACAATGGATTGTCATTTGTGTGAAAATTAAACATCTACTGTGTCAAGCCATGGAAACATAGGGGCTCATTTGTTACAGCAGTTGGTCAACCTTAACTAATACACTATAACAATGAATGGTCATTGTGGTAGTCACGCATTTTAATCTCAAGAAGAAAAGTTGTCCAAGGTGACTTTCTTCTTTCAGCTACTTAATTCTCATTAATTTATATTCATATTCTTATATATTCTCTTTCTCTTTTTCCTCTGCATTTCACACTCTTAACCCCTTGAACTGGCTCTCTTGACTGTTTATTCTCATTTTCTATTTTAGTATTTTTGTCTTATTGTCTTCCACATGGGTGGCAGCCACTGTAGCCAAATGGTTAAGGAAGAAACTCAAAGGTCAATTTCATCATAGAATAGTAATTATTATTTTTACATGTTTCCCCCATTAATTTCACTGAATATAACACTTCAGGAACCTGGAGGCCAGACTTGGCAAACTAATAATAGACCAATTTTCAAATTCAGTATTCAGAACACGAATAAAAGAGAAATCACAAGTAAACACTGTCCTTGGAAGAGGAACCAAGTTGAAATGCATTGTTTTGCGTTTACCGCACAAGACCAAAGAGCTCATCTTGATTTTCCCATGGCCAGTCAGGAAGTGGGCAAAATGGTGAGTGTGGGAGTAGTGAGAAAGTTCTGCAGTAGGCGTCTGCAAGGAGAGCGAGGCCAAGGAGGAGAATGAGGGATGGCTCCAGATTGGAAGCAGGAGCCTGGGGGACTGGTCTTGGCTATGCCATTCAGTTCTGGATGACTTTGAGTATTTCACCTCACCTCTTCAGGTCTCAGGAGTAAATGACGGTGTAATTACATGATCTCTAGAGTCTCAACCACCTCTAAAGAAATTACAAAATGCGTAATATTGCTATAATTGAATGATTTTTTTATTGTTGTTTTTGGTTTTTTCGGTGAGGAAGATTGGCCCTGAGCTAACATCTGTTGGCAATCTTCTTCCTTTTTGGTTTGAGGAAGATTCACCCTGAGCTAACATCTGTGCTAATTTTCCTCTATTTTTTGTACGTGGGATGCCTCCACAGCTTGGCTGATGAATGGAGTAGGTCCGCACCCAGGATCTGAATTGTGAACCTGGGCCGCTGAAGCGGAGCTCATGGAACTTTAACCACTTGGCCACAGGGCCGGCCCCTAATTGAATGTTTTAGAGGACTTACTTTTCAGTTATCAGCACCATCTAGAAAAAGCGCAAAAGGACTGGGATGGAATAGGTATACTTCTCAGTGAAATTAAATGGTCCAGAAGATACTGAAGCATCAGTTTAACTAGAGATGTTCAGAACTCCCTCATTCATAAGGATAAGGCCTGTCTTCCCAAGCTGCCTCTGCTAATGGGTGTGTCTGCAGGGACTCCAGAATTGTGTGCATGCTGGCAGCCAGCCTCAAGACTCTGATTCTGACTAAGCATTAGAATCAACTGGATCAGGTTTCAGGAGCCACTGGTCTACAGGAGGGATCTTTCAACGTTGATTATTCCTTTGCTAGTTAAAATTGGGGGGCTTGCACCCTCGATACATGTTTATTTATTTACAAATCATATGCATGTACCACTTGTACTAATTTATTATGTACATTAGAAAATATGCATGCAATAGAATTTTTAAATGAGACAGATGAAATAAGCTATATTTAAATTAATTATAATAGCTTACTTATAATGGTATTTTTTGCTCTTCCTAAAAATACATGTTAGCAGTAGTAATGTGATTGAATATGCTTCTTTACTTTTTGAAAATCCTAGTTAAATGCTTTGTGATGGTCAGTTTTTGTGAATGACATTCCAGAAAAAGCTACCTCAAAAAGAAACACAGATCTGAATGGAGGAAGAACATTGCTGGCTGCCCTTCCTAAAGTATGGTATTCATTTTGCAATCTATTAATTACACCAAGGTTTATGTTAAAATTTGGCTAATGAAATTTCTATCTTCCTTAATGTTAATTAGCTTGTATTAGTCAGGGTTCTCCAGAGAAACAGAACCAATAGGATATATGTGAATACATCAGAGATTTATTATGGGGTTGGCTCATGTGATTATGGAGGCTGAGATATGCAGAAATATGCCTGCTGCAAGTTGAAGAACCAGGAAAGCCAATGGTATAATTCAGTCCAAGTTCCAAGGGCTGAGAACTAGGGGTGGGGGATAGGGGATATGGAAGGAAGGGGGGAGAGGGCAAAGGGGGGATGAGTGAGGGAGGAGGAGGACTTGGATGACATGCTGGTATAGGTCTGGGATCTGAAGGCCCAAGAACCAGGAGCTCAGATATCTGAAGGCAGGAGAAGATGGATGTTCCAGCTCAAGAAGAGAGAGTTCATCTTTCCTTTACCTTTTTGTTCTATTTGGGCCCTCAAGGGACTGGATGATGCCTGCCCACATTGGCAAGAGAGAATCTTCTTTACTTAGTCTTCTGGTTCAAATGCTAGCTTCTTCTGGGAACACCCTCACAGACAGACTCAGAAATAATGTTTTACCAGTTATTTGGGCAGCTCTTAGCCCAGTCAAGTTGAGTTATATAAAATTAATCATCATATAGCTCTTCTTAAAATCTAATTGGAAGATGTTACATTTTTATATTTTAAAAAATGGATTAAACTTGACTTTATCTCTTCATTTGAAAGAGTAGTAAGCAAGTTAGAAAATCCTGTTTCCAAAATTTTTTAGTATACTTTGAGAGTTTTAAATAAGTGATACACTTAAATTGTCTTTGGCAAGAACATCACAAATGGATGAAACATTTCCAAATATCCAATTTTAAAATGTTCTTTCCATAGTATGAATTTCTTTGAAAAAGCTCTTATTTTCACTCGTGATTAAAATGTCACCATTACCTTGAAGAGACAAATTGTTTATTTTTTCAAAAATATTTGCATGGTACCATATTACTGACAGCTACTTGTCATCACAACAAAGGTAAGCAAATTTCAAGTTTGTTTTTTCTCCCCCCAAAGAAATTATATCTTAAGTACATTAGCAGAGGATATCTAGTGAACCCACAAGAGACGTTCAAGGCCCCTGACATCTCTTTGGTATTGTAAATATGCCATCATTGAAGATAATATATCTCATAAATCCACTTAACTGGGCATATGGAAATGGCAATAAGGCACAAGGTGGTGGAAGCAAAGGGAGGAGGGAGGGGCCACTGTCAATGCCTTTGTGTGGGGAAGTCCCCTGTTCCCTTAGGAGACCTTGTAGGTGGTACGTGACTGGCTGACACACGGGCCCCATGAAGGCACCAATGTTATCAGTATGTTGAACGGTAAAGCTCAGTTTTTCTTATTTTTTTGGAGAAAAATGAATATAAATAGAAGTTTCATTATTTCCTTCCTGTACTCCATTGGATTGTCTTTGTGTAGTCACTGTGTATACACACATTCCATTTTGGAAACCACCAGTTCAGAGCCAGGCTTCTGTTTTTAGGTGTTTGGCTTTCAGTTTGTACAGTAACTTTTTTCTCAGTCTCGTGTCTGTTTCTTAAAGTGTTGTCCACGGCCCACCAGTTTCGGAATAGTTACAAATACAGGTTTCTGGATCCTATCGCAGAACTATTTACATTAAAAAGCCTGGGAGTCTGTATTTGTACCCAGCTTCCTCAGGTGCTTCTTTGGCTCACCACAGTTTAAGATCCACTGCATTAGATTGCAAGCTTTGTGAAGAGGGGACCACGTCTCCCTAATTCATTATATCCCTAGTACCTGGCACAGGAAGCAATAAACAGTTGCTGAACTGAATTGCAACGAAAAGCATAATTTCTCCTCTGGCAGAGACTTGAGGGTTTGGTTGGGGTAATTAATCATTGTTCGTTCATTCATTCATTTGTTCATTATCGTAGGTACTTGGGTAATAGAATATAAAACAAACTAAAAGCATTGCCTTCGTGCAGTTGATATATTGTCAGAGGAAGACAAAAAAATTAAAAAATTACATAGCAAGTAAGTAAATTATCTACTATGACAGAAGGTGATAATTGCTATGGAAAAAAAAAAGTAGAGCAGGGTAAGGGGATCAGGAGCACTGGGGCAGGGCAAGCGGGGACAGGGCAGGCTGCAGGGTGATGAGCTGGGTCTCACTGAGAGGACTGGATCTGAGTGAAAGCTTAAAGGAGGTGACGGAACCAGCCAAGTGGACACTCCTTTCACTTGCCACAAATCCTATTCACTCTTTTTACATGTTTCAACCAAGACTTCTGAGAAATTTTAGATGTTACTGGCATACAGCAGGAGCTCAGTAAATTTTGGCTGAATGAGTAAAAATAGCATTTTGTAGAAAGAAACGATGTAGAGAAATGAAACTATAAAGTTCCTCTTCAAAACCAGGAAAAACAACCAAGTAAATAAAGAACTATTCCGAATCATATGAAGACACTTGGAAAATGTCACCAGTAGCATATGTGGACTTGACTCACACAGCAAATGCTAGGGCAAAACCCCTTCACAGAGGCAAACAGGCCTCTGCCCGGAGGAGCTGGGGGCCAGCCTTGTGTGTGTGGTGGTGGCTCTAGGTTTCCCTGAGTGGTCCAGCCACTTTCTTGCAGTATGGAAACCTAACTCACATGTCCCAATATGGTAATCATAAAAGTGCTCGAATCGGATGAAATACACTTAAAAATTCTCTGTGATAAAATATTTTGTGGTTTTGTTTTGTTGTTTTTTTTTTTTGGAACAGATATAACTTCCTGTTTAAAATATTCATATAAAACAAAGTTAATTGATTACAGTTATGCAGTTCACTATTTGAATGTATTGATTTTTATTCCTATAAAATCAATATATTTAATATTTTAAATTAGCAATAATATATTTACTGTGCTAACATACTTAAGGGGCAAATAAAATATTTATTGTGGCCATAACTACTTGTATTAAAAAGAATTATGCTGTCTTTCTATTTTGTCAGTTTTAAATTTATAATCTTTTTGTCATAATTTGTGATTTATAACTTTCAACTTTTTAAAACTGTAGTATTAAGATGGCAAAGAAAATTCAAAGTAGTGCCTTTTCTTTTCGAATGAGCTGCTTCACATACAATAAGGAAAATAAGTGATTCACTAGGTTCTCACAGCACTTAGAGGTGGATATGACTTTTAGAGATTATAGGCTAATTAAGGCCTTACTCTCCTCCTATTCCTTTTTAAAAAACAATTAATGAACCTGAATCTAAGGAAGCAAAAGGTTAAGTGATTTCTCTGGGGGTAAAACAGCAAGTCAGCAGTGAAGCAGGGCAACCACTTTATTCCTTGAGTTCAGGGACGTATCACAAACATTTCCCTATAACATGCTGTAATACTTTAATATGTTTACGTTTGGGGCCTCATAGTGCCTTTCTAAACACACATGCATAGGATTAATAGCTTTAAAAGCTTAAGTAACCTATTTAAAATAAATATTTCTCCCTAAAAACCTAGATGTCCCTTACTTATAAGATATCAAATAAAAAGTAGGGGATTGGTTTGTAGATTTTGTTTTGTTTATTGTTAATCAGAACAGAATTAACCATGGATTCTAGTCTCTTCTTTAGTTATTTGAAGAAAAATAAATCACCACTGTAACTGGTTGTGTTTCAGTTAAGAAACCCTTTCCTCTAAAACATGCTGAGCGATATTTGCCACAAAGTTTCATAGCTCTCTTCAGCCACTCAAAATAAAAATCACCAAACTTCCCAAGAGTGACTTTAAAGATCTAAATGAACACATGCTTATTTTGAGCAAATCTTGTTACCACAAGTAACTACTGATAGCCAATAAATCTAGTAAAAGTCATTGGGGTGAAATCCTTTTCTCATTGACTTTTCAATTAAACACAAAACATTTATTTATGTTGAATAGTAACACACAAGTTGGAACATTATATAAATTAATACCAAATAAAATACTATCAAATAAAGACTCCCTACACATGTGATGAACTCTTAAAAATCAGTGCCTGCTAATACGTGAGGTATTGAGAAGGGGACATTGTCATTCTTCAGGTCCCCAAGGAGTCACCGAGTGACTCTGGACAGAGAACTCCCAGGCTCATCCTGGCCACTTGCTTTAGTAATTCTCAGGAGCTTTGCTTACGCTGTTTTCTTAAGATGGAATAACATCTCCCCCAAAAGTTCTTTAAAGCCCAGTTGGAATGCCTCTTCCACCTGGAAGCGTTTCTGACTATCCAAGTCTGAATTAGCTGTTCTTTCTGCAACATTCTCACTCATTTTACCTCCCGTAACAATTGGCTGTTTATATCTACAAGGGACTGTGTTCTAATCACACGGACCAACTCTCGTGCTCTGCACACAGCAGGTAGTAAAAAAAATGTTGAATTTAATTGAATTTTGCTAAAATAGATCCAGAAGGGTCCACTGAGATTACATGGTCCAGCTTCTTCATTCTGCAGTTCAATAAAAGGAGTGATTTGCCCAATAAACATAGCAGGCTGTGATGGAAGTGGAACCTGGATTCTGAGCCTCCTCTCACGTGGCTGACATGGGTTAGTGCTGTTGGAGATCAGTCCTTGACCTAATAGAGCTCTCATTTAGGTAGGTGAGAAAAACTGGTCTAGCGCCCTCATCACTACATAGTGGAGCATGATGTTGACATAAATGAAAGCAAAACTCACTGAGATTGGTGGTATATAGAAGGCAGCCAAGACTGTTTATTAGAAGATAAAAGTAATACATGTATGACTAAAAGAGCTCTGAGTCCTGGCCACAGTCTTAAATCAAACAATAACCTACTGGCTGGACCCATGTGGCGGCCTCGAGGTCTGAAGAAATGAGTGTGCTTTAGCAAGTGAGGAATGCATTTAAGAAGAGTTCTTGGAACTGCTGGTTGAGAGCAAGAGTAGTTTATAATAAGAGGACGTCTTAATCATCAGGAAGAACTGCCATGGATCCAGCAATCCTCTTCGAGTTTCAAAATGTGACCTTGAAATTAATTTTACTTTATATCATCACATAAGATTACACAAGAAGAACAAAGTAATAACAAGCCTTCCCTGGCTCATCCATCTCATGTCAGGCAGGTTCCCCTGTTCCTGGCTCCAGTCATACTGGTCCTCTATCAGTTCTATGAACAGTCTAAGCTCTTTTCTACCTTGGAGTCTTTGGGTTTGCTGTTCCCCTGTCTGGAGGCTCTTCTCCCTATCCTTTGCTTGTTCCCTCTCCTCCATTAGTTCTCACCTGAAAAGGTTCCTCCTGAGAGAGGGCCTTTTGACCAACCTACATAAATGACATCTTCACCCCACCTAGATTCTTCCTCCTCTTACTATTTTAACGATGATACCCTATTTGTATCCTTTATGGATACAAATGACAGACTGAGTACTTTCTTGTTTGTTTACTCATGATGATAAGGGCCATATCTGTTTTTTGTTCACCATTATATCACCAGGACCTAAACAGTGCCTGAAGCAGAGATTTGTTGACTAAATTAATGAATTCAAAATATTTTTATAAAACTAACTGAAAATTATTTAAGGCCCCTAGGAAACGCTTAACAAATTTTGAGAAACACATGATTCTACATTATGAAATGTCTGGACACAATAAATAACAAATTTCAAATATTGGTTTAATGAAGATTTTTAGATTACTCCTTCACAGATTTTTGATAGCCACCATTTACTTCAGAGGTAAAACTTAAGGTTTTTTTTTGTTTTTTTTTTTGTGAGGAAGACCAGCCCTGAGCTAACATCCGTTGCTAATCCTCCTCTTTTTTGCTGAGGAAGACTGGCCCTGGGCTAACATCCGTGCCCATCTTCCTCCACTTTATATGGGACGCCGCCACAGCAGGGCTGACAGACAGTGCATCGGCGGGCGACCGGGATCCGAACCCGTGAACCCCGGGCTGCCAAGCGCGGACTTAACCGCTGCGCCACCAGGCGGCCCCAAAACTTAAGGTTTTTTAATGCTAGTCTATGTCAAAAAAGTCTATATATCTGATTGAATATGGAAACATACCTGATTAGTCACTAATGCCTAAATATTAACTAATAAACATCCAATTGGTTGTAATCTAATGATAAAAAAGAATGACATATAGTCACGTAGCTCAGATTTGAAGAAAAAACCACCTTTTTTGGGTCACTAATACAGAAAACACAAAAACAAGTGATTCTCAAAGAATGGCAGTTTTCAGAGAAATGTCTCAGCTTTCTAGGAAAAAAAAAGGATAAAGAAGACAGATGTAACACATTCTTTCTGTAACAGAAAATTATATTGGAAACATACTAGAAAATCTGAACAGAACCTCTGATGGGAACATCATGAAAAGTAAATAAATGGATACTGTGCATCCTCAAAGAGTTAGTATGTGTGTTTTTTAGGTTCTTTACTGCTCAGAGAAGAAAAATTACAATAGCATTACTGGAATGGAGCATTTTCTCACATTGTCAGTTGACTGGTAGTAGGTTTGAATCCATTCACCACTTTTCAATTCTGATATATGACATTTAAAAAAAGTTGCATGTACAGTGGGGTTCTTTGGAATTAAAGGAATAAAAATCTATTATCTGCATAAAATCTCAATATTCAAACTTTTTATAATTTAAAAAGGCAAAATTTAACATAACTCCAAACAAAAGCCAAATCAGAATTGGCCAAGCATAAGATCATTGTACACTATATTTTTATACCATGTTTCTGTGTAGAAGGATGACTATGAAATTAAATTGTCTTATTTCTAGCAATTTTCTTCCATAAACCATAACATCACTGCTAAAAGGGTTGCTTGCAAACTTACTAGAAATATTTTGGGGGGAATATTCTAGTCTTCAAAACAAACGGTAGCTGTCAAATTCTTACTGCATAATCTAAAATGTTAATCCACGTACTGTATTTCATTTGTAATAAGTCTTTGTGATAAGGTTAACACGTCAACACACAACACAAATAAGGGAACACCGAAAAATGAAAATGACTTTGCTTATGTTTCCGTATTAGAATTTTATTTGCTAAAGGGTAAAAACAGATTTGCAAAATTCACAGTTAACTTAAAACAATAGTTTTAAACCTTTTATTCCTAGCCCTTACTGCCTTCAGGAAGGAGAGAACATCTGGTTATTTAAGGAACACAATATGTTCACATTTTCTATGACTTTTGTTTCTAATTGGGTTTTAAATTTTTTTTTTGAATTTGAACAACTAGTTAGAACAATGTTTTTTAATCACTTCATATTTTTCAGACTGTCCTCCTTCTATCTCTCTACTTCATTTAGTGGATTGTTTTTGGAAATCTGCTCAGTGGTTCTAATATGATAAAGACAAGAAAATGAGAATTAGGATTGTGGTCTGAAGAGCTAAGTATAGAAACCCTATTTACGGTGAACAGAGTATAGGATGCTACAAACAGATATCTGACTTCCAGTCTCTTCAAACAGCATACATTAAAAAAAAATCTCAAACAGTTCTTGGGCCACTTATATACATGGCAATTTCACTTATTACAGATGTAAATAAATGTCTATGACCAATAGAAGAATTTATATGAGAAATATCAGTAACTAGGATTCCACTATTTTTAAAACTAATGAAGCTACAGCTCTTGTGTGGAAAGGTGGTTGGAAGACCTGGGTTCGATTGTTGGCTCTGCCACTGACGAGCTATGTGACCTTGAATAAGTCTCTAAACTTCACCCTGATCCTCAGCTTGTTTATCTGCAGGAGGAGCTGGATTAGACTCTAGGTTCTTTGCAGTTCTGAAATTCTAAGTGACAGTCTAAGTGAAGTATGTTAACTAGACTCTTTGTGTGCTAGGTCTTCTTTGTTCCATAATATTTGAAGGTGGTAACAGGGTTTCAAATAATTCTAACACAGCAATTACGGAACTAGATGCCCTTTAAATTCAAGTTGTAGGGTTAATTCACCATCATGATAAAAATGGCAGCAGGCAAATATACAATTGACTGTGGCTTCTGTGGGATATGGATATGGGTTCCAGAAATACGGTGAATGAGATCCACCTAGATTAGAGTCAGTATGGTATACTGGAAGAGGCTTAGCATTTGAGTCAGAATTCAATTCTCCCATTATTTTCTTAATACCAACCACTGCAGGACACAAAGCTAAATGCTGAAAAATGAACAGGATCATAAGGAGAAATAATTGATAAAATAAGCAAGCAAATAGCTAAAATACAAGGTGCTGTGGGGACTCAAAGGGGAAAAACATGTCCTATCTGAGCCTAGAAATGGCTTTCTGGAGAAGGAAGAATGGATCCTGGGAATCTCAGGAGGGAATGAGTAGATAGAAGAGTCATGGAGTCACTTTAGCTAGCTTGGAAGCTTACAAGCTTTTTGGCCTTGGGAAAGCCACATAATCTTGCACCTGTCTGCACCGAAAAAGAATGAGGAAAGAACAACCTGCTCTGCCTACCCCAGAGCTTGTTGTGAGGACCAAATTAAGCACATCAAGTGCTTGGAAACTGTGAAGGAGTATGATCTTATTATTACAGTTTAGAGGCCCATTATTTCAGTCTGTTCAAATGAGGAATCTTTTCACAGTAAAGCCTATATCTGATATAAAACAAGTAAAGCTCAGTATCTTAAGCTTTACTTGCAGAGTCTCTTCTCAACTGAGCAATCTCCACTGGGATTTAGGGATGGCAGTAGGACAAAGTGCTTTTCTGAATGCTGACGATGAATTTAGGGGAGCTCAGAGTTCCTTGTTTATTTATTTTACTGAGTGTGTCAGCAACACTCAACACGACTGTCATATGAAGCTGGGATATGGGAAAGGGTACTTTCATGCCTCAAATCTCATTTTTCTACTAGTTCACATCACAGAGACTGGTGTGTTTATATACTTGCTCTGAACTACCTGAATCAGGAACGATTCAAATATTTTAAGTGTTTCATTGTTGCTAATAAATAGAAAACATTTAAAGCACTCTGATGTCCGGATTTTTTTTTTTGTGGGGAAGACCAGCCCTGAGCTAACATCTGTTGCCAATCTTCCCCTTTTTGCTGAGGAAGACTGGCCCTGGGCTAACATCCGTGCCCATCTTCCTCCACTTTATATGGGACGCCACCACGGCATGGCTGACAGGCAGTGCGTCGGCGGGCGCCCGGGATCCGAACTCGCGAACCCCAGGCTGCCAAGCGCGGACTAAACCGCTGCGCCACCAGCCGGCCCCAGACGTCTGGATTTTTAGAGGACATGGGTGGGGTACTAAAATCATCTTTCCTTCTCTTTTTTTCCCCTCAGTGTAAATGGCCTCCTTTATGACTTTATAATTGACATAAACTACACTGAAAACTCTGTCCACTTGTGGATTTCTGTAATATATATAAACTTGCTGTTTTTTTTTTTTATTTGTACCTTTGTAGCACTAGATTGGATCTTGTTAGATCATTAGAAGTCAGTTCTTTATGGACAAAGGATGCTCTGGTTGGGCGAGTCATTAGAGACAACTTAATTCAATCACAAAAGAGAAGATCAAGACTCAGCAAGCGTAAGTTTTCCAAAATCACAAGGATGGTTGGTAGCAGAGTCAAGATTTCACGCAGTGTCCCTATTCCTAACTCAGGCTCCTTGCAGGACACTATGCTGCAACAGACCTACAATTAGCAGATGTGCCAAGTGATATTAGTTATCATTTGACATTTACTAAATAATGTCAATGGATCAGCCATTATATACACTTAACTAAAACTATCACCTTGCTGGCTTAGCCATCTGAAAGCCCCTTAATACTATGCAGCTTTCTTTATTTTTCCTATAGATATCATCATTCCATGAACTTGTTCTCAAAAGATTTTTTAACATGACTCCCTCCTGCCCAATTTCTTATGTAACAGAATATCAGTTTAAGGTCCTACATTTTGAACCATTATCTTGATCATGTTTTTACTTGGTAAGACCCTGAATATAAAAGCATGGAATACCATTTTTTAGATACTTATGCTGCTAATCACTTTTTCCCCTTAAACCTTACAGAATATATTTTTTTAATGCTTGTAGAATTGGCTTCATTATACTCATATTATATGCACTACCTTATTGAGATAAAAAGTACTCTATTAAAATTCCACTAATAACATTGATGGATTTAGTATACAGAATTCTACAACTAGAAGAGTGAATGATTCCTAGGAAAATCAACCATTTTTAGCTAGGGAAAAAGTACCAAGATCGATAGGTTTGGATAACATTCATTTCTCCCTCCAATTAAACCAAACAAATCACACAAGTAGAGAATTCAAAGTCATTTCAGCAATTTTTTCCCACTCTGTATGACTCTAAGAATTTCTGATGCTGAGCTGATAGAATTTACCTTAAGTCTGTAGACCCAAACTCACATATCTCATTGACCAGCAACCTTATTCTTTCTTCCTTTTATAGATATTTCATAATCTTGCTTATTCTTTAAAATATATATATACTTATACAACTTACATATACATATATACATAACAAAATAAATATGGGGCTTTTGATTTTCAGTCAGACTCCTAAGCCTTACCAGAAAAAAACTATATATATGCTACCTTATGTATCAGAGAAATGATGGATTATATTTTTGATACTTAATGAAATTGTGGGTAAGAGAAATGATATAAAATTATGTATTTCTTCAGAAAATGAATATAGGCACAAAGAAATAAATTCTTTCAAATCAATCAAAGAATAAATAGAGGATATATTCAAATGTTGAAATCAACAACTGAAGAAAGGGCAGAAATCTTTTCGAATCAAAATTTATATTGAACTTGGAGGCCCAAGTCGATCAGACAGAGCTTTGGCAATGGAATCCACAGACAGACTGACTCAAAGACAGTTCGACAACTGCCAACACGACTGTCGGGAGTTCTGCCAAAGAGCCAAAGGCTGGGATTACCACCCATTGCCTGGCATTCTCATACTTGTGTTTGAAGCTTTCTCTCTTATATTTCATCCAATATTTCTGTTTGGCTCAAAAGCATCAAGGATTCACAGATTTTTTTAGATCATTAAATGTTCTTATTTTCAAGAAATATAACATTAGTTGTAAAAGAGCACACTTTTCCTCTGAAGTGTAAAGAAAATTTTGGTGACTTGCTTTAAGTTCAATAGAGAAATCAGTAATTAAGACTGTTTAAATCTTTTTTATTTTATTAGGTTACTCTTCACCCAGTAAATAAGGAATACATATTCATAATATGAAATAATTTAGTATTTCATTGTATCATAAACTCTTATAGAACTGGTCCTTTTTATCACTCTAATGTCTTGGTCTTCACGTGGCTTCCAAGGCTCTACTTGGGTATGTTGGCCCCTGTGAGGGGTACCAATGGTAATGAAGTGTAGTTATAAGGAGAAGCAGTTGTTTAAGCACTTCCTTGAGTTATGAGGAAGGCAGAAGGGCAGAACAACCTTCTGAGAGACAAGAGATGTGTGCTCCACTTTCTCATGGCAATGTCCAGTTAATCTGCCTGCTGAGTTGCCAGCCAATGAGGTATGTGAGTTTTGGCCTACAACTCTAGGCGAATTCTTTTATTAGGCATTTCATCTGCCATTAGACGCATTCCACATTAAGAATTCTTGGAGTCATACAAAGAACTCAATTTTTCACCCAACTTAAAATTGTGCATATGCTACTTGGAAAGCTTACCTTTGGATCTCGAAGGAACAGAGCCTTAAGAATCAGTGAGTGTACATCTCCAATTAGTGGGTAATGCATCAGAAGGCCAAGACAGGTCTGGTAGTTACTAGAGATCACTGAATAAGAAGGAAAAAAAATAATTCAGAAGTGATACTGTTTAAGATATTTGCATTACTGAAAGCAAAAACATAACAACTTAGATTCAAAGAAAGCAAATCAATAATTCAATTGATTTGATAAAAGGAAACAGGGAGAAGAGATCTTTACCAAATGGCCTTTGAAGCAGCACACTGTACTGTTAACTGCAATCTAATATACTAGCACTTATCCTCAGGGGGTGTTGGAAGGAAGAGCCTCAGATATAGATATGTGTGTGCGTCTGCAATATAAATAAACTATTAGAAGCATGCATATTTGTTGCCATTTACGTGGCTGTGTTTAAATGTCTCTAGTTTTGCTGCTTAGAAATTAGTAACAAAAATCTTATGAATGGGAAAGAATCAGTTTAAAATTCTCATAAAATAATATTTACCCTGATTATTATGCTTTGTAACTTACATATGTTACATTTATTCTTTTGTATATATAAATATTACATAATTCAAAATTAAAGAAAATGTAATTTCTTCCAATTATTTGTTTTTCTAAAGGCAACAAGAAATTTAGGGAGAATATCTATGCAGCATTTCTTGGAGGAAAATGTCAAAATCTTCACAGACAAGCCTGTGTTCCTTAGACTGTCATTTAATTTTTTTTTTTAAATCAACCTAATTATGGGCGCAATTATTAAACACATCTTTTCAGGCAGGTCTATGTAAACTACTTCATTTCTTGGCAATCCATCTGCCACTGCTGTCACAGTTGGGCCCATTAACAACGCCTGCTTTGTAAGCCACACTGACTGCCTCCACAGCACTGATGTGAAGAAACTTTCCAGTCACAACTTCCTGTGGTTGCAACTGAATCCTTTTCATTAATCACAACGGTTCGTTGAAAAATATTCCATAGGAAAACAACTGTGAGTCAATAGAAACAACACAAATCACAAAATAAACAATTGTTTGTAATCAGAAATACCCTTGATTCTTAGAATTTTTTTTCTTCTTCTGTCGGAAACACCATTTCTTGCTATGGCCTCCCACCCCCTCCCCCTTCCCATGAACACTATGGGGAAAGGAGATAGGACTGGGCAAAATGAATAATTATAATCTATGTAAGGAACCACTTTATCATCTTCATATCCATTGCTGATCTGACAGCTTGTAATTTCATACATCTGCTTTCATTTGTAAAGCACTCACTTATCCTACCCTTTCTATATCTGTTCAGACTCGTCTTTTCTTATTCGTTCATTTTGTCATATTCACATTTAGTTATCTGCTGTTCTTTTTTCTCTAGAATTCAAAAAGCTAGAAGGTTGAGAATAGTATAATGTTTTCATGTACAGTTTTCTTTGAGATCTAGCAAGTAAATAAAACTTAATCAATTTATTTTATAACTCATAAAGTTATTTGCCCAAATGCTATAATGATTATATATTAGTAACTGACCCAGGAAGAATTCTTGCATATTTTGTAAGAGAGGCAAGAGAGTTTTTTGGAAGTGATTCTGGACTCAGGATTCAAAGATGTGGGTTTGAATCCTAGGACACTATTCACACCTTTCATAAAATTGCCTGAAGATTAAATGACATAACCTATGTGACTGATTCATAGCAGCTGCTCAAAGCCTGTTGGGGGTAACCTCTCTGAGCTTAAGTTTAGTCATTTGGAAAACAAGTTTCTGACTTAAGAAAAAAATTAACTGCCTAGCTCATTCAATCCAATAATTATTTGCTGAGAACCTAACCCACGACAGGCCCTATGTTAAGAGAGGGTGCAGAGATGAACAAAACACAGTCCTCACTCTGAAGAAAATGAGAGTACAGAAGGGCAGATACGTAACAACAAGCAGTGATTACCACTACTGCCACTAAGATGACAATGAACTATTAAAGGCTTTCTGCGACCAGGCCCTATGCCAAGAGCTTTACCTGCATTATCTCATTTAATTTCTATGACAGTCTTATCATAAGGGTACAATTATTATCCCTGTCTTACAGATGAGAAAACTGATACTTGGAAAGGTTAAGTCATTTGCCCAAATCACACAGTGATTTGGTCAAGGAGTAAGATTTGAAATTCAGAAGTCTAGCTGCAGGGTCTGTGTTCTAACACACGGCTTTGTTTTGAAAGGCCATTGTTTTGAAAATCAAATGACATAATGGATGCAAATAGTCACTGCAAACTAGTATTACTACTCTTGTGTAAGTAGTTTTAAGTAGCTTGGGAGGTCAGTATAACCCAGCCTCTAAAACAGCCTGATAATAGTTAGGTATTTATTTGGAGGGACCAGAGCAACAATTCTATATTATTACAACTAGACAGAACCGTTGAAGCTATGAAGTACAGAAGGGAAGCCAAATAACGTATTAACATTCTACTTTCAGAACAAATGGAGGAGCTAACATTCTTTCTCTCATTTCTCCCATCCACCCGTCCATCCATCCACCCACCCGTCCGTCCATCCATCCAGTCACTGAATACAATGAATGTTTCCTGAGCATCTACTAAATCCTGGATACACAGAGATTGTGCTGGGGACGGGCACTAGGGATATAATGTCAAATGAGTCTGACTTTGGAAGGGTAGCAGAACATGCCACCCCGAAATATGGCTGCAAGAGTTCAGGACATGCCATCCCAAAATATGCTGCTTTGGTATTTTGATTATTTTGAGCTGTAGGCACTTGAAAAACAGCAAATGCAGGGTGAGGCTTTCTCTGAACTCCCTTATCTGCCTTAAGATAAATCCTCCAAAAGGAACTCAATTGTCATAAATCCCCCCCCCCCCCCCCCCGACAAACTTTGTCACAAACTACCATACCTCCCCATCTATTCTTCTAAGGGCCAATTCATCTTCCCTACAAATCATTTACTCTCCCCTAAGAGGCCTACATACCCCCTTCTCCTTTCTCTGATAAGATGGTATTTAATCCTCAATTCTAAAGCCATCTCTTTGAGAGTTGCTAATTTCCCCCTGAGTATTGCCCAGGTATATATGAAGTATACATGTTAAGAAACTTTTGCTTTTCTCTTGTTGATCTGTCTTTTTGTTAAAGAATTCCAGTTGAAAACCTAACAGGGCAGAGGTAAAGTTTTACCTCCTCTACAGTCCTCTGCATTCAGATCATGCCATCTCTAATTCAGCAATGAAAATTTGTAGTTTTAAAGCACTTTTAATTTGAAATTACACATGTTAAGTATTAAGTCTCTTTTGAATAACTGTGCCCAAATTAGAGTAGGCAAAAGAGAATTATACAAGCTGTTTTAAAAATAAAATAGCAAGGCTCTGATAGAATAAGGATTTAGTTTTGATTCTTACAGTAAATTTTTGTTGAACTTAAAAAACTCATCTGCAATACTGTTCCTTCTCCGGTATTTATTCTATCAGAGCAGGGCAATGACATGGGGGAAAAAGGGAAAGATTAAAAAAAGACCGAGTTTTGGTATCTACCTACATTTGAAATCAAGTATGTATATGCTTTAAAAACAAAGTACTGAAGCCACACTCCAGAGAGCTTATTCAGGGAAGGTTAAGACAATGGTGGGTGGCATCCAGGAAAACAGACTGGATCTGGAATCAGACCATCTAGATTGGAATCCGGATTAGACCTAGATCAGATCTAGATCAGAATGCTGGCCCAGTCACTGATGATATGTGTGAATTTAGGCAAGCTGCTTAACTTCACTGAACTTTACTTTCCCCATTTATAAAACAGATAATAACGCTTACTCTATCTGTGGGTTTCTGTAAGGGTGGCACCTATGCAAGGTAGTACATTTCCTCGTGTTGCTTCATTTTAGCTGACCAGCACTTCCTCCACATGAAGCAGAGCTGACTTCTCTGTCTCTGCCGTTAAATAACCCACAATTGTTCCTGAGTGGTCTCAGGGAGCTGGTGTAAATAGTTTCCCCAGTAATAACAAACAAAAAATAATTAAATCATAAAGCTAATCAAGGGACATGACTGTTCTGAGAAAGTTTAAAGCAATGTGGATAAATATGTTATGTATAAGTCAAAGTTAACTATGCCTACAGATGTAACATTTGTAAATAAAATACTTTATTCAAATTACTTAATTTCATATTTAGATATACTTTCTCAAGGTAACAGAACAGACGGAGAACCACCACCACAGAACACAAAACTAAGTGCAGACTTCCTTTAATTTCTCTAAAATTAAAAACAATAATAGTCAGCACTTATTAAGCACTTATAATGTGCCTGGCAACTTGCCATATATTATAGCAACACCCCATGAGTCCTCCTGACCCCGCCCCCCAAGGAAAGCATCATCATCAACTCCATGTTATGGATGAGGAGATGGTAGTGCAGAGTAGATAAACACCACATCCAGGCCACAGGGCTGCCGAATGGCAGAAACACAGCTGAAACCACGTCTGTGTAGCTGAAAGCATCACTCTTCACCACTGTATCTTATACTTTCCTGCATTCCTAGCAGAGTGTGTCACAACCAGGGTATCTGCCTACAAAAGTCAAGTTCAGATGCAATGCGGCTGGCTTCCAAACGCCAACTATGTTGTGAGCCACAGAGAAGCTGCACAGATACACTGAAAAAAGCCCTCAGTGTACAAGGCCAGGTACAGTAAATATTTAGAAACAGGCATAAATTCTTGAATTTCGCTATACAATGGCATACAAAACAAATAATCATGTATTAAACATAAAACAATTATGGGCTAACAACAACAAAAAGAAAACCTTAAGGCTTTAACATAATTTATTGTACCTCTCCACTGAAAACAAAGTCAACAAGTATGTAAGTGTCTTGCAAAGAATTAAGCATGCAGAAGGCATTCAATAAATGCAATGTGGTCTGAAGAAATATTTGTTGAGGGCCTACTACATGCAGGAAAAAATATATAATTACTACATGCAGTGTCTTCAACTATTTACAAACTCTTACTAGCTTAACTTCCCCAGTTATAAAATGGCAACATACAAAACGGGATTTCAAATGGACCAGAAAACCAGGTGGGGGTAGGGAGTAAATCATAAATAAAAACAACAAAACTTTTATTCTTTGCAGTCTTGGAGAAAGTCCAGTATAAAACAGGGTCATATCCTTCTCCACACAAAGTGATTTTCATCCAGTGTTTAAGACACTCGTAAGACAAATCCTTCCAGGTTTTCCTCTCTGGTTGCCACTGTGACAAACTGCCTCTCTGAGCACCATCAATCACGGCAACAACCACCCTCGAAACCTAAGACGGACACATGCTCTTCTGTAAACAATGGGATGGTCCTTATTTCTCTAGTAGATTTTGTGCAGAATAATATGAGACTTTTCAGTTAGGTTTTTGGAAAGAGGACAATCTCAAATTCAGAGTAGCCCACTCTTTCGTCTATAAAAAGACTGTAAAAATTGTTCTTCTTACTGTGTTTCAAGCTTAATACACTCTAAACATAATTTATTTTAATCAGAGATCAAACAACATAAGAGATCTTTACTCAAGAATTTATACTTTGAAACATATTGTGTTGCCAACTGAAAGGCAGTAAGGAAGGAAGCATCGCGGTTAGGGTGTGAGCATAGGAGACAGGGCACTGTCCCGGAAAAGTCACAACAGCAGCATGTGAGCTCCAGGATGCCACTGGTACTAGCTATGAAATTTGAAGCAAATCAGTCCAAGCACAGGCTTGAGTTTTCACCACCATCTCTATCTCATTACCTATTACGGGAATAAATGAAATGATACAGTGTGAAAATAAGTCTTTTAATGCAAGTTATTACCATTAATGAAATAATTGTAGGGATGTGTTCAGAGTCAGGGCCCATGTTCTATTTCCATATCTGTAAATGTCATGGAAATAAGTCTGAAAAAGTTTACTGTGTATTAAGATTTAGGAAAGAAATAGTAAGCCTGATTCATAGTGTTTGCTTCTCTTAATTTTTAATCCAAATAAAGGAAAACCATAGGTCAGGTTTTTAATTAATTAATCTCTTTGTTGGTTAATCTGAATACCAGTATATACATATAGGTACATTTTATTTCATTGTGCTTAGTGATTTTTAATGCCTTACTCAGAAATATAGATCTGCCAGTAAAAACGGTTCAAGTATAGAAGATATTTAAGAAGTGTTGACAATATCCCTTTCTTCTTGTTAGCCTTTGTGTATTCCCTCATTTAACAAACATTACTAAATATCTATTTTGTTTCATATATTGAGTCACATCCTAAGGACATGACAAGAAATAAGACACAATCTCAGCTTTCTCTTCATGTTCCAGTGGAAGAGAAGCACAAACTAACCATAACACATAGGACAGAGCTGGTAACAGTGGCACACATTGAGGGCTGTGACAGCTTCTAGAATGGAAGACTGCGAGGTCAGTAAGGGTGTCGACCAACAACATGTGGAAGTAAACGAAGGCTGGACACTGAGGGGCCCCTATGGCAGGGGTGCTGATGAGAAACGGAGACATGGAGGGAGGAAAGTAGGTGGGGGTCTTGCTTATATAGAGGGGAAGGAGTTTAGGTTTTACTCTGTAGAAGATTGTAAGTAAGGTGATCAGATCTGTGTTTCAGAGAGACTGATGCTGACACAGGGTGATCAGTGGGAGGGAGGAAGAGAGGGACAAGAGGCTAGGGGCCAGGTGAAGTTCCTGGTAATACTACAGAGGACAGAAGATGATACCTGAAGTAAGGAAGGGGCAGAGGGGTACAGTGGGCAGAAACTGCTGGAAAAATGGATAGGTCTTTGTATGTGATTACATTTGGGGAGTGTGCTTATGAGAGAAAAACAGAAAAGCAAAAGCAGACAATAAGAAATTATCAACAAAAATATTAACAAATTTACATAATCAAGGCTACTTAAGGAATACAGCAACTTTTAATTATTTCTTTGTGGAAGTTTTAAATATAGTTTTCATTTTTATGAAAGTTATACATGTATATAGTTGGAGAGTCAAATCATTCTATAAGTCTGGTTATGAAAACAGCACTTGCTGTCTTCTGCTTCTGATTTCCCACTCCCCAGAGGCACTTGCTTTCTTTTAGTTTATTAAAAACACCAACCTCCACACCACACAAGCATTCTTTGTCTCTCCCCCCATGAAGTTATATTGTAATTTTAGTTAAATCAATTTTTAGAGCTTTCGTTTTTATAGCGAGGCAAACATTATCACAGCTGAGCAACACAATACATCATGACTACTTTTCCTTTCTTGCACAGACTCCCTTCTTACCTGGAGTTTAAAACTGGCTTGCTTTTAATTTGCCTTGTTGTATATGTATTCAACTTTAACCTTAAATGCTCTCCCAGTCGTATAAACCTCCTCTAAATACTTTAAAACATTTTAAGTGTTTTGTCAATTTCTTTTTTTGAGGAAGTTTCTCATGAGGCCTCTGGCCTGCTCCCTGATCCTGAGGATGTACTTTACCTCTTGTCAAGTATTACATCCTTATTTCCTAGAGTACCTAGCTTCTTTTTTCTTGCTTTACTTCCCTGTTTTGGTGGAACAGATCCTCCAAAAGCTTTATGCACAGGACATGAATTTTTAAAACCTTCTCTGATTGAAAGATTTTATTTTGACACTTAATTAATAGTTTTGCCGTACAGAATTCCAAGTTGGAAAAACTTTTCCCTCAGAATGTTGGTAGCACTGCTCCAGAGTTTTCTGGCTTCCGGTTGAAGTCTCAAACCATTCTAATTCCTAATCCTTACGTGACCTGTTTTCTCCTCTCTTCCCCTCAATGTTCTGTAAATTCACCATAATGTACCTTGGTTTGCTATTTTCATATATCATGGGCCCTTTCAATTTAAAGACTCATGTTTTTCTGTTCAACTGGAAATTTCTCTTTGTTTCTTTGATGACCAGCCCTGAGCTGAGATCCATTGTCAATCCTCCTCTTTTTGCTGAGGAAGACCGGCCCTGGGCTAACATCCGTGCCCATCTTCCTCTACTTTATATGGGACGCCGCCACAGCATGGCTGACAAGCAGTGTGTCGGCGAGTGCCCGGGATCCGAACCCGCGAACCCCGGGCTGCCAAAGCGGAACTAAACTGCTGTGCCACCGGGCCAGCCTCCCTTCCCTCCTTCTTTTAAGAGGTCTCGTTATCCAGATGTTGCATCTCCTGACCTGGTCCTCTAATTTTTCTTTCTAATTTTCTAACTCAGTTTTATGTGCTTTCTGGGACACTTTTTGAATTTTATATTCCAACCATCTTATTTTCATCATATTTTAATTTTCGATTACACTTTTTCCTTTGAATTACGTGTGTTCCTAGCTCTCTGAGAAGTTTCTCCTCCCTGGGTAGTCACTGTTCTCCAAGTCGCTTTTTTCCTGGTTGCTTATTTAGATCTCTGCTTTCATTGAGGTTTTCCTCAAATGTTTGGTGATTTCTGGCTCTCTGCTCGTGTTTAAGAGTGGGGTAGTTAAAGGTAACTTGAAGATAGCTGTGTGTGCACAGATGGGTGGGTTTGTTAACTCTGGGGTTTACATGGGTCATTTCTTGGGCAGTCCCTAAACCTTGATTTTTCAGGCCTTTTCTCTTGGGCTGATTAGATTCTCCCAGGGAGGATTCTCCCAAACTTGCTCCTGGAGAGAGACAGTCTGGCTCAATATTCACTGAAATTCCCCAAGTCCCTAGCCCAGAGACCCTCAATTTTACAGCCTTCAGAGGATAAATCCTGGAGGGAAAGGTTGAAGATGTGGGTATAACAGCTTCTTTAACAGACTTTCAACTAGTTCTCGTTTTCTAGTCTTAACTCTTTCCCTCCCCCTACCAATTTCCAGAGGTACCTAGCACTGCCAATTTCTACACTTTCAGGAATTTTATGGGTTATTTCTTGGCATTCCTCATTATTAATTTTGTATTTAGCTTTCTTGGATCTGCTAAGTCAGTTATCACTCATACATCTGTTTTCTTGCTTCCAAAATTGCTGTAATCTCCTTCCTAATTCTCTGTGTCCTGTGGGTTTATGCTATCTTAATGCGGTTTCAGGAGAAACAGAGGTAAATGCAGGAGCTCAGTGTAACACCTCATATCTGATATCTTTAATCACTTCTTTAATGACATTTCTACTTAGCACCTGGGCAGGTGAATTGACGGGAAAAAAGAATCTAGGTAGGGAAGCAACTGGGTGGAGAAACTTGGGGAAGTAAGTAGTCAGGAAGCTAAAGATCCCCATCTCGCTCTCTCTAATCACCAGAGAGAATGGCCCCAGTCAACTTGCAGGACTACTCGTGTTCTCCTTTGGCAGCAACAGATGGATATGGAATCTTGAGCACTCCGGGTGAGACTCCAGTGATGCATGAATTTTTGCTGGCTTTTGCCCACAAAAAATGTCCTAGAGTTCCTGAATCCATCTGTTGTATTGCTTTCTAGGGCAATGGAAAAACGTGGGATGGAAGTAAGAACATGGAAGGGTAAGATTATGGTATTAAGAGAAAAGACCACTTCCTCCCCTTTATAGATGGCCAGAATGAGATATTAGCTATTAATTTTGAATATGGAAAAGAATTTCAGTAGGTTAATCATTCCCCTTTCATATCTCTATTCCTGTAGCTATGTAAATTAAAATTATTTTCAAGCAAAAAAATTGACATTAAAAAGACAATGGGACACATATCAGAATGGCCAAAATCCAAAACACTGACACCACCAAATGTTAGTGATGATGGGGAGCAACAAGAACATTCATTCATTGCTGGTGGTAATGCAAAGTGGTACAGGTATTTTGGAAGACAGTTTGGTAGTTATGTGTCTTTTTTTCAGGCTGACCAGAGGCAATTTCAAAGGTATGACAGTTAATTTTATGTGTCAACTTGACTGGCCTAAAGGATGCCCAGATACTTGGTAAAACATTATCCCTGGGTGTGTCTGCAAGTGTGTGGCTGGAAGAGATTAGCATTTGATTCAGTCGACTGAGTGAAGAGATCCACCCTCACCAATATGAGTGGGCAACATCCAATCCACGGGGGCCCAGATGGAACAAAAAGGAGAAGGAAGGGTGAATTCTCTCTTCTTGAACTGGGATGTCCATTTTCTCCTATCCTTGGACATTGGAGCTCCTGGTTCTTGGACCTGTGGGTCTGGGACTTACACCACCAGCTCCCTGGTTCTCAGTCCTTCAGACTTGGGACTGAACTAAATCACTGGCTTTCCTGGTTCCCCAGCTTGCGGACAGCTGACTGTGGGACTTCTGGGTCTTCATAACTGTGCAAGCCAATTCCTATAATAAATCTTCTTTTAAATATATCTCTGTAAACATTCTTTTGGTTCTCTTTCTCTGGAGAATCCTGACTAATACAAAAGACTTTACCGGAGGCCTCATGGGGGAAAACTGCCCTCCTCACACCAGACTTGGTACACAGCCAATGCACTGTAGTCGCTGAAAGGAGTAGTAATTGAGGTCTCAGGCCAACTTAGCTGCTCATGATTTTTCACATATTTATATTCCTAGCTGTGGTGCCTTCATTCCTAGATCTCTTTATCTGAGGCCCTGGGCAGAAGTCCTCTTCAGATGCCTCCCCCAAGACCTCCTTATGGGGGTGGGAGGAGGAAACCTTGGAAACACTTTTCCTCGTTTGACTTAGTGCCCAGTACTTTTCCACTTCCTAGCCCTTCCACCTCACTGCCCCCTCCTGACACCCCCCACTTCAGGCTCCATAACACTGCTAGAGTCCTTTGTTCAGGGCTCCCTCAACAACGAGATGACTCCACATCTGTGCTGATCCTTGATCAATGCACCCTTCCATGGGTGAAATGGAACAGAGGGAGTTGATGTTTTCTCCTGTTTCTCATACCATCACAGTAAGTGATTAAAGGCTTAACTTTCATTTTTGACTTGTTGCTTTAATTGGCTGCCCTGACACCTAGCAACTCGGCTCTCTCTCCCGCCCAGATCAGCTGAGCTCCTGACATTTACCATACGATCCAGCAATCATGCTCCTTGGTATTTACCCAGATGAAATGAAAACTTATATCCACACAAAAACTTATATCCTGCACACTGATATCTACAGTGTCCTTATTCATAGTTGCCAAAACTTGGAAGCAACTAAGATGTCCTTTGGTAGGTGAGTGGATAAATAAACTGTGGTACATCCAGGCTATGGAATATTATTCAGGGCTAAAAAGAAATGAGCTATCAGCCATAAAAAGATAAGGAGAAAACTTAAATGCATATTACTAAGTGAAAGAAGCTAATCTGAAAAGGCTTACACTGTATGATTCAAACTATATGACATTCTGGAAAAGGTAAAACTATGGAGACAATGAAGAGATCAGTGGTTGTCATGGGTTAGAGGGGAGAGAGACATGAATAGGAGGAGCACAGAGGATTTCTGGGGCAGAGAAACTACTCTGTATGATACTATAATGGTGGACACATGTCACTACACATTTGTCCAAACCCATAGAATGTACAACACCAAGAGTGAACTGTAATGTAAACTATGGGCTTTGGGTGATTATGATGTGTCAGTGTAGGTTCACTGTAACAAATGTACTACAGTGGTGAGGGATGCTGATAGTGGGGTAGGCTGTGTGTATGTGGGGTGGGGGCATATGTGAACTCTGTACTTTCCACTCAATTTTGCTGTGAACCTAAAAATTCTCTAAAAAAACAGTCTACTTTAAAAAAACCCTAAACATTAAAAAAAAAAAGACAATGTGCTACTATAGTATATCAGCCTATGTTAGTGAAATTTTAAAAGATTTTAAAAGTAAAATATAAAAATATAAATGTTATTTGTAACTCAAAGGATACATTAATATCCATATCTGAGATGGTCATAAAAAAGACTGGCAATATTTAATGTCTGAAAGGGAAGAGAGTTGGCAATTAGGAAGTGCTTAAACATTCCTTCAAAAATAAGATCACCAATTTGTGCTTTGATAAAAACTCTGTGACAGATTACCATGTGATTTAAGAGAGCTTTTGTTTCTAGTCCCTGAGGTTGGGCAAAACTTTTCCAGAAAAAAAAAAAAAATCAATTTGTAGTTGAAATAAACTGCATTTTGACATCAGTATAATGTTGAACGTGCCCTTACCGAGAAAGTAGAGAAACAGAAATTCTGGGGTAGGACAGATGGAAACACTGGCAGATAGACAGACAGTGGCTGAAGAGTAAGCAGAGATCTCAAATGAAATGAAAAGGAACAATGTTTTAAACCTTGAAGAGAACACAACTGCCACATGAGGCCAGGTCAAGAAACAGCTAAAGAGACCCCTGCAGAAAACCGAGGAAAGTTAGAGTGCGGTAACGTGTTTATGCTGGCCAAAAAAACAAGGCAGGAAGTGAGTAAAGTGCCAAGGAGGAAACTTTTCCATTTACAAAGTGTTCAGAGAGAAAGCAAATTAAAAGAGACAAACATTTGAGAGAGACTTTCTAGTTAGAAAAATCTACTGTTAAATGGACTTGATTATAGTGTTTTAGCTATTAATACCATTCACAAGATAAATAAAAAGTATGTTGCATTGTAATTGGAGAACATGTTTTTTTTGATACCAGTCAATAACAAAATAAAAATTTAAATAAAAAAAATAGATGTGAAAAATTTTAGATTTAAAAAGTAGACAATGCAGGGTGAGCCCAGTGGTGTAGTGGTTAAGTTTGTGTGCTCTGCTTCAGTGGCCCGGGGTTCGCGGGTTCGGATCCTGGGAGTGGACCTACACACTGCTTATCAAGCCATGCTGTGGCAGGCATCCCACATATAAAGTAGAGGAAGATGGGCATGATGTTAGCCCAGGGCCAATCTTCCTTGAAGTACCTTGTACAAGTGCAAGTGCTGATGTAGCAGCTGCAGGAGTTATCCAGAAGACCTAGCTAAAATAATTAATGAAGGTGGCTACACTAAACAACAGATTTTCAATGTAGATGAAATAGCCTTGTATTGGGAGAAGATGCCATCTTAGGACTTTCATAGCTAATGAGGAGAAGTCAATGCCTGGCTTCAAAGCTTAAAATGACAGGCTGACTCTCTTGTTAGGGGCTAATGCAGCTGGTGACTTTAAGTTGAAGCTAATGCTCATTTACCATTCTGAACATCCTAGGGTCCTAAAGAATTATGCTAAATCTACTCTGCTGTGCTCTATAAGTAGAACAACAAGGCCTGGATGACAGCATATCTGTTTACAATATGGTTTACTGAATATTTTAAGCCCACTGTTGAGACCTACTGCTTAGAAAAAGAGACTCCTTTCAAAATATTACTGTTCATCAACAATGCACCTGGTCACCTAAGAGCTCTGATGGAGATGTACAATGAGATTAATGTTTTCATGCCTGCTAACACAACATCCATTCTGCAGGCCATGCATCAAGGAGTAATTTTGACTTTCCAGTCTTATTATTTAAGAAATACATTTGAAGGCTATAGCTGCAATAGATACTGATTTTCCTGATGGATCTGGGTAAAGGAAATAAAAACCCTTCTGGAAAGGATTCACCATTCTAGCTGCCATAAAGAACATTCGTGATTCACGGGAAGAGGTCAAAACATCAACATTAACAGGAGTTTGGAAGAAGTTGATTACAACCTTCATGGATGACTTTGAGGGGTTCAAGACTTGAGTGGAGGAAGTAACTGCAGATGTGGTGGAAATAGCAAGAGAAATAGAATCAGAAGTGGAGCCTGAAGACGTGACTGAATTGCCACAATCTCATGATAAAAATTTAATGGATGAGGAATTGCTTCTATGGATGAGCAAAGAAAGTGGTTTCCTGAGATAGAATCTCTTCCTGGTGAAGATACTGTGAAGACTGTTTAAATGACAACAAAAGATTTAGAATATGGGGGCCGGCCCGGTGGCATAGCGGTTAAGTTCGTGTGCTCCACTTCTGGCAACCTGGGGTTCGCGGGTTTGGATCCTGGGCACAGACTGATACACTGCTTGTCAAGCCATGCTATGGTGGTGTCCCACATAAAGTAGAGGAAGATGGGCACGGATGTTAGCCCACGGTCAGTCTTCCTCAGCAAAAAGAGGAGGATTGGCAACAGATGTTAGCTCAGGGCTAATCTTCCTCACACACACACACACACACACACACACACAAAGATCTAGAATATGACATAAACTTAGTTGATAAGGCAGTGGCAGGGTTTGAGAGGATTGACTCCAATTTTGAAAGAAGTTCTATTATGGGTGAAATGCTATCAAACAGCATGGCATGCTACAGAGAAACCGTTCTTAAAAGGAAGAGTCAATCGATATGGCAAACTTCATAGTTGTCTTATTTTAAGAAATTGCCACAGCCACCCCAACCTTCACCAACCACCATCCTGATCACTCAGCAGCCATAAACACTGAGGCAAGACCCTCCACCAGCAAAAAGATTGACTTGCTGAAGGCTCAGATGATGGTTAGCATTTTTTAGCAATAAAGTATTTTTTAAATTAAGGTATGTACATTGTACTTTTTAGACATAATGCTATTGCACACTTAATAGACTACAGTACAGTGTAAACATAACTTTTATATGCACTGGGAAACCAAAAAATTTGCGTGACTTGCTTTACTGCAATGGTCTGAAACTGAACCTGCAATATCTCCAAGGTATGCCTGTACTTAACCGCCAAGGGCATTGTAATAGTTTGCTAGGGATGCTGTAACAAAGTACCAAAATCTGGATGGTTTAAAACAACAGAAATTTATTGTCTAACAGTTCCGGAAGCCAGAAGTCCAAAATCAAGGTGTTGGCAGAGCCATGCTCATTCTCAAACCTGTAGAGAAGACTCCTTACTTGTCTCTTCTAGCTTCTAGTGTTTGCAGGGTTTGTTCCTTCTGAGGACTCTGAGAGAGAATCTGTTCGACGCCTGTCTCCTAGCTTCTGGTCGCAGCTGGAAATCCTTGTCGTTCCTTGGCTTGGGGACGCATTACTCCAATCTCTGCCTCTGTCTTCATATGGCATTATTCTTTCTGTGTGTCTTCACAGTGTCTTTCCTCCATGCATGTCTGTGTCCAAATTTCCTTCTTATAAGGACATCAGTCATATTGCATTAGGAGTCTACCCTATTCCAGTACAACCTCATCTTAACTAATTACATTTGCAACAACCTATTTGCAAATAAGGTCATATTCTGAGGTATTAGGGATTAGGACTTGAACCTGTCTTTCTGGGGAATACAATTCAACTCATAACAGGCCTCATTATTTGTGTCTGTAAAATCAGGATTTAGATGCAGTGCATCTTAACCATTTTTCAGGTTACATATTCTTTTGAGAAGATGATGAAAATTATATACCCTTGACCCAGGGAAATGCACACCTACACAATATTTTGCACAGTATCAGGATGATCATAGTCCCTTTGAAGCCTTCCACTGAACCCCTAAAAGGTAGGGACCCCAAGTAAGGAATGCCATCACTGAAGGAAGGCTCTTTTAGTTTCCCCAAGTGCAACACTTTTTGAGCTACAAATATATCACCTATAGCTCCAAAAGAACACATGCAATGCCCAGAGTCTGGTACAGTGGTGTTAAGATTTTTTGAATGAATGAGCTTGAAACTACTGGGTGTAACTGAACATCAGCACTCCAGATGCCCCAGGCTGAGCATCATGAGTCAGAATCCACTGAGATGGAATGAACACTTGACACATTGGGAACGCAGAGGCTGGCAAACTGTCCACCTTCCTCTTGTTCTTGACAATGGCCTAAAATCTAAGCTCAGTGAATTAGTACCTCCCTGCCATGCATTCTACCCAATCCTGTTCTGTGTCCTCTGCCCGCTACTCCCCTCCCTCTCAGTTCTTTTCTCTAAGGAACAATGCCTTTCCCTCTGAGCCTAGCCCTCCGGGAGTCACTCCTGTCCCTGCAACTTCCAGTGGTGAGGTGGGGGGGAGGCGGCAAGGGGGACAACCTCGCTCCCTGACTCTGTTTCCAAACCACCGTATCCTATCTTTCCATGAAAACTTCTCTTCCTCTGAAGTTCATGCCAGGCGTCTATCACTCCATCATGCCCCGTCACTACTGTCATCTATGCACCATGATGGCTGGCAAAGAGTCGGCACTCAACAAACACTGGTTGAACGGTTGATTCTTTGAATAAACGACTTATTGAATAAAGCTGTTTGCTTGGTCATTCTTCTGCATTTCTTTGAGGCTTTCACTGCCTGGCTCACTATGCATCTTTTCCTGTCAGGATTTTTAGTGAAGTGCCCATGGAAGACCAAACAAAAATCCCAGCTCTCTCATAATCCCTTCGTCTCCTCAGTGACTTATTTTCCCCTTTACGAACTTCAACCATCCTAGTCACACCCAGAACTGCTCCACGTCTTCTCGTTTGACCACAACTTCTGACGCTGTTAGCTCTCATACCTACCTCTCGTCCCTTGACGCTCTGATTTCCCCGTAGTCTTTTCCTGGCTGTGCTTCCCTCCCTACCCGTCCTAAACCACCCACATGAAATGCATCAACACCCTCCTGGTTCCCTTCAGTTCTGCCTAATTCATTCGGACGTGGGCCTAACTTGAAGCCTGGATCATGATCTGCCTCCTTTGTATCTGGCCTGGACTGCTGGGCATGGTTGGGAAAAACATAACCTTGAGGCCTGGTGCCATTGCCTGTTGCTGTGTCTCTGTAGGATCTTCAGCAGCTAGACCAGGCTTGTCCTAGTCCTTGGTCAGCCATCTCTCTCACATTTACAGTCACTCTTCTAAAACTCTAACCCTACCCTGCCTCATTCATAGGAGACAACCTTGCTTTCTCCTTTATCAGACATGGAATTCCTCCACTTTCCATCTTCTTCACCTATAATCTGGTCTACTTCTGAAACCTGCCTAGTGTCTCCTTCTAGGATCAGCACCAGTTTTTCATTCTCATTCCACAGCCAGTCTTCCACAGGACTCCTGACCTTGTTTCATTGCCTCTGTTTCCTCAATTATTTCACTCAAAAGATATTTGTCAGGAAGATTACCATACACTGGGCCCTATTCTAGATACTGGGATATAGTAGGGAAATCAAGACAGACAAAATCCTGTCTCTCATTGGGGGGTGGGGCAGTGGGTGTGAAGAACAAACAATAAATAAGCAAAAACTTTTAATAAACAAGATAATTTATCTTTTCATAGATCTCATCCATGGAACAGGAGGGAAAAACTAGTGCTGATCTTTGAAGGAGGAACTCAGAGTGGTTTGAGAAGTAAACCTCTTCATCATTTCTCCCCTGCCTCCAACGAGCCCTGGTCTCATTCTAAAGACAGCCATCCAACCTTCCTTACTCTTGCCTTGACCTCTAGTTACCCCTTTCTTCTTTCTTTCTCTGTTGGCTTTGTTTAAAGATTACGCTACACATGCTATCTCCACATTCTTTCTTATTTAGTTGACTTTCTAATTGAAAATGCAATGCATGCATAAAACAACAACAAAATTGTAGAAAAGGCTGTCATATTTCTTAACTGTCCAGTCACTCTTCAACCTACCATAATCCAACTTCTGGTCCACCACTCCACTAAATCTCTTCTGGCAAAGGTTATCTGATGACTGTCGCTCCACAGGGCCAAGTCCAAGACTTTTACAGTGTTACCTTATCACATCTCAGCACTCCTGACCCCCATCACCTCCCTTGAGGTCACAACACAAGCTATTCCTCGGCTCTTCCTTTTCTGATGCCTCTCAACCACTGATGTTAAATGCAGTTCTACCTTTCCCATGTTCTCTTTCTCTAGCACCCACCTTAGGTAGGCAGACTGTGATCCTTATGATCCTAACGGGATGCCTTTGTGAGTGAAAGGCAACAGTACTAATAATTACTACTCTTGAATAGTAGGTGTAAACTGAAACTGTCCCAAACAAACTGGGATATATGGTCACCCTATTCTTAGGAGATCACATCCACTGTTTAACTAACACGTATCTATCAACCATTTGCAAAATTAAACCTGTAGCCTTGATACTGACATTAAGCTTTATTTTCCAAATCTTTAGGTTATAGTTTCTCACAGATATTTCAGATTCAGCATGGCCAAAACTCAAATTAATCACTTACATTCCTAAACCTGCTAATCCTTATATTTCCTATCCAAGTAATACATATTACTTAGTCACTCAACTCTTCAAGCTGGGGATCATTTTAGACTTCCCATTCTCCCTCACCCATCATATTTAATCACCAAGACATGCTGACTTTAGTTTTGAAGATTTCTCTAATCTACAGTTTTTCCCGGACTACTGCCATGACCTTTTAACTGATTTCCTTGCTTGTATTTTGTCTCCTTCAAGTCTATTTTCCACACTGCTGCCAGAGTGATCTAAAACTGACCACCTTCCTGCTTTGAACCTTTCAATAGCTTCCTATCACTTACAGGATAAAGACTTTCATCATGATCCCATTCCTGTTCACTTCTTCAGTCTCATAACCTGTTAGTCTCTCTCCCTTTGGACTCTAAAAATACCAAATAGCTTGAAGAAAAACACACATACACAACCCCCCATTAAGCTGTTTCTCACTTGCAAGCCTTTGTTCATGGTGCTCCTTCTGCCTGGAATGCAGATCCCCTTATTTAGCTTGCCAACATCTACACCATTTTCTCTAGTCACTCACAGCTGACCTGGAAGGGAGGCTCAGTGCCTCTCCTTTAGACTTCCATATCACCTGTCCACACGTCAACCACAGCACCGGATATGTTAGTTTGAAATTAATTATGTTAGTCTTTCCTACCAGTTGGTAAGCTTCTTGAGGACAGGAACAGTGACCCTTAAATATTCAAAAAATAGTCACTCTATTTTTAGGAAATCTCATCCACTGTTATGGATTTAACCAAGCAAACTGCAATAAGTTGGACTAAATATTGAAATGAAAAAACAACTTCCTTACCCTTGCATTTTTCCACATGTGCCCATATGTTTTATAAAGTCATCAGTAGAGGGATTAAAAATGTGTAAGGGCTTCAGCAGACAAAAATTCACCTGTTTTATGAAATTAATATTAAAAAGTAGATCTTGGCATAGGAACCAAAATGATTAAATTAAAAATACAGTTGTGATGTGCCGATGTTAAGGAAAAGCAAATACTTAATTGTTTAAGATTACAGAAAATCAGAATATATTTCAGGAGTTGTTTGATTTGGAGAATTTTGTGAAAATATGATCCAAGAGCATTTTTTTAAATAAAAGAGGTTTCTCATTCCTTTTGTTTTTTATTACTTACATTTAAAAAAAAAAATCACACAACTTTAAAATGGGAGAGCATCATGGCAGAGTGAGCTTTCCCCTTTGAATCTCTGCCCCCAAGACACAAGGAAAACATCATTCCCATACTGAGAGAGGACAATCAAACACTACAAAAGACTTCTAAGAGACCCACCCTATGGTACATTTGAAGGTGGAGGTGCAGGAAGCCCTGAGAAGGACGTGGAGAGAGGTAAGGAGATTTACTCCCCCTCCCCATTCGATCGGCCACATCAGTCAGTGAGCTCACAGAGAGAGGGGAGGGGTGGCCCTCTGAAGGAAAACTATTGCCCTCCAGGTGCTCTCACAGACTGTTGAGAAATTCCCACAGGGAAGTGACAATGGAGCTGTTGTGGGGGTGCGGTCAACATCCAAGCACCCCAGGAGAGCAGATAGTAAGGGAAGAAAGAAGACCCCAGGATGGGCAGGCGAAAGAGAGAGCACCTCCCCGCACACACCCTGCCCTTCAGCACAACCCACCCCACCCCAGGATCACCCCAGGCTCAGAACACAGAGCTCCTGGTGTCCACCCAGTGGCAGCAGGTAGAAACTGCAACCAGATATCCTCAACATGAGAAATAGCAATGGAAAATCCGCTGGCTCTATGCAAAAGGATCTTAAGTCTCCAGACCAAGAGGAAAATGACAAGCACCCAGAAACCAACCCTGAAGGCACAGAAATCTATAACCTAAATGACAGAGAATTCAAAATAGCAATGAATTACAAGAGAACTCAGAGAGAAAATTCAATGAATTTAGGAATTTCTTCACAAAAGAGATTGAAATCATAAAGGAAAACCAATCAGAAATCTTGGAGATGAAAAACATAATGGATGAGATAAATGAAAATCTGGCATCTTTAAAGAGCAGAACTGACAAAATGGAGGAAAGAATTAGCATTGTCAAGGAAAGCCATGCAGAAATGCTCCAGATAGAGGAGGAGAGAGAACTAAGACTAAAAAGAAATGAAGAAATTCTTCGAGAAATATCAGACTCAATTAGGAAATGTAACATAAGGATAATAGGTATTCCAGGAGGAGAAGAAAAGTAGAAAGGAGCAGAGAGTTTGTACAAGAAATAATACCTGAGAACTCTCCAAACTTGGGGAAAGAGCTGGAAATAACAGTGAATGAAATCAATAGATCACCTAAATATATAAACAGGAAAAGACCAACTCCATGGCACATAGTAGCAAAGCTGGCAAAAGTCAATGACAAAGAAAATATATTAAGAGCAGCTAAACAAAAAAAACCCAAAATAACATATAAAGGAATCCCCATCAGGCTTTCAGCTGATTTCTTGCCAGAAGCTCTACAGGCTAGGAGAGACTGGAATGATATATTCAAAATCCTGAAAGACAAAAACCTTCAGCCAAGAATACCTTATGCAGTGAAAATATCCTTCAAATATGATGGAGAAATAATAACTCTCCCTGACAAAGAAAAGCTAAGGGAGCTCATCACCACAAAACCCCCACTACAAGAAATGCTCAAGAAGGCCCTTCTGCCTGAAAAATACAAAAAGAGAAAGGGGATACAAAGTTTTGAGCAAGGAGAAAAATAAGGAGACTAAACCAAAAAATTGCAGCTCTCTATCAGGATAGGTTAGCAAATACTTAATTATAAAAATCAAGATTAAGGGAAGGAAAACACCAAGAATGAATATAAACTTATTACCTTAAACACACACTCACAACTCAAGATGGAATAAGTAGTGACAACAATAAATTAGAAGGGGAAGAGGAAAGGCATCAAATCGACTTAGTTTAAGGAAATAGGAGGCATCGGAAAATGGACTATCTCATCCACGAGATTTTTTTATACAAACCTCATGGTAACCACTGAACAAATGACCAGAACAGAATCATATACGACAAGTAAAGAGAAAACTAAGAGAATCGTCATATGGAACTACCAAACTGAATTGGCAGTCCGACACACATGGGACAAGAAACGAAGGAAATGCAAAAGAACCAGAAAATGAGCGTTAAAATAGCAACATTAAACACTCATATATCAATAACCACTCTAAGTGTAAATGGATTGAATTCTCCAATCAAAAGACACAGAGTGGCAGGATGGATTAAAAACCAAAATCCAAAAATATGCTGCCTCCAGGAAACACATCTCAGCTCTAAAGACAAACACAGACTCAGAGTGAAAGAATGGCAGACAATTCCCCAAGCCAATGGCAAACAAAGAAAGCAGGAGTTGCCATACTTGTATCAGACAAAGTAGACTTCAAGATAAAAAAGGTAATGAGAGACAAAGAGGGGCAATATATAATGATAAAAGGGTCACTTCACCAAGAAGACATATCACTTATAAATATCTATGCATCCAACACAGGAGCACCAAAGTACATAAAACAACTATTAAAAAATCTAAAAGGAGATATTAACAACAACACAATAATAGTAGGGGATCTAAAATGGGAGATTAGTACTGAATATTCTAAAATCCATCAAATCTACCCAAACATCCTTCTCTACTTTCCAGATGTTTCCATGTTCTTATATGATTAGCTCTGACTCAGAAAGAAAGAACTTTTCACTTTGTCTGTCAAAACCCAAACTATTTGACCTTCAAGGCACAGAAAAAAAACCCACAATTTTTTGAAAATGTGGTGTTCCTGCCACTTATTCATTCAAGTAATTTTGGGGGAATTAAAAAAGTATAATCTAAAATTTAAAGAACATTATTAGTGTTACCAGAGGCATAACAACAACATCTGGCACAACTGGCATTCAGTGAACAAACAGAGAGACCACATAGAAGTTAACAGCGAAGATGATGGATGACTCCAAATAGTTTATCTTCTTCTGACAAAGTCCTGCCCTTATGATAGCTTTTTATTTCTTAATCATCACTTTGTGCAATCTTTCCTAATTATATTTTGGCTTACAAATCTTGTTTTGGGAACTGTGATTATTTTTCTGAGAGAGAAAACAATCTGAGGTATTTTGAAATTTAAAACATGCTCTGATGTTTCCTTCAAGCTGAGGATTATCAGACTATTCCGAAGGGACAGGCACTGGCTTCCCGGCGACGGCAAGCACCCTAAGCCAGATCTGATGAGATGGAAATATGTCTACCATTTGGCACTCTATTGAGAAATATATTTGGCCTAAATATAACTGAGAACAAATTAAAATATCTTTAAATGTAATATTTATTTTTTTATTGGCAAGTTGTTGATACTATAAAAACAGCTCTAATCTCCTGATAAATATCCTTGAATACTCCCTACCTGTCAGAAGGTGGAGCTCTAAACATATCTGAAACACTGGCTTTTTATATGTGCGGTTCACAAATGTGTGTAATGAGGAGATTAAAGCAGGAGTAAAGTCTTTAGAAAAATGGTTCTGAAGAATATTCCAATTCTCTTAGGATAAAATCACCCACATCTCCCAATACGCACATAGTTAACTAACAGAAAAGATATTTAGTATGTTCCTTTGAAACTTCAATACATTGCCTACTCTAAAAATGTAGGTATGGTAATTCAGAATAAAAGATAAAGTATATTTAAAAAATAAAATACATTTAAGAAAATCAGAACCACCTACTTGAATGTAGGCAAGATCACGAATACTTACAAGCATCTCGGATGTAGAGTAACATGGCTATGAAGATATAATCAACTAAACTCAGGCTCAGGCCGTCTGCAAACAAGGCGTCCCAGACGACCAGGAGATCCTGCAGGGGGAACTCGCGTCCAAACAGCAGCCGGACCCACCGTCTGGAGAGGAACAAAACCAAAGTTCAGAAAACAGGACTTGTGAGAGTAACACAAAGAGGAATCATTTTCTCTTGTAACTGTGAAAAAAATTATAATTTTTAATAGATCACACTGAGCAAAAATATAATACAGTAAAATCCAAGTTTTAAGCTTTTAAATGAATTTTGTAACTTTATTAACTAGGCCACAATCATTAAACTTTATTCCTATATGTCTAAAACACAAGTATGTTATTTGAAAAGGGTAGAAATCTTTCATATTTAATACAAATCACAAATTTCAAAAAGGCAAAGAGAAAAGCGAATATATAGTGGTCTGATAGTTGCCTCATATGTAAGTTTATGAGGTAAAAAATACAGTTTTCCAAAATTTTATGATCACTACTGATTTTTTTTTTTTTTTTGGTTAACTGGGCTTTTGCAAATGATTAAATGACAAATTGCTATAGCCAAACAGAAAACTGCATTCTTACGTTTCACACCTATTTAAAAATATTCACTTTAAAATTAAATGTGGAAAAAACCCAGTAGATATCTGTTTTTTTGTCAAGCATAGACAGTTATTTCAAATGAACATATAGTGATACTTAATTTTTAACTTTAGAACAGATATGCATATTTCCAGGGGTGTTTTCAAAACACAGTCACTTCTATGGACAGGAAAATGGATATCTATGCTAAAGAGCAGACATAAGCAGTTAATAAGAATACTAAACAAGGTCTGTATATAATTACATATCATAAAGAGGAACACTTCAGACTTTCAATAAATGCTAAACTAAGCTATTAATATCTAATTCTTATAAGAAAATTAAAATAATTCACTTTAAAATAATTCACTTGGGGGGCCGCCCGGTGGCGCAGCGGTTTAGTCCGCGCTTGGCAGCCCGGGGTTTGCGAGTTCGGATCCCGGGCGCCCGCCGACGCACTGCCTGTCAGCCATGCCGTGGTGGCGTCCCACATAAAGTGGAGGAAGATGGGCACGGATGTTAGCCCAGGGCCAGTCTTCCTCAGCAAAAAGGGGAGGATTGGCAACAGATGTTAGCTCAGGGCTGGTCTTCCCCACAAAAAAAAAAAATAATAATAATTCACTTGGATATGTTTTTATACACTTACTTCTAATTTTATATAACATGGCCACAATTTCCTTACACAAGCCTTTTTCTAAGAACTTCAGCTAGAATCCTATGTGATTCTGGCACATAGCAAAGAATCAAAGATTCCATATTTCCAGTACCAGCAAATAGTACAGAATAGAGGAAATTCTTTAAAAATTAGTTAAGACATATTACCTCTTAGCAAAATTCGAAACCAAATATAACCATCTGTGGGGTTAATGTGAGGCCAAAGGAAAAAAAATATCAAATACTTTCTTCAGGGAGTATTACATTTAAGGGGGAATCAAAGCTGTGACAAAATAGTGCATGGTCACACATACGTATCACAGTTTATTAGGAACTATATGATCAAATACTTAAGTTCTTTTACTCATGTTATCAAATTACTCAACAGAACAATTAAATTTTATTTTCAACTAAATCTTAAATTATGTAACTCAATTTTTCAGGAAAAAATTTAATGCCTAGTAATATTTATCTTTTTAAAATGTTACAGTATCATTTACAATTTTATCTACCTTTCAATTCTTACTCCACTGCTAATATGAGAGGTGACTAAAACAAAATATATTCTTTTGTCTGATATGCCTGTATTTACATGGCTTAGGAAAAAACATTATATCTCTACACATTTCTAATTCTCTTAAATTACAAATGTTAATATTTGCTGTTTTAACAAGTACAAAAATATCTCCAAATTAAATAGGTTGCTCTTCTTAATTACAAAGAATTCACTGGTCTCGAAAAGAATACCAGGGAAACCAGAGAATTGGCAAAGCAAAAAGTACTGGGATTAAAACATTTGGGGCACCTGTTTAAAGGATCTTTAAACTGACAACTATATCTGCATTATTAAATGACTAAAACATTTAGAACACGGTTATTCACAGTTATTCAACTAACACAACTGGAAAAAAATTCCATCAGTGAAAAAAACTGATGAAGATCTAACATACAACATGGAGACTATGGCTGATAACACCGAATTGAATAATTGAAATTGGTATGATAGTACAACTTAAATGTTCTCACCCCCTCACCCAAAAAAAGATAAATATGTGAGGTGACAGATGTGTTAATTAACTAGATGGGAGGAATCCTTTCACAATGTACACATACACCAAATCAGCATGATGTATACCTTAAATATCTTACCATTTTATTTGTCAATTATACCTCAGTAAAGCTAAAAAGCATAAATAAATAAATAAATATCTTGGTTTAATGGATAGCCAAATTCTGGCAGTTTCAAAATTGAACATTTAACTGATTCCTCCGGGTTCAGATCTGGATGCCAGTACAAAATTCAAGCATCACCCCTAAAAAATAGTACCATACCCTGAACTTGCCCCTTTCATTCTAGGAGGTTGTTTTAGTGCTGTCCTTATTTGAATAAGCCCATTTAGTAACTACTGCTGCTGTTTCCTGAAAAACATTGCTTTTGCTTAGCCTTCTGATGTGTAGGGAAAAATTTTCTGTGCATTTTCCCTGCTATCTCCTATTGAAAGTAAAATGACTGTTAAAAAAAGTTGACATCTGTCATGCTATAATAGACATCATTTAGCAAAACAAGAAAAAAAATTGATCAAGGTTAACATACACCACAGATGAGAATACAATACTCTCTTTTCCCTCCTTCCTTAAAGCTCAAATTCCTCTCATTTTCTATGGACAATCACATCTTTGGTTTCATCACGGATAGTGCTTCAAGAGCAAAACAAGAAACAAAGTAGCCTATTTTTTTAGAAACAATATATATGCCTAATATTTCTATAACAAAATGCCCAGTGATTGCTCAAACTTCTTCTCTTGCAAGCTTCCTGCTGATTAGGGTTGTGTTAGCTTAGCTTCAAAAATGACCCCACAGATACACACACGCAGCAATTTCCACTGCAGCACTGCGAGGAGGGGGAACTGCAAACATCTAGTAATCTACATTGAATAAAACATATCTTCGAAACTACACAGAATGTAAGTCTTCAGTACTTTTATATTTAATGTGTAATCTATGATGTGCTGCTTTATAAATGTTTCACATTGCTTTATTTTTGAAGTTTCACCTTGCCAAGTACACTGCTAAATAACTTCAGGGCAAGGACCAAATTCTGTGCGTGTGCGTGTGTGAGAGAGAGAAAGTTCTTTGTAAAGAGCTCTGTACACTTTGCTAAGTGCTCTATGTGTTTACCAGGGTCTTGTTAACCTCACGGTAAAGCCACCTGTCAAACTACCAAGAAGCAAAGGTGTAGCTAAATTGGAAGTACAGGCATTGATCTTGTTAGTGGCAGCATGAAAACAACTCAAGAAGTGGGAAAAAAAAAAAAAAAACCAAACACATAAGGAAAAAAATTTATTATTAGATGCCTAGCATGTTCCTTTTATATAAAATTGTTAGTAAGTTGTACAAGCAAGGATATTAAATTAAAGCAAAATACAGTTTCCTCTATTTTATATGCAGGAAAATTATGGCCAAATTCTCAAAATATTTAAGAAGTACCATATGACTAATGGAATGCTTTGGGACCAACAATGACCTCATCAATAATTTAATTATTTTTATCTCAACTGGATTTAGTTCATACATATATTCACCACACACAAAATTTCCTGTGCTATTTTGGACTTTCTTCATTGAGCTTAAAAGCCAAGGAAAAATTCAGTTCTTTATGGAATGAGTTACCAATAGAAATTATTTCAGTAAGCTTTTGTATTCTTAGAAAGGAAAACTTACTCTAAGAAATGAGGTCTTATAAAGAAGTCACTCCTAAAATTAACATGCTTTTATTGCAGTTAAAAATATTTAGTGAGAGTTTAAGTTACACTTACGGGTAGCATTAAACCTTCCTTTTCCCCTTACAGATAGCTTCAGTTTAATTGCTTGATACCATTAATCTTGCTTTATGTATGTTACACCTGCAGATTGCAATGCTTGCAACCATATACATTTCATCACTTGTGATAATACAATAATTCATAGTTTACCAGACTGACTTAGTAATTAAAATCTACACAAACAAAAAAGACCCTCTGAGGTATTAAATTTAATAATAAACCACCCAAAGACAGGACAGTTTCTATGTTTGCACTTATAACACTATTCTCAATTTTAAATTTCTGTGTAATTAAGCTGCTATCCCCAGAGGATCAATAACTCCTGATGGTGTTATTGCTTGGTGAATGACCCATGGAAACACCAAGAGAAATCCATTTTTTACCAGTTTATGAAAATGACCAATTTGACTGAGGTTTAAATAAACACAGCCTTAATCCAACATGGCTATAGTGGGTTAGAAGGCAGAAAGGAATTTTTATAGCAGATCTTCATTTCCTTTAATTTTCCTTTTAATGACCGTTAGTGAGATACGGTATAGCCACCTTAGAAGTTAAGTAGAAAAGGTATATTCAATTTAATTTAACAAACATTATAAGAACATCTTAAGTAACCTGGGATCATGAAATGACAGCATTGGGTAAGCATATTGGAACACACAAGGGAAATGTCAGATTTTTGCTCAATGATATTAATTTTGTCTTTTGCTTTCTGTTCACTTGCACTTTTCAAGGCTAACAATTTTTAAATAATCCATGCCTGGGAGTGAATAAACACAGAATCCAAATTCTGTATTAGTATCAGAAAAACAAAAGCAAACCAAAGTGTCCACGTCCCTGGGTGGCATCTCCTCAATGGAGTTTAGGCCCTTCTTCTGTTGGGTTCCTTTGTACTCAGTACTTGTTAAATTAATTTACCCTGAGTTCTCCTTTATATCAACTCTGTGAAAACGGTCTTAAAATTAGAACCAAATATTGCAGTTATTATAATTAGGGTCAGAAGACATTCTCATCTTTAATTCTAACTTCTTTGGAGAGCAAAGCTACAAAAGATGGAAGCCAAAATAAATCAGTTTTTCCAGTTTCACATTTATTCTTCTTCTAATGGCTCTGCAGAATACATCATTGGAAGATGCTTAGCTTGTTTTCTATCTTTTTAATCTGGTCAACTATTTCAATTTGGTCCTCTTAAAAATGTTTGGGATCTGCATGCATTACAGAAAGCTTTGAATAATTCAAACCCATCAAACTTTGCTTCAAAAATAGAAGGAACTGAAACTTTGAATTAGTCATTATCTTTAAAGAACTCAAATTTGCTAAGTGCTCCTTGTAATCCATGGGTTGAACCTAGCTTGAATTTGGCTTTCTGGAAACACATGTTAAACCTAATTTAACCCGCACAGGATATGTACATGAACTGTTAAAAGTGTATTTTTGACTTTGGGGAAAATTCTCTGTTCCTTTCAGAGGGCAGTACGTAGCCCTTCATTAAGGAAGGTTTCTTATTCCAAAAATAAATTCCTAATAATTATCACCCATTCCTACTGTAATTTATTCTTTTTGGCAAGTGTTTGAAGCTGTTTTGTCAGAACAACTGTAATACACCCTTTGCAAAAATAGTCTGAATGGAAAGAGAGCCTTGCTTTTCCAGAGGTATAAGATGCTCATGAGAATGTTGAACACGAAGACAACCATCACATGTTTTGAGGCTATACAATCCTTGAACATTTTCACACACACACAAGCACACATAGACACACACTCACACACCCCTCTTTTAGAGATATACCTGCTGTTTGGATTACAAGTACGGCAGTTAAAGGATTAAGTAATTTTAAGATGTGTGATTTACCAGCAAATTCAAATAAAGCTAGTGAAAGATGGTAATCCTCCAGTATAGACTCAGTTGTATAGGATGTGCTCTCTGAGAATCCTACTAAATGTTCCAACCAGGGTGCAGTTGGAATCTTAGCCCTGACTCGAGAGGACTATGGGGGTAAAAGCTGCAAAGAAGTAATCTCTCCACCCTATCCTTACGTGGGCTCCACTGCGAGAGATACTGGGCGTCTCCTTGAGAGAATTACTTGGAAGCCACTACTGCCCACGAACAACACCACGAAGAATTAATGTACAGTTGGTGGTGATGCTGAGAAATTAATTTTAGGCTCTGCGAATACTAGTTTTTATTCATACTACAGATAATTTTTACCTCTGGAAAGTCTGTAAGTAGGCTTTGTTCTGTCATTTTACCTTCAGAAAAGGGAATTATAATCAAATCAGCTTTCTAAAAGAGCATACAGAAAATTGCTAAAAATAATTGCTCCTATCCTCCCTAATCTGAAATTCATTAAAAAAACAAAACTTGTGTGACTTTATTTTTTTGAAATTGTTGTAGACTATTTCAAATACCGATGGGATCTTAATCTCTCTGAACAACATTTTTCACTTTTCTCTGCATAAATCTCCTAACACATTTATACACATTGCTGGAAGAACTGACATGATGTATAACACTAAACTGAGAAACATTAGGATCCATGCGACTCCAACTCCAGGTGGAGGTATAAGCACAAAACCGCAGGCTGGTCAGAGGTCATCGAGTCAGACTGAACCCACTCCTAACAGGCAGCAGTGATGCCTGATTCCCTTTGACCTCTTATTACTTACCTAGAGCTATAAACACCCTCTGGGGTTGGTTTTCAGAGGCCCTCACTTCCTTCTCTTCTTCCCATTCCCACAAGGCACCCTGACCCTGCCTGGATGCTCAGGTTTGATGTTTGGAGGTTCTATATCTATTAGTGTTACTGCACCCTAATCACATTTTCCAGAGATGAAAGCACTGATAAACAAATCCCACTATCCTACTGATAGTTTGGTTTGGTTTCTCTCCCTTCTCCAGCAGATCACAAGCTCCGGTGTTAGCCAGTGTTGGACACAGAGTAGTGGGTTAAGAAATGTTTATTAAATTAATATGAATCTTCCTCCCCAGGCCAGCTCTTAATCAGGGGTCTTCTTGATCTTGAGCCTACATCCTTGACCTCTCACAGGTTTCAGATATTTCCCCGGGCTTCTCTCATCTCTGTAGTGATCCCTGGACACATATACTAAGCAGTAAGTGATCACACATAGGTAGGAATTGATCGAGGCCTTCCTAAGCCCTCTTGGACCTGTGGGGAATCAGAATTGGTTACCCCAAAATGTGAAGATTATTTGACATAAAGATTTTGGGCTGAAATTTGCAGACAGGAAAAAAACCTCTGAAAAATAAGTAGAAGTTACTCTTTGGAAGAGACATTTACATTTGTAAGGGAAATCTCCATTTGTAAAGGTATCTCCTTCTCTGTACCAGGAAGAACGGTGGATAACTTTATCGCTAGGGATTTTGTCGGTGCTGTGTGGAAGGTGAAAAACTTAAACCGGCATACTCTTGTTTACTGTGCTTTTCTTGTAATCCCTCATGGCTGACCCCCCCAATCCCCCAAAAATCTTCCTTTGTCTATAGAAGAGGAGAACCTCTGCCATTCTGGTGAGAGAGACTCAGTTTCCCCGAGTCTCTCCCATGTATACATGTTATAAAGCTTTGTTTGATTTTTCTCCTGCTATTAGGCCTCATGTCAATTTAATTTGTAGCCCAGCCAGAAAGGACCCAGAGTGGGTAAAGAATGCTCTTTCTCCCCTTCAGACCTTTCCCCTTCATTTCCTAAATTCTGGCTCCCTGATTGCCCATACCTCAGATGCTCCTCAGCTGGGGCCTGTAGTCTACTAGGACCTTGCTACTCAAAGTATGATCCATGACCAGCACCACCACCTGGGAGCTTGTTAGAAATGCAGACTCCCAGGCTCACAGTATAGTTCTACTAGATCAGATTCTTCATTAACAAGACTTCCAGGTGATCTGTGTGCATATTCAAGTTTGGGAAGCACTGAACTAGATGACAGATCCCTATTTCTTGCTCATTTTGGTGCCAGCTCTCAGGGCTCCTAAAACCTACCATGCATTCACGTAAAATATTATTCCAGGGGGAGAGAAGAGGCTTAAACCAATGGATGACTCTTCTAATCAGAGTAGTAGTCTCAAACTCTAGCACGCATCAGACTTGCCTGAAGGACTTATTAAAACACAGATTGCTAGAACTCATCCTCTAAGTTTTCTGATTTTGATTCTGAGATTTAGGCGGGGACTGATAATTTGCATTTTGAACTAGTTCCCTGGAGTTGCTGACCTGGAGACCACAGTAGGAGAATCACTACACAGGAAGCTCTAGTTTCTCTCCACATCTCCTCAGCTTAGTCCTGGGTGTGGGTCCTCAAATCAGTTTACTCAACATGTCTAGTCATTGGACCAATGGCCACTAAACATCTAATGGCTGGGACACAAAAAGCACATACAGCCAAACCTCTCAACATTCTATCTGTGTTAACTTCTATACCTTTTTTTCCAGGAAACACTACTATAAAATCAGGATCCAATAAAAAGGAGAGACATAGACAATGGGGGAGAGGAAGAAGGTCTCCCAAACACTAGGAGAAGCTGGGCTACTTTGATTTTTTTTTTTAAACTCCCAGTATATTATAACATGAAGACATGCCAAAAGAAGGCTATAAAACTTATGACATTTTTAAATGCTAACATTTACAAGTCAATGTTTTTTAAACATAAATTTACTATGATGGATGCATATAACCCCATTTGAAGGTAGAGTGAACACTCTAAATTTGAGGCCCTTTGTGTTTAGTCCTGAGCTAATGGCTCTCCTGGGTCTCTTGTGATTGGCTCTAATGAGGTAAGAGAGTTGGGACATGGCAGGACATGGCTGATTAGCGAAGTGCAAAGAGATAGAGCCCAGGAGGGAAGTGGCAAGTGCATACAAGGGACAGAGAATCCCAGTGCCCAATGCCCAAAGGCATTTTCCTTCCCCCCATGCAGAAGCCCTATGATATTGAGAGCCTGGCTGAATGGTCATCTATTTGGAGTTTATCTGTTCTGTGTTACCCGTGAACCTGCTCACCCTAAGGTTCTGTGCTATCAACTTGCTCAGATGGATCTGACTATCTCTAAAATAAAATGTGCATTTAAAATGTTATTCCCGGAAAAATAAAGAGCTAAACTCTTAAGAGATGTCCCCCTGATGGTATTACTTCCAGATCCATGAAGTTCTGGTGGAAAAAAGATTTCAGGACAGGGGAGTTTTCCTGGAACCTCTCAAATCTCAAGGCGCAGCTGAAACAAAGGAAGAAGCAGAGGCTATTTATCCCAAGCTTGCTACGGCAAGGGAATCAGCTACCATCACTTGTGCTTGGCAAAGAATCAAAAGCAGTCAGGGGAGTGAGAAAGCTATACAGGGAAAAGAGAAGGCTTCAGGCGTGCCTGACTGGAGTTCTAAGTGTGGCAGTGGACCAACAAGAAGAGCACCACCATAGATGATTGATTTGGGGAGCATATTTGGCCTTCTCTGCTTGGTCCTGAGTTGGAAGTGGGCAAAAATAGGGAAGTTGGCTGTCATTGACCAAGTCCTGACTGTTCTAGGCTGATTCTGCTGCAGAGGTTATGGTTTGGCTTCCTGGGCTTCTTATGTGGGTTAGAGTTCTACTGTCCTATATTGTCTGGCCATTGTCCATTTGCATATTTAGTCTTTCAATACAGACTCCTGGCTTCTCAGCCTGTGCCTGTGCCCAATCTGGAACTAGCTACAGTTATGGAAATTCACAAAATTACTTTCTCTGATAGTTTTTTTTTAAACAATTAACACTCTTTTTTTTTTTATTATTATCATCATGGTGAAGAAATGCAGGTTTTTTTTTTTTTTTGGAAGATTGGCCCTGAGCTAACATCTTTTGCCAATCTTCCTCTTTTCCCCCCCTTTTCTCCCCAGAGCCCCCAGTACATAGTTTTATATCCTAGTTGTAGGTCCTTCTAGTTCTTCTATGTGGGACGCTGCCTCAGCATGGCTTGATGAGCGTTGAGTAGGTCTGCGCCCAGGATCCGAACTGGCAAACCCGGGCTGCCAAAGTGGAATGCGTGAACTTAACTGCTGTGCCACCAGGCTGGCCCCCGATAGTTCTGAAGTCCAAATGGAGACAAGTTTGAGGCAGCAGCAATAGGTGTCTTCTTTCTCTCTTTACAAAACTTTATGAAAAGTTTAAAATAGCGAAACTTAAATTCAGTTTTCTATATAAATAGAGGGGAGTTAGCCCCTTTGAGAATTTAATTGTTTATGAACCCTCTTCCCTAAAATACACACCCAAACCCACCCACATACCATACTTACTCATGCGCAAACCATTTCAGGAGTTTAGCTGATCCATGGACCTTAAGTTGACAAGTCATGCTCTATACTCTTGTTTATTTTAGATGCTTGTATTGCCATGGAAAGTCATATTCTACTGAAAGGGATACATAGCCTCCTTGTGCCTATTTCAAAGTAAGTACTTGCATTCTAAAAGAATAGGTTATTTTGCTTCTTGAAGGGTCCCTGGATTAAGTCCCTGCTACCCAGGAACTAATCCATGTGGCTCAGCTGATCAAATAGCCTATAAGTTAGCACCATATTGGGAAAATGTCCATGACTTGGCAAAACTCATCTTCACTAAGCTGGGATTAGGAGGGCTAGGTAGAGAGCAGTGGACGTCCTTCACTGACCTCCTCTCCTGGCTCATGCTAGCCCTGATCTAACGTAAGTAAGACTGCTATGAAAAACACTGAGGATCTGCATTTAACAAGTATTTCTGAATTTCAACTGTGTGGCAAGTACTGTGCTAGGCCCTAGACTGGATTATATACTGACAACTTTCAATCATTAACATAAAAAGTATCCAAAGTAAAATTGTAATTCAATAAAAGTTCTATCAGTCTGGGTTCCCGTAGCCTTTTGTGTTTTCCTGTGCCCCTCCTGAAGCCCCCCAGTCAACCAGGGTAGGTTCAGGGAATGCAAACTAATGGCAACATTAGCAATATATAATTAGAAAGGTAAAAACAATTTAAAACATTACTAAATACACTTCAAAGCCAAGTATTAATTGTTTTTGGATTATCCACCGTTTGGGATTACATGTGTCCTAGTTCCGATCCATTAATGCAGATAAATGAAGAGCTGAATGTATCTGCATGGGGCCCAGGTGATCTACATGGGGGCAGGGAAAGACAAGGAGGAAAAAAGAAAACCCTGAGCGAGCCAGCGAGGGCAAACAGTCAACACCACACAGTCATTACTTTAGGTACATGGGTTTGGTGAGAAATTCAGAAGTCCAACTCAATCGTCACAAATTACGTTTCCCTAGTAGTGGAAGCAAAATGGAAACAAAAGAGGGTTAAAGAGGGGTTGGCTGCTCCACTTCACCCCTAGCTCCCTAGCTAATAGCTGAAGCTTAGTGCCCAAAGAACTTTACAATCAACTATATCTGTGTAAAATTTTTTTAAAATAAGGACAAATATACATTAAGCAAGGAAAATATATTTTCTTATGCATAGAAGACTAACTCAATGTTTTAAAATAAATGCACACAACTTCTGATGATAATGGCAAATATCATGCATTTATATGACTTTTTTGATTTCTAAAAGTACTACCAAATATATGTTCTAAAAATAAGCCTTAACCCTCTAAAAGCAGTATATCTTCAAGTGGTCTGTGAAATATATGCATTATATAATAAATTTGTGCATGTTTCAGAGATCGGTGATTTCTTTGCTCACCCCCAGTACCTAATCACGGATCTAAATAGGCAGGACAGGAACCTGCACGTTACAGAGGCCTCAGCAGGGGCACATGGCACAGCCTGAGCACACTCCAGTCAAAAGCAGACTACAGATTTGAATGATGGTAACTTAACTCCCAGCTCAGTGTTCCTTCTAACATTTTTATACTCCTCTTTAATGCTTAAAGGATATCTAATTCAGATTTATAATAAAAAATCACCTCTCCACATTAACGACCGAGTCACAAGACTCAGAAGGTACAATATCTACTGCTGCCGTCATCTGTGTGGTAACTGAGTTTTTCTGAGTAGAAGAAATGGAGCTTTCTGCAGGACTCACTTTGATGAATCATGATCTGCTATTCCATGAGCACCCAGTTACAATACAGCGGTAATTACAGCTAGAGGACCCTACAAGATTTAGAGTGCTTCCTTTCAAGGAAACTCATTAAAGAAACTATAAAGAACGAAGAACTTACAAAGAAAAATTAATTGCCACTTTTGGTCAGCCAATTTTAGAAAGACTTATGAGGTCTCGAATTGTGTATGGGGCTAATGGAGAGAACAGCAACTCAGTGAGGTCCAGCTTACTGAGGGCATCGTGGTATATCATACGTTCATAAATTAACCTGCTCGTAAACCAACTCAAATATGAAGCACAAAAACATCGCATAAAATACTTTAAATTTATTTTCATCAACAACACTCATTTCCTTTCCACATCAGCTAGTGGTCACTGCGGCTGAGCGCTGGTGCCGAGAAACTACAAATCCACGATCTCAAAACCGGAAATGCAGCTCTCTGACTACAGCCTCCTATCTCACCACCTTTCTCACTTCCTAAATTCTTATATTTCCTGTGAATTAACATGAAAAGTATGTAGGGTTACTGTTTTGTTAATTTAGACTAATTATTTTGCAAATGGTGAAAAACAATTTTAAAGTGTAACAGGACAAACAATGAGAGGTAATTCCCCTTCCCATCCCAGATCCTCTCCCTCCAAATCCACCTTCCTAAGGGCATCCAGTGTTCTTTCATAACGTAGAGATATTTCTATGCATGCATGCACTTTTCACAAACATATATGGGAACATACTGTACCATGTATTTTTAAATTCAACAATACAATTGTTAAAATGAAGATCATTCCAAATCAACATTTACAGAAATACCTTATCCCTTTTTATGGTTGCATAGTATTCTGCTAAGTGGATGTATTATGGTCTAACCAGTTCTTTTATTTTGGGAGCCTTTAGATTGCTTCTTTTATTATTACACATGATATTGCATTGATTACCTTTCTATAGGTTTTTGTGCTTGTAAGTATATCTTGGGAAGAAGCGAACTGCTTACTTCATGCTACCTCAATACTTTAGTTTGATTGAGGACTGTCTGACTGCAAACAGTAGTACCAAGTGATCTCAGTAAGAAAAGGGTGGGGGGGATTTGGGAACACAGTAAAAGTGGTTTTCAAAGTGTCATCTCTGGACCAGTAGCATTAGCATTACCTAGGAAGTCAAAATGCAAACTCAAAATCTTGTAGGGTCCTATAGCTGTAATTTCCACTGTATTGTAACAGGGGTACTCATTCAAACTGCAAATTCTTGGACCTTACCCACCCTATACCTACTAAATCAGAAATTCTGTGCAGGGCCCAGCAATTTGCATTTGAACAAGCCCTCTGAGTGATTCTGATGCAAGTTCAAGTTTGAGAACCATTACTTTAAGAGTATTTAAGTAGATACAGTCCTGGGCCCCAAAGCTACCAGGGACCAAGGAAGTTTCAGTGACCCCTAACTTCTTCCGTCTTTCTTAGATCACAGGGAGGTCTCTTTCTCCAGGCAGAAATTTTATTGTAATGTCAAATTTACCAAACTTTTTATGGTTTACAAGTTTTTGAATTCTCCACCTAAGAACACAAAAATAATAATTTTATTCCAGTTTATTTCTTATCATTGATCCATATGGAATTGATTTTGGTGCAAAAAGAGAGAGATAGTTTCATGGTTTAGCTAGTTAGTTCTCAAAACTGTATTACTGAATAATCCATTGTGTTCCCACTGAATTGAAATTCTACTTTTATCATATATTAAATTCCCATATGTACTGAGAGTCTGTTTCAGATTCTCTATTTTATTTTACCAATCAGTCTACCTAACTATGTGCCAATTCCAAACTGTTATAATTATGGTATCTTTATAGGGTAGCACCCCGTTATCCCTGGTTTCACTTTCCGTGGTTTCACTTACCCATGGTCACCCATGGTCTGAAAATATTAAATGGAAAACTCCAGAAATAAACAATTCTTAAGTTTTAAGTTGTGCCCCAATCTAAGTAGCATGATGAAATCTTGTGCCATCCTACTATGTTCTAACCAGGGTGTGAATCACCTCTTTGTCTAGCATATCCACTGTATTTGCTACCTGCCCATTAGTCACTTAGTAGCCATCTCAGTTATCAGATGGACTGTCGTGGTATCGCAGTGCTTGTGTTCAAGTCACCCTTATTTTACTTAATAATGGCCCCAAAGCACAAGAGTAGTGATGCTGCCAATTTGAATACGCCAAAGAGAAGCTGTCAAGTGCTTCCTTTAAGTGAAAGTTCTCTTTCACTTAATAATAAGAAAAAAAAATCATATGCTGAGGTTGCTAAGATCTACCGTAACTTTTTTATGGTATAGTGTTATAATTATTCTACGTTATTATTAGTTATGGTTGCTAATCTCTTAACGTGCCTAGTTGATAAATCAAACTTTATCAGAGGTATGCATGTATAGGAAAAAAAATAGCATATATAGTGTTCAACACTATCTGAGGTTTCAAGCATTCACTGGGGGTCTTGGAATGTATCCTGTGCGAATGGGGGGGACTACTGTAACACATGTTAACAGTGGGTGGGGCTAATGACTCTTTTATCCCCAAACATTCCTAGCTATACTTGACTGTATTTTTTAAAAATTATTTTTATAATTAAAAAAGTTATTTATTTTTAACAAGGTATAACTGACATATCATTACATTAGTTTCAGGTGTACAACATTATGATTTGATACTTGTATATACTGCAAAATGATCACCACAATAAGTTGAGTTATATCCATCACCATACATATTACAAAATTACAAAATTTTTTTTCTTGTGATGAGATTATCCACGATCCACTCTCCTAGCTACTTTCAAATATTATTTAACTAGTAGTATTATTAACTAGTATTTAACTAGTATTATTAACTATATTAACTATATATTAACAAGTATTATTAACTATAATAGCATGCTGTACATTGCATTCCCATAACATTCATTTTATAACTGGAAACTTGTACCTTTTGTAATTTATTTTTAATTTATGCAAGTATATTTTATATTTTTCTATGTTACTTTATATTTATGTTACTATGTTACTATATATTTATATTTTTCTATGTTACTTTAAACTGTATAAAAATGTTTATTTTCTCCCCAAAGAAATAGTTCCTACATGTATCAGTTCCGTCATTTATGTTTTCTTATTAATTCATAACTGCTTTTAGTTTTAATTCCTTCCTTTTGTTTTCTTCAGATTTATTTTGCTGTTATTTTCCTCATTACATGAGATGAATGTCTAATTCACATATTTTTATTCTTTTTTGTTTAGTAATTTAAGAGTCTCAGGCTAAGAGTATTGTTTTAGTGAAAATCAATAGGTTCTGATCAATATACTTTAATACTACTATTATTTCCTAGAAATTATGCAATTTCAGTTTTGATTTCCTTTTAGTACAAGAGTAAAGAGAGATTTAAATTTTCAGTGATAGGTTTTTACTGGGTATTGTTTTCTCTTTTTGTTATTAATTTCAAGTTGCCAAAGAATACAACCTGAACCATTTCTACTATGTGAAATCTACTGAAGTTTTTTTTTGTGTCTACTTTTAAAGTAAATATTCTATGGATATATTCATTTCATCCTTTCTGCATATAGAGAATTTGACATATACCAGTTAGATCTGACTTATTAAATGTGAATAGTTAGTTCCCCACATTCCTACTTTATAGTGAGTTGGCCTGATTTACCATGAATGAGGAAAGGTACAAGTCACTTTTTACTATTGCATTTCTATGTATTTCTCCTTATATTTTCTGCAGCTGTTACATGGTAAATTCTGGGGAGTTTTTTGGAGGGTGTAAAATGATTAAAGAAAGCTCTTCACTGTGAATTGTAAACTTCTTCACTACAAAATGTCCTCATTTATCTCATTCAATGCTATTTGTTTTAAATTCACAGTCTAATATGAATATTATTATACTTCATTTTCATTTGCTTTTCCTAGTATGCCTGTGCAAATTGTTTTATTTTCAAACTCTTGCAGTTTCCTTTGCTTTAGGGGTGATTTTCTTAGAATAGAGTTGGTTTTATTTTTTAAAATAGATCTGACTTCCCTTTTGGACCATGATGGAAGAGCTGATACTACATATAAAACTGGATAAAATACATGAAACATGTAGACATTAGAAAACAGGCAGCACAGCATTGTGATCGCTGACATAAGAGTTAAAAAAACAAGGGGAATTCTATAGTCTTCTGGTTTTCTTCCTGGCAGCACTTTTGAGAGCACATGGCAAGCAGGGGAAACCCAAAGTAGAAAGCATTGATCTTGCAGGGGTTGACAACACAGAGTTTAGAGGCTGAGGGAGGTTTGCAGGACATGTTACCTTTGAAGGAGGAAGCTATATAGAGAAAGAACTCCAGAAGTCTGCACAGGGGTCACTTAAGTTTTCCCTGAATACTAAGTTGTGCATGCGTAGGGTTAACCTCTAGCAGGCCCAGGAAAGAAAAACTAACAGAGAAAGTACTACTGGGAGTGTAAAAATTGCAAAAAGGTTTTACGAGGCTGGGAAACGTTCATGTTCTGACCAGACAGACTGGTGAGAGACTGGTGTACACATGGTGAATTCATTAGAAATCCCAAAGGTGCCATGCCTTAGGAGTAGGGCTAAATTGGCCCTTGGGTAGAGGACACATTAGAAACACACTTTGAAAAAAGTCTAAAAACAAGCATCAAAAAGATCAAGATGATTCAAAAGTAATTTAACAGACTGCCAAAAGTAAACTCAACATTCCTTTAAAGGAAGACCACAAAATCCAGAAATTCAAACATAACATTCAAAATGTTCAGTATTTAATTTAAAAATACCAATCATGTAAAGAAAAAGGAAAATCTGACCTACAACTAAACATATCAGAAAGAAATAATACCAATTTTACACAAACTCCTCTTGAAAATATAAAAGAAGGAAAAACTCATATTGAGCCCAGTATTACCAAGATCCCAAAGCCAAACAAAGATACTATGAGAAAACTGCAGACCAATATCCACCATGAACATAAGCACAAAAATCCTTAGCGAAATATTAGCAAATCATATCCAGCCATATATAAAAGGCATAGAGATTAGAAAGGAAGAAATAAAATTATCTGTAAGTGCAGATGACATAATTTTCTACAAAATTCCAAACAATCTATTAAAAAGCTATTTAAACTAATAAGTGACTTTAGAAAGGATACAGGATGCAAGGTCAGTATACCAAAATTAATTATACTTTTACTTACTAGGAATGAACAACTAGAAACTGAAATTTGAAAACTCAACATCTTTACAATAGCACCAAAAACAAATGCTATATTTAGGGATGAATATAATAAATATAATACTTATATGCTGAAAACTACCAAAAAATAATGAGAGAACTCAACAAAGACTTAAAAAAATGGAAAGATATTCCATGGTTACTGGCTAAAAGAGTCAATATTGTTAACATGTCTATTTCCTAACACTGATTTTATAGATTTAGGGAAATCCTAGTCAAAGTCCCAGCTAGATTTTTGGTGAAATCACAAGCTGATTCTAAAATATGAATGGAAAAGCAAAGGATTAAGACTAGTCAAAAAAGTTTTAAAAAGAAAAGCAAAGTTGGAGGACTCATACTACTCATGATTTCTAGAATTTCTATAAAGGTCCAGCAATCAAGACAATGCAGGTCAAATACACCTAGATCAATGGAACAGAATAGAGAGTTTGGAAATAGACCTACACATACACAGTCAATTGATTTTTGCTAAAGCTGTCAAGGAAATTCAATCATGAAAGGATGGTCTTTTCATAAATGTGTTAGAATGACTGCACATCCACTACAAAATAATGAACCTTGGACCTATATTTCACACTATACACAAAAATTAACTTAGAATGGATAATAGACCTAAAGGCAAAAACTGTAAGATGTTTTGAAAATAACAGAAAATTTTGTGACATTGATGTATGCAAAGATTTCTTAGGACACAGAAAACTGTAATCATAAAAAAAACCCCGATAATTTGGACTTTATTGAAATTAAAAATGTCTCCTTGAAAGACACTGTTAAGAAAATGAAAACACAAGCAACACATTGGGAGAAAATATTTACAAAATATATGTGAAAAAGGATTTATTTCTTGAATATACAAATAACTCTTGTAACAATCATAACAAATACCTCAATTTTTAAAAATGCATGAGATGTGAACAGATACTTCATGAAAGAAGAGATATGAATGACAAATAAATGTATGAAAAGATGCTCAACATGATTATTAGGGAAATGCAAATTACAACCACAATGAAATACCACTACATACCCACTAGAATGGCTTTTAAAAAAATCACAAAACCAAGTGGGGACAAGGATACAAAACAATTGAAATCCTTATACACGAATGGTGGAAATGAAAAATAGAATAGTCATTTTGGAAAGCAGTTTGAAAGCCACTTGGCAGTTTCTTACAAAGTTAAATAGATCCTTAACAAAGAAACCAGTGTCCATTCCCTTGGTATTTATCCAAGAGAAATAAAAGCCACTTGGCAGTTTCTTACAAAGTTAAATAGATCCTTAACAAAGAAACCAGTGTCCATTCCCTTGGTATTTATCCAAGAGAAATAAAAACTATGTTCACATAAACAGCTGCACATAAATATTTACAGTGGTTTTATTCATAATTGCCCTGAACTGGAAAAACCCAAATGTCCTTCAATTGGTATAGGGATAAACAAACTGTGGTACATCCAAACATTGGAATACTACTCAGTAATAAAAAAGCTATGAGCGGGGTCAGCCAGGCAGCATAGGGGTTAAGATCACGTGTTCTGCTTCAGTGGCCCTGAGTTGGCCGGTTAGGATCCTGGGTGTGGACCTACTTACCGCTCACCAAGCCACGCTGAGGCGCCATCCCACATAGAAGAGCTACAACTCAACAACTATGATACACAACTGTGTACTGGAGCTTTGGGGAGAAAACAAAGAAAAAAGAGGAAGATTGGCAACAGATGTTAGTGCAGGGCCAATCTCCCTCAAAAAAAAAAGGCTATAAGCTACTGATACAGGCAACATCATGGATGAATCTTTTCTTTTTTAGAATTATATATTTATTTTTCCCAAGATATTTGTTTACCACATATAGAGGCATCCATTAACAATATTTAGTACTATTTTTTTTAATTGAGGTAACATTGGTTTATAACATTATATAGATTTCAGGTGTACGTCATTATAATTTGACTTCTGTATACACTACATTGTGTTCACTACCAAAAGTCTAGTTTCCACCCATCACCACATAAATGTCCCTTTACCCATTTTGCCTGCCCCACTTCCACTCTGGTAACCACCAATTTGTTATTCATATCTATGTGTGTGCTGTTGTTGTTGTTGTGTCCACATATGAGTGAAATCATACAGTATTTGTCTTTCTCCATCTGACTTATTTCACTTAGAATAATACCCTCAAGGTCTATCCATGTTGTCGCAAATGGCAAGATTTCTTTTTTATGGCTGAGTAGTATTCCACTGCATATATTTACCACATCTTCTTTATCCATTCACCCATTGATGGGCACTTAGGTTGTTTCCATGTCTTGGCTATTGTAATGTAATGCTGCAATGAACATTAGGGGTGCACATATCTTTTCAAATTAGTGTTTTGGATAAATATCCAGAAGTGGAATAGCTGGATCATATGGTAGGTCTATTCTTAATTTTTTGAGGAATCTCCATACTGTTTTCCATAGTGGCTGAACCAATTTACATTCCCACCAGTGTACAAGGGTTCCCTTTTCTCCACATCCTCTCCAACACTTATTTCTTGTCTTTTTAATAACAGCCATTCTGATGGGCGTGAGATGATATCTCATTGTGGTTTTGATTTGCATTTCTCTAATAATTAGTGATGCTAAACATCTTTTCATGTGCCTGTTGGCCATCTTTATATCTTCTTTGGAAAAATGTTCAGATCTTCTGCACACTTTTTAATCAAGTTGTTTGGTTTTTTGTTGTATGAGTTCTTTACATATTTTGGATATTAATCTCTTATCGAATGTATGATTTCCAAATATCTTCTCCCAATCATTCAGTTGTCTTCGCATTTTGTTGATGGTTTCCTTTCTTGTGCAGAAGCTTTTTAGTTTGATGTAGTCCCATTTGTTTATTTTTTCTTTTGTTTCCCTTGCTTGGAGAGACATGGTATTCAAAAAGATACTGCTAAGACCAATGCCAAAGAGCATACCACCTATGTTTTCTTCTAGGAGTTTTATGGTTTCAGGTCTTACATTCAAGTCTTTAATCCATTATGAGTTAATTTTTGTGCATGGTGTAAGATAGTAGTCTAGTTTCATTCTTTTGCATGTGGCTGTCCAGTTTTCCCAACAGCTTTTATTCAAGAGACTTTCCTTTCTCCATTTGTATGTTCTTGGCTCCTTTGTTGAAAACTAACTGTCCATATAAGTGTGGGTTTATTTCTGAGCTTTCAGTTCTGTTCCATTGATCTGTGTGTCTGCTTTTCTGCCAACACCACACTGTTTTGATTACTATAGATTTGTAGTATACCCTGAAATCAGGGAGTGCGATGCCTCCAGCTTTGTTCTTTTTTCTCAGGATTACTTTGGCTACCTCTAGTTGCTCAGGGACCAAAAATCTTCAAATCTTCCTTGATTTCTTTTCCTCTCATACCCCACATTTAGTCCATCTGTAAATCCTAAGAGTTTTATCTTCAGAATATATTCATAATCTGACCACTTGTCAAAAACTTTACTGATACCACCATCATCTTTCACCTTGATTAACCGGACATTTATTTAATTTTTAAAATTACCTTTCCATTTAATTTAAAAATATTTGAGGGCATAATATATGCCAACTACTGTTATAAATGGTGAGATTATGGTAGTAATCAAAATAAACAAAAATCTCTCTCCTCATGGGGCTTATTTGGTAACAGAAAATCACTTCTAGCCGAAAATTCTTATTATTTCAATAGCTTCTTAATTGATTTCCCTGCTTCCACCCTTATCTTCCTACAGTCCATTCTCATCACTGATTCTAAGGTGATTCTTTCAAAAGGTAAGTCAGAGGATGCCATGCCTGTGCTCAGATTTCTCTAATGGTATATCATCTCAGAATAGAAGCCAATGTCTTTACAGTGGCTTTCAAGATCTTAACACAATCTGGTTGCACCCTTTGACCTCACTGCCTACTACTGTCCTGCTCACTTTGCTTCAGCCTCACTGGCTTCTTTGTTATTCTTTGAGCATGTCAGACATTGCCCAGCTTCAGGACCTTGGTACTTACAGTGTCATCTGTCTACAGGCTTTTCCTCTAGATATACACATGACTTGCTCCCATAGCTACATCAGGTCTTTACTCAAATGTTACCATCTTAGTGAGAAGTTCTCTGACTACCCAATTAAAAATTGCAACTCTTAAACTTGTCCCCCAGTACTCCTTTGATCCATTCCCTATCTACTTTTCTCCACAGCACTTATTACTGCCTGACATATCTATATTTCATGCTTCTGTTTCCTGTCTATCTCCTCCATCATAATACAAGTTCCATAAAGGCACGGACTTCTCTTGGCTGCTTTTTTTTCTTCACTACTCTAAAACCAGTGCCTAGCATGCAGTGGATGTTGAATACATCTTTGTTGAACAAACATTCTTAGTCATCTTTATAAAATCCAGTTAAGAACCATGGTATGTTAGAGCAGGATGTGACTTTAAAGACCTCCTAGTCCTGTCTTTGTCAGCACACACCAGAGATCATCTGGGTGGGATGTGATCATTGTTTTTGTATCTATTACTAAGAATTGCTCTCCTTTCATCTACATGACCATTGGTAAGTGTGTTCTGTTGCTTCCCTACTGATCTAACCTGCCATAGATTATCCATCTGCAATCATCTGGCAGGCCAGTGACAAACAGGCAAATGAGGAAACTGAGAGGTTAAGTGACTTGTCAGGTTAAAGGATGAGACAGTGGCAGAGCTGGAATTCACTTTTAAGTCTCCCAACTTACAGTACAGTACTCTGTCATCCTTATGCCCCACTGTCCCTTAAGAGTTTGCAATGCTGAGTTGCTAGCTTCAATTACTTTCTAAAATATGAGTTATTTTCTACCACATGAAGTGAGGTCTTCATATATTAGTAATGGATATCTAGAATAAGAAAGTTATATTGACAAAACTTCTCCAAATCAAAGATCTCAAAACACTATACACCATCAATGAAATTCTTTGGGTTTAAAATGTGGATCCACAGGTCCTGGAATTATATCTATCAGCCATTTGGTACAAATGCTTTGGCGTGAATTGTTTATAACATCATTAAATTCAAGTTAAGGGATGAAGAAACAGTAATTTTAATAAAGAAATGTTTCTTGGATAACGCTGAGGAAGGAGGAAAAATAGAGTTGGAAGCAGGTGCCAAAGAGATGCTTCCTGACTCTGCAGGTTTGCCTTGTTCCTGGAATGGACAAAAACTCCTCCAAGCAGCAACCCATACCAATGAAAGGCACCTCTCCTGCAGAGCCAGGGGATGGCATAAGTTTCTGCTGTTAGAATTACAGTAGAGTAATTATGGGAGACACCTTGCTTAGGTCTGTTATAACATCCGTAGGGATAACTTGATCATCATTTCAGAATCATTGTTCTAAGTCTCCACTAAGCCATCCATTAACAGAAATGGACTTATATAACAAACACACTTTACACAGTTATTATAGTGGGCATAAATCATGGGGAGATATTCAGTGTTGATGTTCAGGAACAAATAAGCTATATGGTGCCAACGTTATACTTTAACAGGTTGGGTGACCTCAAATTGAAATTTTTAAATAGAGGATTCTCAATTACCTTAATTTCATGGGAAATTGGTGGTTTTACTTTTAGTCAATAATTACTTATTTATTGTGAAAGCACAAACATGCAAACATAACGTATGACCCTTGACCTCATGGAGGATAAAAAACAACAACAAAGGGGCCGGCCCAGTGGTGTAGCAGTTAAGTTTGCGCACTCCGCTTCTTGCAGCCCAGGGTTTGCAGGTTCAGATCCCAGGCATGGACCGATGTGCTGCTTGTCAAGTCATGCTGTGGTGTCCCATATAAAGTAGAGGAAGATGGGCACAGATATTAGCCCAGGGCCAATCTTCCTCAGCAAAAAGAGGAGGACTGGCAACAGATGTTAGCTCAGGGCTAATCTTCCACACATACAAAAAAACCCCCAAAACAAACAAACAAAAAAACACAAGTTAACTTGCAAAACAGACAAGTGACTATAAACTCAATTTTAGAAAATGGGTCACCAAAGTAGACCTTAGATTTATTAACATAAAAAGGGATAGCTAAATTCACTGAAGCAGCTCCAGAAAGCAGATGATCTGACACCCACGTCCAGTGATCTTCCCATGTTACCTCTTGCCTGCACTTTTTCTTTGTCTCATAGTCCCCAGATCCTTGGCCTCACTTCCTAATTATGCAATCTAGGATCCAGGAATAAACATTTCAAAGATAAGAACTATCTCTGAAACTAACTCCAAACTAGTACTTTGGATTCTGTCACCCTTCATCCTCCCACCTTGCCAATTTCCAATCTTTGATAAAACACAACATTTATTTTCTCTATTCTTGACCACAGGCCATAGATATAAAGTATTTTAGGAGAAACTTAGGAATACTAGCAGGGTATTTCCACTACAAATTACAGCTTCTCGAACTCAGTAAGGGCCTTCATTTATAGAAACAACCCAGCAGCACTGGGAACGGGTATATGAACAAAATATGGCAGCCCTCACAGTTCTCCACTGTTTGACCTTGGCCATCTCCCTCACAGTTATGCCACCACACCTCATTACAAGTTCTAGTCCCTTGATCTCCTCAACTTCCTCTCCATCTACCAGGCCCCTCCTCCTGTCTCCATTTCCTTCTCTGTCCAGTTTAAAATCTGTGGTCTTAATTGAAACCCCTTCCCCATCATCCATCTGTTACATCTGTATGGCATGCAGGTAGCTGATTGGTTGCTCAGAGTAATCCTCCAAACACAACTGCCCCCAGTATAAAATCAGCTACCCCTCAATCTCCGTGGTGCCCTCAATCCTACCTAGCATTTTCTCAAGCTGTTGCTAGTCAGCTCACTCAGTTTCATCACAGTGCCTGTTTCAAATTTCCTTTGATGTCCTCAAACTCCCCAACCTGCCATTGCCCACCTTCATTCTCAACATGTCGCCATGCTTCCTACTCAGCAACCTTCAGACAGAAGTCTCCCATCTTCCTACCATCTAACCTACAAAATTACCAGCACTCATACCCATCCTTTCCACATCCTCTCTTGGTAAAGTTGAAGGTGAGTCCCTCTTACTTAATCATCTATTTGCTATTTCCTAAATCTTCTTTCCAGATTAGTTACCTCTTCTATGAGGTAACCTCTCTCTCTCTCTCTCTCTAGCTGCTTGGTCCTTGGACTTCATCACCTGGATATCCCACAAGCACCTGACACTCAACATGTCCAACACTGAATTCCTTTTTTTCTCCAAACTTGCTCCTGCTCTATCTTAGTTGCCCAAGCAAAACTCAGAGTATTATTCAACTCCTCTATCTCATCTCAACTGACATCCTCCTCCCCCATCCAACAAATACCATCTTATACTTTGTGATCCATCCATTTTCTCCCCATTTTCATTCTAATCCAGGTCACCATCATCTCTGATTCATCTGACTGCATTGCCCTTCTGTCCCCAGTCTGGCCTCTCTTCAGTCCCCTCTCCACACCACATCCTGAATGTGCTCCTGCAATTAAAATCTGATCCTGGGACTCCCCTGCTTACAATCCTTTAGTGACTTGCTTGAGGACAAAGTTTTAACTCCTAACTGGATTAGGAAGTCTCCTCCCTACCTCACCTACATCTCCTTACCAACCTTCCAACCCCCACTCCTGCCCCTCTAATCATTATTTAAGTCCAACAAAGTGCCAACTCCCTCCTAACTTCCATTTTTTCCCCATACACCAACTCTTTAATCTCTTGTAGTACTTTTCTTACATTCTTTAACATTTGTCTCTATTGACAAAACCCAACATCTGGCAACTTTCCTCTTCCCTGGCCTCTGTGATAACATGCATTTGTCCAGCTCTTCCCCTATGTCTCTAATGTTCTTCCCCTTATTACAGACACTCTACACTGCAAATGCTTGTTAAATACCTAATGACTCTTTGCATGAAAGAACTTTAAAAAAAAGGGGGTGGGAATATAATATATTCACTCACAAATGTTTATTAAGAACTTATTTTATATGCCATATCCTATTCTAGGTGCTGGGGACATAGCAAGGAACAAGATAAAGTCCCTGCCTTCCTGGAGCTTAAATTATAGTGGAGGAGCCAGAATGTAAATCAATAAATGTATGCATAAATCATAAGTGCTATTAAGAAAAGTAAAGTAGGTAAGGAGATAATGAACCACAAATGAAGTGAGGGAACCAGTCATGGGAACATGTTGGGGTGGGTTAGTGGAGATAGTAAAGGAGGAAACAGCAAGTGCAAGGCTCCATGGTAAGAACAAACTTGACTTGTATGAGCAATAGCAAGGAGACCAGTGTGATGAGGCAGGGGTTTGCAAGAAGAGGTTGGAGAGGTGACCAGGGGCCATGTAGGATCTTACAGGCCATGGCAAGGAAGGACTTTGGGTACTGTTCCAAGTGTGATGGTGTTATAGACTGAATGTTTGTGTCCCTGCAAAATTCATATGTTAAATCCTAACAACCAATGTGATGGTACTTGGAGGTGGGGCCTTTGGGGGGTGATTAGTTCTGCCCTCATGAATGGGATTAGTGTCCTTATAAAGGAGACCCCAGAGAGCTCCCTTGCCCCTTCCACCATGTGAGGACATGGGGAAAGGCAGCCATCTACGAACCAGGAATTCACCAAACAACGAATCTGCCAGTGCTTTGATCTTGGACTCCTCAGACTCCACAACTGTGAGAAATAAATTTCTGTTCATAAGCCATCCAGTCTATGGTATTCTGTTATAGTAGCCCGAACGGAATAAGACAGATGGGATGGTTTTGGAGGCTTTTGACTAAGAAACTGTTATAATTCTATTTTTATTTAAAATGGGCTACTCTTGATGCTATGTGGAGAAGAGGCTGTAAGGAGACTAGGATGAAAACAGGGAGACCACTCAGGGGACATATGCGACGGTCAAGGTGAGAGGTGATAGAAGTCCTGAAATAGGGTGAGTTGGCCTGGTGGAGCTGAAAACAAGTAGGGCGATTCTGGATATATTTTGAAGATAGAGCCATTGTGATTTGTTGATAGATGTGGTATGACAGGAAAATAAAGGAATCTAGATGATTCCTAGGTTTTAGGTGAGCAAGTGGATGGATGCTGGTGTCACTTTATTTACAGATGGGAGAAGACAGACAGCAGAGCAGTTTTTTTTTTTTTTTTTGTGAGGAAGACTGGCCCTGAGCTAACATCTGTTGCCAATCCTCCTCTTTTTTGCTGAGGAAGATCAGCCCTGAGCTAATAATATCCATGCCCATCCTCCTCTATCCCGCATGTGGGATGCCACCACAGCATGGCATGACGAGCAGTGCACCAGTCCACGCCTGGGATTCGAACCTGCTAACCCAGGCCGCCGAAGCAGAGCACAAAAACTCAACTACTACGCCACCAGCTGGCCCCAGCAGAGCAGTTTTTAGGAGAAAATCAAGAACGTAGCTTTGGATATGTTAAGTTAGAGTCTTGTGTATGTCCAACTAGTGGTTAGGCAGTTGGATATGTGAGTTTAGATCTCATAAGAGGAGAAGCAGAGGCTGGAGACACACTTTTGGGAGTCATGAACTGAGAAATGATATTTACAGCCACAGGACTTGTAAGACCACTTAGAGAGAGAGAGAAAAGAAGAGATCTGAGGATTGAGTCCTGGGCCATGCCAACATTTAGCAGTTGGGAAGAGGAAAATGAGCTAATAAAGGAGATTGAAAAGAAATACCCAGTGGAAGTAGGAGAAAAACCAGAATGGGGTATTCTGGAAATCAAGTAAGGAGGCCGAAATCAATGGTTTCAAAGATGAAAGGCTAAGTAATAAAAGGAATGAAAATGGACCACTATATTTAGCCACATGTGGATAAATGTGGTTGGGTGGAATGGGGCAGGGAGTGGAGGGATGACAGCCTGAAAGTTGTGGGTTTAAGAGAGTGGAAGTTAAAGAAATGGAATCGTACTTCCCCTCTGCCCTTCATATAAGGATTTTACTCTAACAGGTAGTGAAAAACAGGAAATAGCTGGAGAAGGATGTATGCTCAAGGTGGGGGGTTTAATGTTTATTTCTTATTCCTTCAGATAAGGGAGATTACAGCATGTTCAAATGCTAATAACAATATAGTAGGGGGGAAATTAATAATGCACGAATAAATGGATATAACTGCAGGAACAAACTCTTTGTGCGGGAGACAGTAGGGCCCAGTGCCTAAGCAGAGTGAGAAGGGTCAGTCTTGGAGGGGAATAGGGAGAGATGCAAGGAGACTGAAAGATCTTGTGGGAATGTGAGGAAGTTCCCTTGTATGTTCTCAGCGAAATAAGTAGCAAAGGTATGGGGCGGGGGGTTGTGGACAGGTGTGTTGGATGCTTAAGAAGACAGGAATACAGTAGGGTTGCTAGACAGTGCTGACGGCCCACTTGCAGCCAGGGAAAGTGAGCTCAGGAAGCATGGTTGTTTTTTTCCTGTCACTTTCAGCTGCTCACTTACAAGCACGAATAGGGTTTGGGTTTTGCTAGTGAAATAACACAGAGGGATGAAGAGGCACGGGTGCTGTGGATAAATGCATCAGAATGAGCTGGGGAATTGAGGACATTAGTGGAATAAATGACAATGAAAAAGCAGTGGGATAAATGAACTGGAAGTCAAGCTGGAGTTGGAGATATGGTAATAAAAGGAGGGGAAACAAGTTACAGAGTAGCATGTTTGAGGTGGAACTTTTTGAGGTGGTACAATTACTAGAAAAGATTCCAGCTGTGATCATGAGAGGAGGAAGCTGGAGGTGAGGAGGTAGAGGGTAACTGGAGAGTAGAGGCAGACACTACCTGTTCCATAAAGAATAGACTTTACGAGCCACCTGGAGGTTAGAGGGAGTATTTTCTGCTTATCTAAATCAGCTTTACAAATTCAAATTGTGCTAATTCTTGGCATATGTACAGACTTTGGTGATTCATAGGGGAACTAACATTTATTGAAGACACTTGTTTTGGACACTTTATATAAGTCATTTTCTTTTATACTTACATCAATTCTGGGAGGTAGTTATTATGTCTCCATTTTACAGATGAAGCAGTCACAGCTTAAAGATGGTTAAGTAACCTGCCCAAGGTTACAGAGCTGTGAAAATAGTGAGGTCAGGATCAAAACCTAGAACTGCCTGGCCAATAAACTGAAGACTCTTCTTATTTCTTAATTGGTGTCCTTAAAGAAAGCCTAATTCTTCTTAAATACAACCTCACTGAGATGAGGAAATAAACCTTTCTCATTCTAAGGATTGTGGAATCTGGTCTTTCGCTTCATGATCTAGCTAAACCAAACACTGAGACCTTGGTAAGTCAGCTTCTGAGATAAATCTCTACATAAATGGTATTCATGTTTCTACAGAATTGTACTGAAAGGATTCAGAACAAGGGAGAATTTTCCTACTTTTTCCTTTGAACATCTCAAGCTCTTCTGAGCCTGATATTAAAATGGGTAATTGGAGCTGATAATTTTTTTATTCCTTCCAAAGTGATCTTTGTGTATTCAAAGCAAACACTGCATTCAGTTTTAGGGGGGAAAATCTACAGATAAAGCACAGATAAGCCAGTCAGCTTAGAAATAATACTAAAACCTTCATAAAATCAATTATCCATGTGTTCTTTTAATCAAAATAAGATGATAGAGATTTAAATTTGGTCTAAGACTTAAAATCTGAGTACATATACCCAAAAGATAACAAAAGCAATTATTTCTTAAAGATCATTTTGAAAACAGTAAATATTAATTTGGTTAATTATTTTAATGGACTGTATTACTAAAGATATCTCGACAAGTTATGGTCTTATCTGACATGGTACCCTTAGTAAGTTTTTTTCTGTCAAAAAATAAAAGGTAAGAATCAAATATGGCCGTTACCTGAAATACAGATAACCATTAAGAGGATATATAAGGGTCAAAGATCACAATATGTGTATTTTATAGGCAAAATCTTTGAGGTGATATTTCCATAATGCTGAAAACTTTTGCCCCAATCCATTCACGATCTCATTGGATCTTTCTGGTAGTCAGGGAGCAACGCAGTGAGAAGGACCCGTCTAGGACTCCACCTTGTGGAGCTGCAACTCCCAGGCTGAGAAATACAGAAACCATTCCTTGGTGGTAACTGCTCTACCCTCTCCTTCAGCAAAAAGTATTATTAATGCCCACTAGCACATTTAACTGTTTTAAATGTTGTAGAACACAAATTAAATAGGCAGAGGTCCTACTGGCTAAAGGTAAGAATCTAAACAATGACCTGTGCTTTAAGAAGTCTATACATAAACCAGTTTGAATTTTAAAGAATATCAAATAATGCAGGATGGATTTCAGCTATTATATTGGAGAATTTAAGTGATAATTTTCCCCAAAGACAAAGAGATGAGGTGTTATCTACACAGAAGAAACAAAATGCATATTCATACTTACTGGAGGTCTTATTTTGGCACAATGAGCTTCTAAGAAGAGTTTTATAAGCTGCTAATAAAATGCTCAAATAAGTATTGCAACAAAGTAAGGCTCATGCTGACTTCTTTCCATGTTTTCTACGCCCTTATTCCTATGCTGCTGAACATTATAATATTTACAGATATACATCACTTTTATCTTCACTGAGCTTCAACAGCATATAGCCAGCATTTTTCAGAGCTTACAATGTGTTGGGCATGGGGCTAATGGTATATATCCATTAACATATTTAATCCCTTTAAGGGCCAAATGAAGTATTACTACGCTCACTTTACATTTGAGGAAACTAAGGCTCAGAGAAGTTACATTAATTTGCCAAAGATAGCTAGTAAGATATGGAGAGGGGAGATTCAAGCCTAAAGCATGTGGGCTTAGTCGCTATGCCAAGTGCTTTGTAATGATTTATTTGATGGGCAGAAAGTAAGGTCTAGAAAACAGAGGAAAGAATTTAGAAACAGAAAAGCTGCATGTTTCTCCTTTTTTGAAAACAATTACCCTATGTTACTTAACCAGTTAGCATTGCATTTGGTTGCAAATAAAGAACTGTGTCACACTGCACACCTGAAGGTGAGTATAGTTATCGTTCCAAAAATAACAACAAAAAAATCCAACAAACTCTAAATCAGAGTTATTTTGGTAAGTAAGAAAGGGCAAATTGATATTAGGTGGGTAAATAGCATTGTCTGCCACATTTAACAGGAAAAGGATTTGGTATAGTTGAGTTTCATTACAATGATGTATAATACATCATATATAAATAACTTTGCAAGAGAGAAGAAATATTTAATTATTTTAGTCTTAAAATACAGAGAGGGTGACTGCCTACCAAGAATCTATTCTGGCCTTACTCCTTCCTAAACAAACTTGATTTAGTTCAGCCATGCATGTCTCCCCAACAACATTCAGAGGGAAGTTGATAGTATCCCTTGCTCTAGAGGTCAGTGGTTCCCAAACATAGCATGCACCAGAATTATCTGGAAGGTTTTTAAAAACAAGGATGGCTGGGCTCTACCCCTAGAGTTTCTGATTCAGTGGGTCAGAGGTAGCCTAAGAATATTGATTTCCAACAAGTTCCCAGGGGATGTTGATGCTTCTGGTCCAGAGGCCACAATTTAAGAACCACTGCTCTAAAGGCAAACCCCAATTAGTCTAAGGTAAACAGGAGATGATATTCCCCTTGGAAACTGATCTTGGTTCTTGGGTAGGCACATGATCTAATGTGGTCCAATCAGACTGAAAGGGACTGTTGTTTTGTATTTGATGGAAGGTTTCATTCTCTCTTTCCTGCTGGGCTAGAACAAGGAAGCCTGTACCTCCAAATCATTTGTGATTACAAGAGAATGAGCCTTAAGAAGCTGATGATGAGGTTAACACAGTGGCGATATAGAAAGAATGTGAGTCTTTAATTGAGCCCCTTGAGTGGCAGTAACTCTAGACTTCAGCTATTCTGAATTCATTAAGTTCCTTAATGCTTGAGCCACTTTGAGGTAGGGTTTTCTATAACTTGCAGCCCAAAGTATCCTGACTGATACAAAAGATAAACTTGATGTTCAAATGAAGAACACAATTATACTTTATTTAAAGCAGGACATGAATAAATAAAATCTATATATAAGCCAAGCTTCATTTTAGACATTGGTTTAAAATTTTCCTCTACACCAATTTTTTATAATAATTGTTAATGAGTACCAAAATGAAAAGTTGCATTTTTTTTCCCATTTAGCCTCTATCTAATGAACAGTAAAAAGACAAAGTAGGAGAAAAAAGTAAAAGATCTAAATCATTTTATCCACAAAGTGAATAAATAATCATGAATTAAGTTGATTGAAAGAAAAACACTAGATTTTCTTACCTCCAACTTCCAATATTTCTAATATAGTCTCTACCCTGTGCCTCTCACTCTATCCATAGAGAGGCAAAGGAAGAGAGGAAAAGAGAAGACATTTAAATAAAAGAAACGAACACAGGGATTTTACATTTTGTGGAGTTCAGGTATCACTACAGCAACGATTTCTGGCTTAGGTAATTCTAAAGTTATAATGAAATAGTGGTTCTAATTAGTTATTTTTATTTTGGGAATTTGGGGATACTTTTTAAACAAAGATACCAGTGAATCAAAAATTTTAGAAAAATGTAGTATGACTTGTCTCTAGTTAAGGAGTGCAATGGGACAGGAAAGGACAAAGAAAACAAGAATTGAGATGGCACAGAAATCACAACTATGATGACTTATATATTCAAAAATAATCAGAGAAGCTGGGCAACAATAGGCACCTACGGTAGTAGCCATTTCCCTTCATGTGTTCGCCTAAACGCTTCTGTATCACAAGGTGCCGGTTATCATCAATCTTCTGTCTTCCTGTCCAGTCACCTTCTCACAAAGCAAAGCAGCCCAAGAAGCCCTCTTAATGAGAGCACTGGGCCAAACACAAATGAATTCTCGTTCCACTATTAAGATGAAAGAATGGATATTAGCTTATAACGACTGAAGTGAGTATATTTCAATGTTAGCAACATGAAAATATAAGTTTCAATTGTGACATTAAAGATGGTAATATTTACTTCATCCATAATTGAAAGACATGTTCAAAATAATTCATTTTGGGAGCACTATTATATAGTATTTGCCTGAAACAAATTATGCAAATACTTACATCTCGTAATTTATTCAATTGCTTTCTAGTTCCTCATTTTCTTAACTAAATTAGCTAAAACAAGAAATATATGACCAAAAAATGAATGTCCATCATCCAAATTAGTGTACAATGAATTCACCTCTCAAACTATAAGATCCAAGATGGGCAGATTTCTATTCCTGCCTTAAAGGGACGTTGCTTATTTAAACAGAAACACAGGGATTTTGGTGGTTTCATTTCGAGACTTGTGCCCCTAAGGAAGCTCACACAAAATACACCAATGGCAAGCAGTAAATTCATTAATTAACCAAAGTATTTTTGAGGAAAAGATAGCACTGAACAATACAGTATTGAATGTGCAACTGTGGTTGTTTGAGGTCCCTGTCTACAAAATGTGTGGTGGAGACAAGCAATGCCTATGCTGTTTCTAATTATTCCAATTATCATGGCACACTATGAAAACTTGATTAATAACACTGAAGATATTGTTGTGGCAATTAGCCATATGGCTGTGGGACTTTATTCTGTCACGATTTAGCCATTAGCATCTACTTATGTTTGTCAGAACAGTGCATCCGTGACAAGTTGAAGTTCCGCTCACCTTGCCGAGTCCCCTGTGAGCAACACTAGAGAACTGTTTATTCCTAGGAGCCTCTTGCCTGAGTAAATTTTTCATGTGGCATCCGGTCTGACTGGGGACAAATGTCAAATAGCTTATGTGACGACCCATCAAGCTAAGCTTTCTCTGAAAAACCACTTAGTGACTTGTGTGTCAAAATGAACTAGTTGAAGAAAAGAATTTGGCCAGTAGTAATCAGTCATCTATCTTGCCCCACATATTTCTATGGTTAGTAATTCAGATAAATTGATCTTAATCTATTGATATATAGAAATCTGTACGCATGGCATTAAAAAGGATATATGTATATACACATCCCATACAGCAGAAAATTTATCACCTATAATATTTTGCATCACATTTGTAGTGACTTTATCTAAGAGAATTGAGGAGATAATCCTTGTAATCATGGATGAGGAGATCATTTTAAGGAAAAAAAAAGGGAAAGATGTACCTAGAACTAATGCTAGAGAGAAAATAATCAAGGGCTTTGCAGCAGAAGACTAAAAAGATCAGTTAAGGAAAACAAAGCTTTACATTTAAAACAGAATGGATATTAATATGAGAAGTATAACACTCTCTCTTTATTTATTTAATATTTAGAGGATAAAGCTTTGAAATAGTTGCTAGCCACGGCAAATTTGCTAGACAGTTTTTCTTTAGAAACTAGTGGGATGGTAAACAGTTTCCACTGTGTATTTACAAACCCGTAAGGCAGCCCAGAACTCCCAGATGGAAGTGTGGTCTATGGGAACACAAGGCGGGGCGAGAAGAACCCTATGTTTCCATCTCATGCCTGGGTCCCCTCCACACTGGGAATGGGTCACAACATGAAGGGATCAGGTAGCTGCCAAGTTCTTGCCTGCAACTTTCAGTTTGAGAAACTCACAATGAGGAACAATCAAAAAGTTTATGTTCCTGTGGCATGAATAACCACATCAGGGCAAATGGGGCCTTCAGTCAACCAAGAGTCTAAGACCACCCCAGAGAAGCAGGTTCTCACCTAATTCTAGCTGTCACTATAAGCAGGGAGGTGGGCAGCAGCAGTGCTGGGGTACAACCATGCTGATGGGCTGGGCATAGTCATGGCCTCTGAGTGAGAGGTAAGATTTCATTGGCCACTACACTAAAACCTGATGCGCATTAAGCAGATGGAGAAAGAGCACATTTGACAAAAAGAAAGTAAAGGCTAAGTTGGCCACTGTAACTTCAACAAAAGTAGCTCTTGTTTCATATTAGGAAACTGAGGACGGAGAGGTCAACACATCCTGGAGACTTAGGAGTGCTGTCCTTTGGAGTCCACACTCTTCTCAGAAGAGTTGAAAGAGCAACAGGATTAGAAAGAGGGATGGACAAATCACTATAGTGGAATCTGGAGTCTGGACAGAGGGAACCAGCTTCTTTTCCAGTGATCTAAGCAATTTTGTCTAATTCAGAAGTATTTATAAAATAAGTACAGTTGTGTGTCTAGTTGCGTATTTCTTCTATTGGTTAACCACAGCTCCAGTACTTGTCCCTGCTGCTGTTTTGCTAATTTAATCAGTCACCACTGGATCAACTCCTTGGAGACAAACTCCTGAACTGTAGGCACTGGCCTCTGCAACTTACAAGTCTCTGAAAATGTCACATTAATATTTACAGAATTCCCTTAGTTTTGCATAGTGAATATATTATAACTTTATTTTTAGAATAATGTGCAAATATTTATTTTCTGTATTATTTTTATTACAAAACTATTTCCCTATAAAACATTTAATCTTAAGTTATAATTAATAACATTGGCTAACATTTATTTGAGTGATTACTATGTTGAAAGTTTTACATGTAGCACTTCATTTAATTCTGAACTCTTTAAAGGTACTATGCCCATTTTGCAGATGAGAAACTGCAGCTTAGAGATGCAAGCTACTTTTCTTTCTTTCTTTTTTTTTTTGTGAGGAAGACCAGCCCCGAGCTAACATCTGTTGCTAATCCTTCTCTTTTTGCTGAGCAAGACTGGCCCTGGGCTAACATCTGTGCCCAGTGTGTCAGCAGGTGCCGGGATCCGAACCTGCAAACCCCAGGCTGCCAAGTGCAAACTAAACCACTGCGCCACAGGGCCTGCCCCCCCCAAGCTACTTTTCTAAGGTCACATAGAGTAAGTGGTGAAGCTGGGTTCAATTCTAGGCAAGCTGACTCACATTCTTAATCATTATTCTATAGTGTTTTCCAATAAATGGTATTTAAATGTAGTAAAACCTTTAAACCACCACATCAAATGAAGCAAAGTATCTGGGAAGATATTAACAGAATATTACATATAATTGTAAAATGAATATTCAAGCTGAAAATTATAGTAAGAAATCACGATACACTACTGAAAAAGATACAGAGATTTGAACAGGCAACTCAATTTGTCCAACATAGAACTCATCATTGTACCCCTCTCTTACCCCAACCTCTCTCTCCTGTATGTGAGAGTGGAGTTAATTGCTCCTAGCCCTTGAGCCCTCTCCCATCTCTAATCCTCGAGGGCTAAGATACACCATTCTCTGACTTACAGCTATCATTCCCTCTGCAACTCCACTGCCAAAGACCTTATCTTTCCTGCCTGCCACTCCATCAGTTTTCTAATCTGTCTCCCTGCTGCCATCCTATTTAGGCCCATTCTGCTGCCAGAGAGATCTGTCTAAAATGCAAATCTGATCAATTCTGTCCTGTACTGCTCATCTGATGAACACCTCTGTATGGCATCTAAAATCTTGACTATCTGCTGAGATTCATTTTTGGCCACTTTCCCACATGCAGTGCACATTTAGTCTGTCCTAACACCAGACTAGAAAGTCACGTTCTCTTCACTGCTTTTACACATGACAGAAATGCTCTGCCTCTCCCATGGATTTGGGGAACTTCTTCAAAACCTTTCTCAAATATCTCTTCTTGCTTGACCTGCCTCCTGACTATCATGGAGCACAGATGACCACCATTTATCTGCTGAGCTAGCAGTAGATCTACCTTCATTACTACATGAATCTTTCAGATTTACATGTTTTATTACAGAACTTCTTCTAAACTCCATTATTAATTCTTTGAGCTGTATTTGTAGAGTTAGCACCAGCACATAATAAGAGCTGAATTAAAGGGAAATATTTAATCTACACGTAAAATAATTGGTTTTATGTATTTTTCTACATATTAACTAATGTCAAGGTTGACTTTATTAAAATTAATTTTTTGTTACTACAAAAATAATCTGTATTTGTCTCAGAAAAGCTAGAAAAGCATAAGTAAAAAAAGAAAACAGAAAGATACCCATTATCTCATAGCCCAGAAATAATCTTGGATTATAGCTTTCCAATTCTATTTCTATGCACATGTAAGATATAAACATTTTATAATAAAAATATGCTCATGTGTATTATACTATAATCTTCTATGTCAACAAATATTTATCTCTAAAGAGTGATTTAAAGTGGGTGAATAGTATTCCGTTGTACAAATATACTATTATCTATTGAACTATCCCTTTATTTTTTAGGCATTTAAATTTATAGAATTTTTCAGTATCCTAAGTAATATTGCCAAAAAAATCTTTAAAGCAAGATTTCTGTGTATCATTAATTCCTTTGAATAAATTCATAGTAATGGAATTGGAGGGTTAAGGTTATGCACATTTTAAGAATTCTGAAACAAACCATCAAATTGATCCTTTCCATGAAACTTTCCCAACACAGAGCATATTATTTTGGTTATACCTTTGCTAACCCAATAGAAAAATGACATATCATTGTTGCTTTAATTAGCATGGCTTTGATTACTGAGTTTAACTTTTTCATATGCTTATTAGTATACATGTGCATATATACACATTCACATATATATATCAAAATGTCTGAACTGCTTGCCCATTTCCCTATTCCTTTGTTAATCCTCTTCTTATTTATTTGTAAGAGATTTTAATATACTAGGGATATTAATCCTTTGTAATAGAGTTGCAAAGATTTTTCCTGGTTTATTTGTTCCTCAGTTGATGGTGTTTTCTCTCATACATTTAACATTTTTATTTACTAAAACCTCCCAATCTTCTTTATGGTTTTCTTGCTTTGAAATTACGCATAGAAAGGCCTTCCCATATCCATGAATACTTAATATTCAACTATTTTTTTCTAGATTTTTTTCAGTTTTAGTTTTTACCTTTAAATCTTCATGGAATTAATTTCAACATATAAACTAGTGTGAGGACCTAATTTTTCTCAAATAGATAATTGTCTAAAAACTACTTACTGAATAATTTTAGCTTCTCCATAAATGTGAAGTCCCCTTTACCACGTTAATATATGTAAGCATATAGAACATATTCAATATCTATCTACTATTGGTATACACTACTTTTTATATTTACTTGAATCTATGGACTTTGTATTCTGTTTCATAGAACAGTCTGTTAATTTCTGTACTAGGTTGACAATGTATATAATTTAACCATCAATTAAAATTTACCTTCATATATATAGTTTTACATGTTATCTTTTTACAACCTGGGATTGTTTCTGTTTTATGGTTTGGAAACAGGGTGGTATTTGGCCCAAAAGTCTGAAGATAAACTATGGGGACTGGAGTAAGCTAGTCAGCTTCTGAGTCTCAGGGACATGGTTTTGTCCACCTCAGAGAGGAGCTAGGAGGGCATGTGAGATCAAGCATCTGAAACTACTTGTTAAATGATGACTTTATATCTAAATAAGCTTGGTTTAGTCTCTTATTTATAAATAACTTGGTCTTTTAAAATTCTCCTTATTCCCTTATTTTACTAAATATTCACTTAAACTATTCTTGCTTCTTCTTAATATGGATAATTGAGAATTAGCTGTAACTGAATTTTTCTCAGCTCTAATTAAATTAAAAAATGGTGTGACCAGTTACCTAAAATTATAAACCTAAATTTTTCTTCTGGTATTATGGGAAAAAAAAGTAATAATAAACTCGCCTTTTTTTTTTTAACTTCCTGAGATGAAGCAACTGAGTTTTAAAAATATCAAAATCCAAACAATTCTACCACTTTTTTTAAAAACCTAATTAAGAAAGTCTAAGCTCAGAATTTTTCTTAGAGTTTAGATTTAAATCTAAATTATTCCTTCGTTGTAGCCCCCTTCACACTTATAATATCATCTTGAACTCTAACCTCTCCTCTGAGGAAGAGACAAGTAAAACTTAAAGAATCATTAATCGAATTTCATATTTCCATATTGGATTTATTCCAAAATCAAGTAAGTCAGGCTGATAAAATAATTCCTCCTACAACTGCAATAGCACTGTGTATTTGTTGAAAACCCCCTTGGAACTATCATAGCCACGTAGAATTCGTCTCTGTAAAAAGTGTGGCATTGCTTAACTATATGCCTTCACTATCAATCTTTGACCCAATCCCCTGCCTGCTAATATACTAACCAGGTGATTCTCTATTTTTAATGTGCATGCAAATCTCTTGAGAATGTTGTTAAAATGTGAATTCAGGGCTGGCCCCTTGGTAGAGTGGTTAAGTTCAGTGCACTCTGCTTCTGTGGCCTGGGTTTGGATCCCAGATGTGGACCTACACCACTTAGTCATGCTGTGGTGGTGATCCACAAATGAAGTAGAGGAAGATTGGCACAGACGTTAGCTCAGGGCTAATCCTTCTCAGCAAGAAAAAAAAAAAAAAGAATTCTTAGTCTGTAGGCTAGCCTGGTGTGGGACCTGAGACTCTGCATTTCTAGCAAGCTTCCAGGTGAGGCAGTGCTAATCAATGGACCACACTTTGAGTAGCAAGGGGCATAGGAATGCCTTTTAAACAAAACTGCCTACAATTATCATTGGTTCAAGTTCACCTTTAGTAAAATTCTTCCTGGCTATCTTTTCTCTGATTTCATTTGCCACTCTCCACTTTAGACTCAATTTCATTTTTGGGGTCAATCTATAGCTACTGGTAACAGCTAATCATTCAAGCTGCAGGTGCAAATAATCAAGTCCCAGTGATCCCTCCTCAGCCATTTTGGGGTACATGATCCATTCCTTGCAGATATACTTGCCTACTCTTTCATGGATTCACCAGGTTGGCACTGAAAGAAACTGTTCTCTTCGTTCTAAGTGGACTACCTATTAATAGCTTTGAAATAAGTTTAAAATTAAAAGGTGAAACAAAATACTAACCATCAAATACTAGTATGCCTACACTGTAGAGTGAAACATTTGGTTAGTAGCAACAGACTGTGGCAGGCTGAGTAACTTGCAATTTGCCTGAAAACTCTATCATTACCTTGCAAAATGGGTAGAGAAAGAAGGTATATTAAAGCAGAGAAAGAGCAAGGGAAAGTAGCAGTGAACCAATCAAGAAGAGTTGGAAATGAGATGAGATGAATCTCACAGAAATTATTTGAAGCTGAAAGCTGTCTGCTTTCTTTTGGGTTGTATATATACAGTAGGGATTCATAAATGTCTTACAATGTTTATTTTGCTTCAATTACTCTATCAGTATATATCAGTGACTTGCACACTTTAGTGTACATCGAATCACTTGCAGGGCTTGCTTGTTAAAATAGATTCCTGAATCCCTCTCACAGTTTCTGATTTAGTAGGGATTGAAGAATCTGCATTTCTAACCATCTCCAAGATGCTGCTGATGCTGCTGGTTCAGGGACTACACTTAAGAACCACAGTATATGCTATTCTTAACAACAGTTTCTGTGTATTCTTCTTCAGTTTAAAACAACTAATTACTATTTTTAAAATATCTGGGCTTTCATTTGAATGATACTTCACATTTTTACAGTATGGTGATTACAACTTTTAACCCAGTACAAAACACAAGTGAAAGAAGCTTACAATGTTGTTTTGTTTGAACGATATATAGCGATGATGAAAACTTTCGAGAGATTGGGGTTCCTAAAAATAAATGAGGGCAGGAAGATAATCAGCAGAGAGCTGAGAGGTTCCCAAATGAAAATTATTGTTTTGTCCTTTCCAGTAAATTCTTAATGTCTTCAGCTGCAGAATAGCTCATTTCTGAGGTTCTTTTTGGCCTCATGAGTTAATCACACCAGGAGGAGTCACTTTAACTCACATGCCTTTAGGAGTAATGATACGTTTAAATGATTAAATAATCAGAAAAAAAAAGCATATCTCTATAATGAAAGCAGTTAGCACACAGATTCATGGTTTATATGAGTATCACAAGTCATTTGTAAATAACATGTTCATTTTGGATATGTAAAGAGTTCTGTCATGACCTATGAAATAAATTATATTTTATTGGTGCCCGGGTGTTTCATAACTTTTATTTATTTGCTGCAAGAGTGGAGAATTAAGATAGAGTAGTTTATTTCACCAAAAGACTGACAAATGGCTCATTAGACACTTATGGAGCTGAAGCTAACTGTACAACTTTTTTGTTGTATTAATTGTCACTGCCTGCTCAACATGCTCACGCTGGTGGTCATCAGTGCCCGTTTCTCACCACTATCCCATTCTTGAAAAGGAAACAGAAATGAAAAAAAAGAAAATAGAACTCAAAATATAATTTGGGTTGAGGGAGTGTGGGAGGAATGACAAAGGATTAAAATGATGGCTTTTCCCCACTGGGCCACCAATAACAGTCACCTCACATCACCTAACAGCTTGAGTCATAGAGAGTCAAAGAGCCGCTTTTTTGTTATTCAGATTAAATATCATTTACATTATATACTTTTTTTATTTCGCCAGAGACATAAGGTCAGAACTGATTGAATATGTACTACCTGCATATAATGATATCTCGTTTTTCACAATCATGTGCTAACGCTGCACAGTAATGGCCTATGGATGAAAAGACAGATGTACTACCAGTCATTCGCTACACATTTGCATTAACAAATCATCATTTAATTGAAGCCCATCCAACAAGTTTATGCTACTTAAATAAAGTTCCTTTCAATAAAAGATGCCACAATGACACATGGTTGTTAACTACGAGGAAAAATTTTTTTAAATTGTATTTATTTTTATGTCAAAGGCTTACATATGCATCAGACAACCATTTATTAATTTTAATTTTGCTTGGAATAAACAACCTGACAAATAGCACATCAATCCAGGCTACCATGGAGCAGGACCATTCGCTTTTAGACATAAATAGTCAGTAACACCACAGGTTTCCACATTGCAGATTTTCCCATCCTTTCCCCCCAAATATATTAAGGAACATGGCTTATATAAAAGCTATACAGGAGATATGTGGTAATATTTATGCCACAGCTCTAATATAAACCTAAAATCCTGCTACTATCAGGGAGGACTGTTATTTTTAAAATAGCATACTAAGTTTCCTAGGTGAATATTTAGGAAATTACTCAAAAGACTCAAAATTTCTATGTTTCCTAAAAAAAAAAAAAAAAAAAAAAAGTAGAGGAGTGTTGTTGTGCAAATACTGGTTCTCAACCTTGTTTCACAAATATGATTGCATTTATGCCACTGTTAAGAATATTCTGATTACATTTACTACATTACCTAGTTCTTTTCTTTAGTAGAGAGAAATGAAGAGAGAGGAGTAAAGAAAAAATCCCCTAGCTCTACCTGCCAGCTACAAAAATTTCTCACCATCTTAAAACAAGGATGGTTAAATATGGTAAGCATGTTTTCGCCCAGCCCCTCCCCAAGTCTTTATGTGAAAGTCATTTTTCTTTGTTCATGTTAAAGGTAAGGACACTCATTTAAATCAATTTGTACCTACTGATAACCTACATGCATAGCATTATGTACTTTTTGAATAGATACGTATATGTACATCTATTTCATGTATGTATACAGATCTATGTGTGAGAATGAAACATGTCATCAGGGCATTATTCGGACAGCTTCTAAGCCAACAAAAACTTGGTTCGTAAATGCATGTTTTACTTTCTCCAAAAAATTTACCTTTAATTTTCCCTGGATTTGTGTACATTAATGATGTGTAAAATGTTTTATTTAAAATGGCAAGAGAAATCTCTGAGGTGTTAAAATAAACCTTCTAATTGTTTTCTAAGTTGCCTTCTTTTAAAAGAAGAGAGGAAGACCGGAGGAAAATAAGAAAAAATATTTTTTAATCTATACCACACTAGGTTGCCTTGGGTTCCTTTTCCAGTCGACTGTAGAGACATGTGAAATTTCACCTTGGTATAGGATTCAAACTAAATTATGGGATACAGAAATGTGTCATAAATCAACTTCAAATATGGAACAAAAGATAAATAACAGAAGATTTATATTCTGACATAAAGAACAGTCTCTAACTACAATACAAAGCAAAAAGAAAAAAAATCCTACTGTGCTACTCCAGCAGGTTCTTCTTGCCCTTTATATGCTAACTCAGAATAGTAATTACGGACCTCGCAAGTTGACTCCTGTTTTCCAGAACTATGAGTTGTACGTAAAACATGCCTTTTCATTGAAACAATTACCATTAATCAAAACACTGAGAGCTAATACCACTCAAGTCCAACCTACCGCTGTGCCCAGCAATATATCAAACTGTCTGTTGTCAAACACACTAAACAAACTTAAACAGACTGTTTTCACTGGAAATAACAGAAAAAAAATGCTTGCTAAGTAATTTTAAAATTCAAATTGTGCTCTCAGTAATCCATTCTGTCACTGGATTTTAATTTTAAGTATTCAATCATAGTCCAACACAGACAGATCACTATTTGGCTCTGGAAAAAGAGAACTGGTGGCACTGATAAATGAAGCTAACTGCAAAAGACTGGGTATTACAATGAATTTCGTTAACCTCTGATAATTTAGTACAGAAGTACACTTAATATGTAATATATTTTACTTTTTAGGGGTTTGTAATGCTTCATTTCCCAGCAAGAACTATTAGCATAAGAAAAGGCCGATTGCTCCACGAGAGTCAGAATAAAACTATTTCTGTACGAAGTGTATAAGGCCCACAACTCCATTACTTTATTTTTTACTTTAATTTTGAAATCAGTCTTAGAGACAATGACACAAGAAATTTTCTATGAAAATGGAAACCACTTAACTTCTGTTCACCTATGTATCATTTATATCACCAACACATTTCAATACACAGCTGTGTGCAAAGCTGACATCTATAAATATGAACTAAGTAACTGTCTTGCAAGACCTTTACTTTTCTAACTATACCTTTTCCTTTCCCTACTTTACTCAAATATTTCTCTTTTATACTTATTAAAGCAAAGGTAAGATTCTCATCCAAAGAGGTAGAGGCAAAATATTTTATAAATCAGAAAGTCAGCTCTGTTTACCAATTTCTAATCAGTGGAGATGTCAAAGTATTTTATAAAAGAAGACGAGAAGAGGGATGGGAACAGTGGAGTTTAACAAACAGATCAGGCATTTATTACCAGCGAGCTCCATTATGGATTTCTGAGCTTTGTAAGCCAAGCTCCCCCAAGTGTAATTAAATTTTTATTTATAATGGGTTTGTGACTGTTAACTTCATGTTGCCGATGCTTGTTTCCCCCACACGTGCTCATACACACCAATGTGAAATAGCATTCCACATTCACTACTAGTCAGTACAAATTGATAATTATTCTTTTCCTTTAAAATATCAAAATTGAACATTAATACAAATATATTCATAAAACAACAAAAAAGAACACGGTGTGTAGTGGCTGAGAGAGAACACATGCACGTGAGCAGATCACTCTTTCACAGAATCAAATTATTTTCCATAACTTTATATAGTAAAGGACACTACAAATCTAGTATATGCTACTAGATGCTACACCGCAGACTACATTTTTACTGCTAGTGATACCCAAGATGAGTGTAACTATAACTAGGAAATAGGTCTGAAGTCCACCCAAAGCCAATGTGTTCTTATTCATTTGAGCAGTTTCTTCATTCACAAATCTCTCCTCCTGATAGAATTTATCACCTTTGTTTTATCATTAATCCTTTCCCCTTCTCATCTAGGTAAACCACTGTATACTTTACACCTTCTTTTAAATGCTTAATACAAGTAACCACAGGAGAATCTCTTCTCCCCTTGAAAAACTGCAAATAAAGATGTCAGCTATTGAGTATATTTGTGGCGTCTCCAGCAGCTGCTGTTAAATACCAGCTGGTCTAGCTGATTAAAATTACCTCCGAGTTGGTATTATAAAGATGCCTGGGCAGCGTTGCTGTATTAATGGATTATTGAGTGAGCGATGAAAACCTTGGCCAGCTGATGCGTTTTATTACAGATAGGCTTTATGATGTGTAATCACTGTAATTTTTACAACTAGAGGAAATATGAAAAAAGGAGTAAAAAAAAAATCCCCATAGAAACTGATTTAACTAGATTATTCCTACCATTCTGTTTCCTAGAAGGACTCAAAGTACATAATTACTGTGTATAAATATCCAGGTATGGACCTATACACACAATTTATCCATCCATCTATGTAAATATGTTATCATCAATGTAGACAAGCAGAGAATGCACATGGACAAATGCAGTATGAGTACAATTTGTGTGAATAGATATTTACTATGTTGTCATGTGCCAAAGCACCCAATTGGCTACAATGGGATCACATGACCTAAAACAGTTTTGAACTGTTCACCAGCTGGGCAATAGCTGAAAATCCAAATCTGGCCAACTGGACTGTGGTTTGCAATCCAAGGGACAGGATCATTTCACTCCCTGTACCATTTTCCCTTTAGCTGTTTTCTTATAAGCCAAGGTTTTTATAGATCTCTACCAAATTGTCTCCCAGATCCTCTAACTTTCAGCTTATGTTCAAAAGAAGGTATGGCAGTTTATTGGCTCAGCTATTTTTATGGCTGCTACAGGAGCCAGGACCCTACTCTGTCAGTTTCCATGGTCCTTCAAATGCACTGTTCTATTTATGGCACTCTCAAGGTTCCTGTGTGCTCCCAATTGTTCTTAAGAATGAATACTGACTCTCAGGAGGCTGTGGCCAATTAAAAGGGCTCAAGTAGAGGAAAGAACTCAGAGAATTCATTCAAGTATGTCACTGGGTGAATTAATACCTTGTAGGGAAAGGACAGCCATCTCAGACTGGATTCTCTCTTTTAGGAAATTCACAGTTTTACTTTAAAGTCATATTTAAGAACATAATGTTCATCATCAAGTAGTATCAAGTGTATTGTTTTCATTTTGCTGTTTGATACTTAACATTAATTTTTCACATGTCCATAATAAAATACATACAGCATGTGACTAGAAAGTAATGAAATGGATTCTTTTTTAAACAAAGATATCAAAATTTATGTAGGAAATGATTCATTCAGAGCCCATGGTAGATTTTCTTTATACCTCCCATAGAGGCTGAATAGTGTGTTTTGAGCATGTTTTATTCATGCAGGTAACTAACACTTCAAATTAGAGTCAAATGTGAACAAGATGAGAAATAGGTTAGGTGATACTTTGAGGTCAAAACCGTTTTTTTTTTTATTATTTGATTACACAGCCATGAAACCAGTTCCTAACGTGGCTCCTACCCTAGTAATGAGGATAATTCCAAAAAAGGGAAATCCAGAAGTATTTTACGTAATAATGTTTCATTAAAATAAATGTATAACTTGTTAAAGCAACCATGCTTCAGGAGAACTACAGTCCTTTTCAATATAAAAACACTGGTATGCTAGTTTAAAAAAAAACTGATCACTATTGGTTAAAAAATTTGGTTTGGTTGTTTTTTAATGGAATGAACCTAGTCATCTGTGTTATTTTCAAAGATATGCAATTTTAATATTGCACTTTGCCATTTTGTCCAATTTCTCATTCATAAAGCAACCCATCCATAAGATTTCTGATGGCCGGGGACTGTTGAGCCTCTGCTGAAACATCAGAGTGAAGGTACTCACCAACCCTAAACCATCTATTTTGGAAACACTTTTTGATGGAGGATTTTTCCATTTGCTGACTCAAAATGTGCCCCTCCCCCCTGCAAATTCTTCCTACTGGTTCTTATCTAGCCTTCTAGAGAGTCTGTTCCCTGTTCTAATTAATAACCCTCCAAATACCCAAATGATGCTAACATAAAGCACAATGCTTGATATTAGTAGGTGCTTAACAATAATTAGTGAGTGCTGAATGAATGATGGCTTGAAACAATTCTATTTTTTAAAAACCATCAAACAGAAAAACACCAATCATAAAATTAATGAAATCAAGTAAAAGGCATAAACTGAAAAAAACTAAGAAAAAATGACATACACAGCTTAATCAAATTTCCTTAAAGAGAAAACTTATAAATCTAAGAGTAGCTAGGTGAAGAGCCAAACTTCTGACCAACTACAACAGAGTTGGCAACTACCAGAAGCAAAGAGGCCAATCTTTTGTTGGGTCAGAAGCTGGTTGGGAGCAGTTGGGTAGTTGTGGGGACCCACTCTGGTTGTGAAGTGCTGGTCCGGTGTTTGTTGCACTAGTCTTCCATTGTCTTGGGATCTTACTCCAGAATGCAGGGCTTGGGAAGCAAGCAATAAACCTATGGCTGTAGAACTGGTACAAGGAAATCAATCTTGTTTCTTCAGAGATCCTTAGTTTAAAAAAGGGGGCGGGAGGGGAATAGTGTTGTCTGATAAAAAAGAAATAGTGAGACTATATAAAATCTAGATAAACAGTCTAAATGCATAGCTACCAAACATTAAAAACTTCCTCCCTGTTTCATTTGCCTGCCTTCCTTTTCTTTCCACTCCTGTCTTTATGTTCTAAGACCAACAGAATGCACTGGTTGGAGGTAGGGATGTAATGAGGGGCAGGCAAGGAAGGGGATTTGGGACAGAGGGATAAAAAAGAATAAAAGACTGCATGCACAGGCAGAAAGCCAAAGTGGTAGAGGAGCCAGTAGAAAGCCTATCAAGCCAACTCTGGGCAGCACCACAGAAAGGACGTGCCCTCTCTCCACCACCAGCAACATAACCTGCGGAGGAAGATAATTAGATAACTGATCGCTCTCACCTCACGTTTACTATTGTTTTAAAACACTATTTTCCAGAGCGGAAAACAGTGGGAGTGAAAAGTCAAAGATAAGAGGAAATTCCTGTCAGGAGTCAGTGCACCCTGATTTGGCACTGTTGTCATAAATACCAGGAGGCAGAGGCACTCCTGCCTAGAGCTGATCAAGCTCAGAAAAGATAGCTACTATGGACGGGCTAAACCAGAGCAAACGGCATTCGGTATACGGGGACTCATGACTCTGGAAAGAACCATTTCCCATTAATTTTCAATTTGAAGGAGTAATATTATTCATCATTTTTATTATTATTTAGAGGTATGAGGTCTTAACCAGAATTTTATGATCCTTGCTATGATTTATCACTATTTTTTAATTTAATCAACACTTGGAAAGTGTTTCCAATGTGCCAGACCCCGTTTTAAGTGCTTTGCAAACAGAAACTCCATGTGGCAACCCTACAAAGGAAGTGCTCTTAATTTGACTTTAACTCAACTTTTGCAAGTATTCTTTGCAACCCAGAACCTGATTGTAGGTGAAAAGTTCAGCAAGTCTAAGAAAGCACAGACAAGATACATTATAAATATTATTTTTCTCTAAAAATTTGTTTCAAATAAAATAAAAATCTTTTAGTTATAAACTGGTAATTCAAAGGAACTAAACCTACAACATATACACAGCATCAACATGATAAAATTCTACTCCCTAAAATACATTTGTAGTTCTGTTCCCCCACTCCTCCTACCTCAGGTATAGAGATCTATCATCTTCATACTTGGGGACTGGTCACCTAGAGGAACTAGACCTCTGGTTTTCCTCAGTGTCACTGCCCTGGCTGAATTCTGACAGTGTCCATGATGTTCACTGTTCTCATGAGTACTACTTTTAATTATTTAAATCCCATTGACTTAAACAGGTCAGAGGTTCTCTATAACAAAAGTTGAACCTGTTCAGCATAGTTGTGATCTCTCAGCCTGTAACTCATTCTTTTCTTTCCAGTCGTAGTTTCTGATGCCTCTTAATCAGGGCTTACATCTATTAAAATGATTATCTATTCTACATTAAGATCTTTTAAAAGGCATAACATATTTCCTCCAACAAATTCCATGCAGTACAACATTTAACTTTACTAATTAAATTTTTTAAAAGTCTGCGAATTTTTTTTCTAACCCCACATGCCATTTATAGTTCAAGTCATAATAAGAACCATTCATATAAAAACATCATCTATGAAATCATACAAAAATATCTAACAAATAATAATTGAAGTAAAATGAAAATAAAAGCATTACTTTTACTAGAGAAAGCAAATTTTAATGAAAGAAGCCTTTAGAAACAATTTAAATATATAAGCCAAACTGAATTACAAACAATATTTTTTTCTGCACTTAAATTCTGATACAAATCTATTTAAAAGTACAAAAATAAGAAATTTGAGGTGATAAAGAAACACATGAAGAAGCAAAAGTAGCCAAAAGCAAAAATAAGAAGTAAAAAACAACATGCTCTACCAGTGTTTCCTCTATATGCCTAATTAGCAAAGGAAAGTTTTTCTTAGAGTTTGTGGTAGAAGAGCTCTTATTTTTATCCTTTTTAAAGAGTGTAATAAATAATGAATTTTCTTAACTGATTCAGCAGACTTTGTTAAATAGTATCTTATGAAATTACGAATTTGGAGAGGTTCTCTTCATTAAGTAAGCTCATCATTTTTCTAACATTTAGGTCAGGGAAGAACTAATGGTGGGAAGGCAGGATTCTATCTTGGTATTGTAGGTCAGATGAAATTATATCTAACGGTAAAACACTGTCCTTAAAATAATTTTACAAATCAGAAAAATAACTTACAATTTTCATACAAAATGCATACTGGTGATCTCAAATGTTTTAAAAGCCAGTTAAGACACACTTCTCTAGAAAACTTGGCATTTACGAGCATCTGTTTGAAGTACTAGTAGTTCCCATAAAAGGTTTTACACATATTAAGCAGAGTCCCTAGAAGTCAAAAAATAAGGGTAGAAGCTTAAGTCTGGTCAGAGACCTATCAGAGACATACACTGTAATCACTGATAGGAGCGATACAAGTTAGGTTAATTATGAGGTATTCTTAATAATGGAGTATGACATCATACATGAATTACCATATAGCAAAGGAAAGAGCTAATTAGGGCAATTATCCGTAGATATTCAATTTGCCTCTAGCTTACTTGGTTATGGAAAGAGTTGAGGAGAAAAAAAACAATCAGAGACCCATGAAATAAAGAAGCCAAGGATGAGAACTAGGGAGAGAAACTGAATAAGAGAGACTGATTAATAATGCCAAGATTTTTACCCACATTTAACTATTATTTCTCAATAAGTCCTGAAAATTTCCCTTTCATGCTTTAGAACCTACAGTTTTGGTCTGAGGATAAAAATTATTTCCTGTCCAATCTAAATGTATTCTGCTGGCTAAGAGACTCAAAGGCAATATTGGATTTATATCACAGTTATATCACTGTTGTTAAACCACACAGCTAAAAGAAGACATTCCACTGACCTACTGTGATCTAAAAGCAACTCTGACAATATATTTCTAGTAAAGTTTTCTTTTTTATGACCCTCATGAGATGGTATTTTACATGGGTAAAGTTTTGGGGTAATATTTGTTTGTCCTGTATACTTATGTTCAGTTAAAGATATCACAACAATTGTAAAGTCATAGTTTTATCAGGCTTCCTTTGGAGAAAGTTGATATAACCTGAAGTTGATACAAGTCTGGTTAGTGAGTTTAAGACTGGGGTTGGCAAAGTGCTGTCTTGTGTTAGGTATATATCTGAAAGATAAGGATGACTTTTCGTACCTGGAAGGATGCTGGAGTGGGGAATATGTCCTATCATGAACCATCGTGGCCTAGAAGTCTTCAGCACGTCAGTATTTCTCAGGTGTCTAGTATGCCTTGTGTTTTAATCACCTTGATTCTTAATCAGAAACATAAATTTCAAAACTGTGAATTTAATTATATACTTGCAGGAGATTTTAGGAAATATATTACACATATTGATCTTTAATAAGTGAACAATTTAATAAATGAGGTGAGTTGCAGAGCTAAAAAGTTTATGATTAAAAACTTCTTATATGCTTTATATCTGGACATTTTAACATTCATTTTAAATACTTTTTGTTAGAAGCTAGATATTTTGGAAGCATTTAAAACTATTCAAATATATTAAATGAAAATGCCTTCATTTGGTTTTTGGTTGTTTTCACTAGTCTAATATATTTACTAGGCTCCAAAACACTAGTGGAAGAAGTCATTTAATTGGAAAAAAATTCAAACTATGGGCATAACTTTAAAAAGGAGCAACGAAAAAAAATCCTAGTCTATGTTAAACACTGCATTTCCAAATATATAAATTACAGTCCTTTCAGCTGCAGCATTCCAAGATCATATTGGAAATCATTGGTTTCTCAAAGTTCATAAGCCTATTGTATTTAAAAGATTTATAATCAGATCTCTACATAACTATGCCCAAGACTGGAATTATATCCCTGAGTGTCAAAAAGTACCAGGGAATAAACAAAACTAGGTTGCCTGCCATAAATTAAAAGAAAATTTTGCCATTTGTATTGGGTTAAGAATACTGGGTAGTTAATTCTCAATCTTAGGTGGCTGGTCATTTTAAAGTAGTTTTAAATTCAGAAATAGAGAAATTTACAGTTATAGCTAGTTACTTTTTCAATAACTAATAGAACAACAGAAGCAAAAAATACAGAAGATCTGAATAACAGCATCAACCAACTTGACCAAACTGACATTTATAGAACAATACACTCAATGACAGGAGAATAAGCATTCTTCTTATGTGCACATGGAATATTCACCACAATAGATCATATTAGAGCTAAAAAATTAGCTTTAACAAATTAACAAAAAAAATAGAAACCATGCAAAGCATTTTCTTGGACCATAATGGAATTAACTAGTAATAAATAGCAAAAAGATATATGATAATCTCCAAATATTTGGAAAGTAAGCAACAAACTTCTAAATAACCCATGGTACAGAAAAGAAGTCTTAAAGAAAATTTAAAAATACCCTGAGCTGAAGAAAAATGAAATACACCATATTAAATTTCAGGGATGCAGCTAAAGCAGTGCTCAGAGGGAAACTGAGAGCATTAAATACCTAAATTATAAGAGAATAAAAGTCTGAAATCATTAATCTGGGCTACCACTTTAAATAACCTAAAAGACAAGAGCAAAATAAACACAAAGGAGGCCGAAGGAAGAAAATAATAAAGGTAAGAGCTGAAATTAATGAAATTGAAAATGGGGGGGAAAAAAAGAGAAACAGAAAAAAAAAAACAATCAAACCTAAAGCTGGTTCTTTGAAAACATCAACAAAATTGATAAACCTCTAGCCAGACTGATCAATAAAAAAAGAGGTAACATAAAAATTACCCATACCAAGAACAAAAAAAGAATATATATGGGGCTGGCCCTGTGGCCTAGTGGTTAGGTTGGGCATGTTCTGCTTTGGTGGCCCAGGTTCGCAGGTTCAGATTCCAGGAGCAGATCTACACTACTTGTTGGCCATGCTGTGGTGGCAACCCACATACAAAATAGAGGAAGACTGGCACAGATGTTAGCTCAAGGCTAATCTTCCTCAAGCAATAAAAAAAAAAAAAGAGAGAGAGGTAGATTGGCAACAGATGTTAGCTCAGGGCAAATCTCCCTCAGCAAAAAATAAATAAATAAATAAATAAAAATAAGAATATATAGAAATTAAAAGGATAAAAAGGAAATATGAACTTTGTTCTCATAAATTTGACTTAGATGAAATGCACAATTCCATGAACAACATAAGATAACAAAAAACACTCAAGAAATGAATAATGTGAATACTTATGTACGTAGTAAAGAACTGAATTCATAGTTAAAAACCTTCCAACAAAAGATACTCCAAGCTAGATGGTTTCATTGGCAATTTCTATTAAATATGTAGGAAAGAAGACAGATATCAATGAAATGCAATAGACAGTTCAGAAATAAACCCATACAAATAAAATCAATTGATTTTTGACAAAGGTGCCAAACCAATTCAATAGAGAATGGATACTCTTTCAACAACAGTACTAGAATAATTGGATATCATAAGCCAAAAATAAATAAATAACCTTGACCTATACCTCTCATCTTATACAAAAATTAACTCAAAACAGATGACAGACTTATAAATATAATACATAAAAAAACTATAAAACAATTAGAAGAAAATGCAATGTTTATGACTTGGGTTAGCAAACAGTTCTTAGATATGACACCAAAAATACATTTGATTAAAAATAGTTGATAAATTGGATTTCACAAAAACTAAAAATGTTTGTTTTATGAAATATACTGACAAGAAATTAAAAGACAAGCCATAGACTGAGAGAGAACATTTGTGAATCACAAATATGACAACGGACTTGTATCTAGAATATAAACTCAAAACTCACTACTAAGAAAAAGATAACCCAATTTAAAAAAAGGGCAAAAGATGTAAGCCATCTGAACTAATATTTTAATTAAACTTTTTATATTGAGATTGTTGTATATTCACATGCAGTTGTAAGATAGTACAGAGATTCTGTGAACTCTGTATCTCCAATGGTAACATCTTGTGAAACTACAGTACAGTATCACAACCAGGACACACAACCATAGACGCACTCATAATACAGAAATGTTCCATTACCACAAGGATCCTTCCTATGCTCTTTTATAGCCACACCCACTTCCTTCCTGCCTCTTTTTTTTCAGTCTGTTAATTTTGTTGATCTTTTCAAAGAAATAGATTTTTGTTTCATTTTTCTCTATTGTTATTCTGTTTTTAGTTATATTGGTTTCAGTTCTTACTGTTATTCCTTCCTTCTGCTTGCTTTGAGTTTATTTTGCTCTTCTTTTTCTAGCTTCTTGAGGTGGATCCTCAGATTAGTAATTTGACTTTTCCTCTTTTCTAATTAAACATTTAGTGCAATGAATTTCCCTCTTAGCACTGCTTTAGCTGTGTCTCACAAATTTTGATACACTGTATTTTCATTTCACTCAGCTCAATGTATTTTTTTATTTCTCTTGAGGCTTCCTCTTTGATCCAAGGATTCAGAAATGTGTTGTTTAGTTTCCAAGCATTTGGAAATTTTCCTGTTATTTCTAATTTGATTCCATTGTGTTCAGAGAACACACTCTGTATGACTTGTATTCTTTTAAATTTGTTCACATTTGTTGCACAGCCCAGGATATAATCTATCTGGGTATGTGTTCTATGGACACTCGAAAAGAATGTGTACTTTACTATTATTGGATGGAATGTTTTATAACTGTCAATCAGATTTTGTTAGATGATGATGTTGAGTTCTACTATATACTTGGCTATTTTCTGTCTAGTTCAATTATTGATAGTCTTCAACGATAAATGTGGATTTGTCTATTTCTCCTTTCAGTTCTATCAGTTTTTCATTCACATATTTTGCAGCTCTGTTGTTTAGTGCATACACATTTAGGATTGCTATGTTCTTTTGGTGAACTGACCCTTTTATCATTATGTAATGTCCCTTTTTGTCTTTGGTAATTCTCTGTGCTCTGAAGTCTACTTTATTTGATAGTAATATAGCCACTCCTACTTTCTTTTGATTAGTGTTTGCATGATATATCTTTTTCCAAGCTCTTAATCTACCCATATCACTATATTTAAAGTGAGTTTCTTGTAGACAACATACAGTTGGGTCACGTTTATAAATCTGCTAATTTCAGTCTTTTAATTGGTATATTTAGACCATTTGCACTGACAGTGAATCAACAGAAAATGAAAATCAGAGACTACTATTTCTGGAAGTTTGGAAGAAAAGAGGAGATAAGTAGGGCTGCTGGAGGAGGAGGGTCGAAGCAGGGTTTTTTGTTTTGTTATTTTTTTTCTTAAAGAAAGCAGCAAAGAGGAAGAGGTTAAAAATATTGGAGATATAATACCTGATGGTTTGTGGACACAAAGGAGAGGAAAATAGGCAACTCCAGAGTACACAAAGAGAGTGAACAGAGGTATCAGCCAGAGGACACAAAATAGGTGAGGTTCAGGCTGGTGGCAAGGGAGAAAGACATTGAGATGGTCAGGTCTGGTGGTATATAGGTTGGGCAGATTGCTTGAGAACATAAATAAAAGGATGGACAACAGGGCAGTGCATTGGATGCTTTGAAACTGTAGTGGCTCCAATCCAAAATGTCCCTCACTTTCCCAAGTAGCATGTAGCATTTTGGGTTATTACCAAATCACAGATTCTATCTGTAAAATATCTCTTTAAACTGCCTCTCCTCCACTGCTATTATCAATTCTTGCCCAGATAATTGCAAAGCCCTCCTAACTGGTATCCTAGTTTCCAGTCTTGCCTCTCTCAAATACATAAACTACAATGATTTATTTTAAATGCCAATTAGACTAAATCACTTACTGCTTTGCATTCTTAAAAGTCAGTAACACCTGGGTGGATGTTCTTTAAGATTTGATCTTCTTGTCTCACTTTATTAGCGACTTCAATTAGCGTCACATAGCACATCAACTATCGAATCAAGACTTCCAATTGTCTACTGGATATCCATGGTCCTACAGAAACTCTAAACTCAACACATCCATAACTGAATTTCTCTATTCCTTGAAATTTACTTCTCTATTGTTAATTATCTCTGTGATTTTTACCATTGTTGACATTGCTGTCCAAATTATCTTTGATTCTTCCCTCTCCCTCACTCTCATATTCAATTAATTACAAGTCCTGACAATTCTAGCAACTTGGTATCTTCCAAATATGTACACTTATCTCTATCCTCACTGCTTTTATCTTGTTTCAGGCCACCATCATCTCTCTTCTAGAATACAGAAGTTATTACTTTTGTAGCTAATCACTGCTTCCCCAGTCTTACTTCCCCCTTCAATATCTTCACCACTGCAATCAATGCAATCCTACCAAACCACAAATATGATCATAAAATCATTATGTTCAATGCCACCCCCCTTACCCTAGAATAAAGATCTAGACCAATGCTGTCCTATAGAACTTTCTATAATGATTGAAATGTTCTGTATCTGTGTTGTCCAATAAAGTAGCCACTAGTCAATTGTGGCTGGCCACTGAGCACTTGAAATAGGGACAGTGTGGCTGAGGAACTAAATTTTTAATTTTAATTAATTTAAATTTTATAGCTACATGTAGCTACCTACCTATTGGCAGAGATCTAGATTGTTCTTAGCATGACATTTTTAGTTCCCACGTCCTGGCATTGCCTCATTTTCCTCTCACACAAAATCTACTCTAGTTTTAATAAACTGATTAGTGTTTCTTGTATTCACGATATTCAGATACACATCCCTTTGTTCATACTGTTCTCACTCCATGAAATCCTTACAAGTTTTTTGATTGTATTATTCTTGCTTACATTTCAAGACACAGCCTAGGTATCATTTCTTCTAGGGAGTTTCCTCTAAAACTTCAGGTTAATCTAAGAAAACTTTTAGTTGCCTATCTAATACCCATGCCTCCAACCCCAAAATGTGCCCAGCTCCAGGGGAGAGAGCACATCTGGTCTAAGGTAACCCTAAGTCCTACTCCCTGCTTTCCTAGCCTTTCTTGTAGTTAGGGGTGGCCATATACCCAAATTCTACCAATGAGATTTAAGCCTACGTCTGCTAGAGCTTGTTGCCATGAAAGTTTCTGCTTTGCTTGATCAAAGAGGGCAGATAAGGCTGGCACTAGCCTCTTGCACAAACACGCAGCCTCAAACTATTATCTAGTGAAGTACTAAATAACTGACATCTGCCCATAACAGCATCTTGTTTAGCCACAATCATGAAGAAAGCCAAGAGAATCCATAGGTCTCAATACTGTGGAGCCACTGAACCACTACTAGCAGTTGCCTACCTCTGGACTTGTTACATTTTAGAAAAATAACAAAAAAATAACAAATAGCCATTTGCTCAGGCCATTGCTAGGAGAATTTCTGTTACTTGCAGCCAAATGCATTCCTGACAGTGTTCCTATTTGTGCTCCCACAGCATGTTGTGAATGAGCCTGTTATAATTATTATATCAAAATAATGCTGTGTACATTTATCACACTAATCACTATAATAGCTATCCTGACTACCTAGATGTAACTTTTATTAATAGGAAACGAAGTAAATATTAAAGCCATGATTTACTCTAAGTCTATATTATTTCAAATTTCATTTCTTTCTATGGGATATTGTGAGCCCATTGTAAACAAGTGCTTAACACTTATGAGGAATTAAAATATTTGTTACATTATACTGGGAGGTATAATGGAGAGGTGAGTGAAATCTGCCATGGAATAAGCTGTCTGTGATGGTACCAAACTCCCCAACAAGGGATTGGTCAAGTTGAGATATGCAATTATTTAATATGGCTGTTACAACTGAGATTGAGGCATTTCATGACCAGCTAAAAGAGTGACCTTCCAAGACCCTGAGATACTAGGATTCTGTGCAGGGCCAATGACAAAGCCCTATGGCATGCTACCAGAGACCTCACTCCACGTGGGCCACAATGCAGTCATCCACACTCTATGAAAATTGTTGTTACATAAAGTTACATTCCAGGCTAAATGTAATATCATTCAGTCTACAAATTCTCCGTTTTGAGCAAATGCATATTACAAGAACATGGTGAAATCAAAATATTCAGCCAAAAGCTTTTCTTTAATCTGGTAATTTGACAGGAAAAAAATGTAGTTCTATCTTATCCAAATTGTTCTCATGAAAACACGCTAGGTCCACTTAAAAGCAATTTCCCTTTTTCAGGGATTAGATTATCCATCTTTTTTAAAGTTCTAAAATACTGTCAGATTGAGGTGAACACATTTTATTGCATTGTAGATGTTAAAGAATCATGTCATATTAAATATTCTTGTCCCCCATTTTCCTTAGTTCCTCGAAGATTACTGACAATGGTTCAAATATGTCTTCAAAGTGTTTCAGTTTTCTGGATGTTGACATATGTTCTCATTAATAGTAATTAAGTACATTCTTATTCTTGTCCTCACATTTTTTTGTCTTATAAAATCAACTGATGGTCAATAGAGACAAGTGCGAAAATAACAAGTATAAAGAAAATAAACACCATCCATTATTCTCTCTCAGAGATAACCACTGTTAACATGCTTCCAGTCTAATTTTCATATAAAAACATACATAATTTTTTAAACTAGGAAAATAGATTATACGTGGTTTTTCTTCCAGATTTTTCACTTAGAATATATCATACGCATTATCTCTTGAGATTACATAGTTCACAAATACACCACTTAAATTATGGCATAATATTTCATCAAATGGATTTATTTACCCTATTATTTCCTTTATTTTTATAAATGTATTAGTTCCCATTTCATATCATAAATAACACAGTGATAAAAATCTTTATACACAGACCTCTGCTCCCTGACTCCCTTAAGATGTCTATATGCTTAAAAGTGGAATCATGAGTCAAGGAGTCCAAGTTTATCAGGTATTTGACTCACTTTCCCAATTGTCTCCAAATTGATTATATCATCAATGAGTAAAATTTTCTCTAATCATTATCAATCTAATGAAAATTTTATTTTATTATTTGTAATTCTTTAAATATTTGAATAAGTGAAATCTTTTCACTATATTTATTGGCCATTGTTATTTTTTTTCCTGTGCCTTGTTGGTTCACTTTATTTTTCTACTTTATGGGTTAAGTGGCTTCTTACTAATTTTAAGGGTTTATTATATATAAAGAATAAAAATTTGCTTTTTAATCTTTATATATATATTGCAATTTTTTAAAAAAACCAGTTTGTCTTTGCATTGAATTTTACTGGAATAAAATTTTGTGGTAGTCAAATTATAAACTTACCCTCTCAAATGTCTTTCACTGCTATTTTTCTTAGAAAATCCATGGTCATTGGAAGACTGGTTATATATTCATGTATGTTTTTCACTAATCATTTAGAGTTTTAATTTTTTTAATACTTATTAGTTGATGTTCCTCAAAATAGCAAATTTTCCACCAATGATATTTCGAATAATCAGTTCCTTATGTAACTGATTTGTGATCTAACCTTCTTCTGTTTTTACCTCCTTCCCATTCATCCATCCAATCAAAAAATTAGTGAATGCTTACCATATACCAGGTTCTGTTAATGAGGCATCTGGGACATATTAATGAACAAGACAGACAAACTCTTTGCTGTCATAGATCTTACACATCAAAATTCAAGGTTATTATAATTGAATGTTTTATTAATAAAGAAGAATACTCTCGGGGCTGGCCTGGGGCGCAGTGGTTAACTTTATGTGTTCTGTTGCAGTGGCCCAGGGTTCACCGGTTCGGATCCTGGGCACAGGCCTACTCAGCGCTCTTCAAGCCATGCTGAGGCGGCGTCCCATATGGCCACAACTCTACAACTATGATACACAACTATGTACTGGGGCTTTGGGGAGAAAAGAGAAAAAAGAGGAAGATAGTCAACAGATGTTGGCGCAGGGCCAATCTCCCTCAAAAAAAAGAATACTCTCTTTCAATGCTTTTGTTTAAAAGTATATTTTTTGATATTACTATTGCCATTCCTGTACTCCTTTTACCAAACCATATCAATGTATTTTAGCTGTTTCTTTTAAGTAGCGAATAGTTGGATTAGCCAATCGAGAATCTTTGCCTTTTGTTAGGAGAGCTTAAAGCATTTACATATAGTACTATACCTAATGTTTGCCAGTATTACTTGTCATCTTGTTTTATGCTTCCTTTGTAAGCACTCTTGCTATTTTTTTTTGTTATTCTATTTATTACTACTTAGTCTTATGAGTCAGGCAATTGTACTTAGCATATAAAAGTTAAGGACAATGGACATTTTATTGAGTGTTTATAGTGTGCCAAGTATTGTGCTCTACATGATTTTTTTCATTGAATCCTCATAATCCTATTGCATAGATACTATTTTACAGTAATTTTATAAAACAAAAAATTCTTTAGTGATTAGAAACATCAGTGAAATAGTATCTTTGATTTCCTCCATGTGTGCTGATGAATCATGTAAACTTTTATACTTCTTCCCCACACTGAATTACTCACTAGAATTAAGAAGATCTAAGATCCAAATAAATAATGTTTTAAATTATTTTTACTGCTCTTCAGGTGATTATTTTTTGATAACTGCATTAGTTGTATACACCTAACCTATCTTACTGGTTACATTGCTTTCTAACAGTCCTTTTAGATTTGCTTTCCCCTTACTTGAATTATTAATTTTCATTCACCTTTCAGTGGGAAGAGTATATTTCTACCTAGAAAGGCATGTGGATGGTACCTTTCCTAAACTTGTGCATGTGTGACTGGGCACAACTTTTCCTTCTCGGCCTTTGTGTATCTTAAAATTCATGGTTACTTTGTCAGTACAGATTCTGTTTCTTCTATTTCATCAATTAACTCTTTTTGTAGGTCAGGTTTAAGATTAAAGTAGCAGAACTCCCCCCTCCCCGCCCAAGAGCTTCCTTATTTTTCCATCCAGCAGTCTGACCTACGTAAGGCGAGCATCTGACTTGGACAAGAAGATTTAAGCCTTACACTGTGGCTTATTATCTTAGCTATACTTTTGCTGCTGGTACCTCTACATGGAAGACCATGAGCTCTCTTTATTCTGATTCTTGGCGTGGCTGTGGGCCTTAGGCTCTCCAGTGCCCTTGATGCTCCTTTTCCTCCTTATCAGAGTGGCTTCTGATCACTACTAACAAGATTCCTCTCATGCCAGGCCTTGTACTTGCCTGGTGTTTGTTGCTTATCTGGTCACCCTGAGTTTGGCTCATGGCCAATATAACACACAGTACCTTTGGGTGCCTTAGTTTTCCATCACACTCCTTGTCCTAGTCAAATGAGAGTGTGAATGTAGGCTGAAGAAGTCAAAGCCTGGCTCACCTTTTTGGTAGCTGGTCAAAGCCTTAATCTCCTCATCTGCAAAATGGGGATAATTACAGTACCTATCCCAATGTGTTGTGAGGATAAAAAAGATAATCTATGTAAAGCCCTTACTACCTAGCCCGCAGGAAACACTCAATAAATATTAACAATTATTAATCATTATTTCAAATAATTTATTATCCTTCCCCATAATTCTTAATCATGCTAATTCTCCATATTGAAGGGAAAAAACCCAACTTTTTCAAAAGGAGTAATTCTAGGGGAATACTCAGTGATTTATGACAACAAGGTATCATTGAATCCTCACCTCCTAATCCCTCATTCTGTTTTCTTAAATTTAATGTATAATATCACACTCATTGAAAAGCAAAGAATATTTTAATTAATGTATAATATAAAGTTCACTGAAAAGAGAAGCATATTTCTATCATTAACTGTGTTTAGAATAGGAAGCTATTTGCTTAAACTGTTGAGAGAGAGAATTTTTAAGGTGGGTAATTACACTGACTTGATGACTCAGAGTTATATTTTTTACCATATGGTTATACTTCAAATATAGGTTTTAAAAAACTTAGTAGTCATGCATAATTACACTGTGCTATGTGTTAGAATATACTATGATATAAATATTTTAAAATTATATCACAAAATTTAGCAGATTATTCATCAATAACCAAGAAACTCCTCAATTAAATTACTGTAAACCACCACAGCAAAACAACTGCTAATCCAGAAAATAGGAAATAAGGGAAATGGAAGATGTATAATAAACATTTGGGAGATATGGAATTTATCCCACGAGTGTTGTAAAGAGCTCTAATTTAAGAATGCCAAAGCCCAAGTGTGTTATGAGGGTCTTTCCTCAAAAGTGACATTAACTGCATATCCCACAGATGCTTATTATGTATTCTATTTATATCAAAGTATAAAGTGTAGTCAGAAATATACAGATTCAATATATTTAAAGGTGATAATAAAACACAGTTACTCTGGCCTGGCAAAAATTATCATTTTTAAATTTCAATTTTTGATGTCTTTATAACATAGTATTATAGTATTAAGTGAAAACAGTACTGAATCTTTATGGTTGAATCTGTTGTGATTAGGGTCTTTTGGACTCACAACAAGTACATACTCAAGCATGGAATCGTAATATTAATATTTTAGAGGCTTTTACACAAAAATAATTCCCCTGGGTGATGAAATCACAGGACATACTTATTTTCATACTAAAAATAAAGATACCAAAAAGCAACCCTTAAAAATTACCTTGGAAAGCTGGAAATAATGTAGTCAATGCTTTACTTTGGAAATTGGTGTGCATTAATAGGCCCCCACAGAACTTAACTTTTAAAATGTCTAATAGCCATCAATAACTGGCAAACAAAAGACAACTCAAGATGTTAATTATCTGAATTAAAGCAAGGGAAACTTCATTTTAAGTGCAACAGGAGTAATCTTTCATAAAGTTAATGAAAAACACAGTGTAAATTACTTTGGAAATATTATTTTATAATGTCACAAAGTATTGAACATTTAATTGCAAATTAACTTTGTTTAACCTAAATAGTAATTAATTTAACATTTCCTAACAGAAAAACCAGCTACAGTTATCCAAGGGACAATGCACTTAAATACATAAAATAATAGCATTAATAAGCAAGTTATTATATAAGATTCATGGGCACTTATTCCCATATTTCAAGATAAATATCATCAATTTATTTAAAATTAAGATAAGCTAATTTGGAATGACTTTAGCCAACGTTAGTACAATTAACATTTTTACATTAGTTATTAATTCTAATTTTGTTAAATAAATTTATTAGCACAATGCAACACCTACGTTTGCATATGGCACATATGCAACATCAGGAGACTTCCACATATATCCTACAAAAACCAGAACAAAACCTACTTTTAAAAATGGAGTAACTGCAAAATCTTTTTCTTAATGAATTATAATCCTATTAGGAAGCAGATTTAAATAAATTTTAATGTGCCATGTAACTGCTAAAGATTTACTAAAATTAGAAACCTGTATTCAGTATGGGGTATAATTTCATTTTGCTAACACTTTCCCCATCATGTAAACATATATTTATGATTTACTCCCCATTCTATAGAAGTTGTTGGTATTGATAACATTTTTCCATTGGTGCACTCATTATTGACATTTTTATCATATTGTTTTCTAATTTTGTTAGAACATTTAGTATACAAGAAAATTTTTTTTGTTTGAAAATCAAAATTCTGTAAAAAAAAAAAAAAGCAGTTGGCATGCAAAAGCACATTTCAGACAATGCAATTATGGATTCTGATGTCATCCTGAAGAAGAATAGTTTTTATGAACTGAAAATTGATTATTTCATATTTGTCCACTTGATGATAATTTAATCAAAGTGTAAACTAATTATTTTCAAGTATTAATATTGAATGTAAGCCTAAATTATCAACTTCCTTCCAACTAGACAGCGTCAGCAATTATTTAGATTAATTTACTTGTATAATGCAGAACAAAACAAAATATTTCAATTCATTTCCATGAGATTCAAACTTACAATATTTATTAGGTTCAAGGACATAAAATTATTGTGCCAAATTGCTATTATCTGTTTCTAAAAGTTTACTCTCAACTTCTACACTATTCTCTTTAGAAGAATTGGTCTAAAGGTTAGCTATTATGTACTTAAGTAGAAGTCTGTATGCTTTAGTGAAGAAAACATATAAAGCCACAGCCAGAGGTGGAAAGGTTCATGAGTCACATAGTACATCATATTGACAGAGCCAGGATATCCTAATTAAGTAATGGTAATGACAGATAATGATAACAAAAACATTGCCAACATATATTAAATGTTTACTACATACTGAGCACTGTGATTTTTGTACATTATGATTTAATTCTCATAGGCACCCTATGAAGTAGGTCCCACTATTTTTAATCTCCATTTCACAGATGAAAAAACCAAGGCTCAAAGTGGTTAAACAGATCTGTTTCATTTCAAAGCCTGTGCTTCTAACTACTATTTTATATTATACTCATTACGTTCTTTGGCCCGAAAGATTCTAACAGTCATCAATAGGAAATATACAGATGAGTAAGTACAGCTTAGGGTAGCATAAAGACATTGGAAAATTCAGCCAGATCGGCCTTTCATGTGCCCCCACAAATAGAAATAATAAAATCAAATTTAGTAAATAAAATGAATAAGTAAAATCCTTGCACTATAAAATGTAGTACAGACCAACTGACAGAATGAGTGACTTCTTCAAAGATTAAAAAATACATACACTTTTAGATAATAAAGATGAGATTCTCCACAAAGATAAGGGGATAAATGAGTCAGCTATCATCACTGCAAGCTGTCCTATAGACAGTACTGCTGAAAAATAAAGCTGAAAGGATTAAGAGTAATTATGTCATGGATCATGGAATTTTATTGGGAAGGTGCTGGTCAGATGTCAAAGTAGGTCTATGAATCAATATGATGAAGAGAAAGCTGATGAAAACTAATGTCTGAAAAGGAAACTAGAACACAATGGTTACAAATCATTGTACCCAAGTCCATGCCACCATCATCGCAATGTAAAGCACCCACTCAGACAAAGAGGTAATAAAGTATTTCAAAGAAATGATAAACATGTCCAACGTTAGTTTCTTTCCCCAATATTTAAGACCAATTTCTAGACTTTAGCAAACAACTTTTGAGGGTGTAAAATGGGCTTTTGTATTTGAATACACCAATTCTTTGAGTGCACAGTGGAGAGGAATACAGAATTTAACTCCTGACTTTGCCACTAGCTATTTTTAAATAAATTTTATGTCTATAATCCCAAACATATTAGCTAGGCTTATAAGTATAAATGGCAATTCATTAATAACACTGTTGCCCACACCATGTTACCCACAAATTTCTCATTTTCAGTGGGAATGATGGAGCTGCTCTCAATGGTGAACTCAAGTTTAAGTCACAGAAATGAAAATAAGCATCATTAAAACAGGAAAGTAGATGTCTTCAGTCACAGTTCAGGGCTTTCAGAGAAGAAAGACAGCCGAGTTATTATTAGTGAAAGACTCTGTGTAACATGAGAACATAAAAAAAAAAAACGCTCATTGATATTCTTTTCTTTGGGCTAAATAAATGGCCTCTGCTCTGATCCCAAACTTTTGACTTGTCTGAGATTCTTTGTAATTCAAATAATGAATTCATATTTATTAAGCATTTACTATGTACATCTCAATAATATCCTCCCAATTTTCCATGTTCTACCTAACTGACAGATGGGATTTGCCAGAAACATCTACCAAGGAACTGCCCAGCACTAGAAATAAATGTTCTATTGTTTCAATGTAAAGTATCCTTTTGTTGTCTGTAGTACTACACAACTAATTCATATTTATTAAAACCAGTATTTTTCTAATTTGCCTACTCACCCTATAAGCCACTGAATGAATAAATATACCAACACCTACACAACTAAGGCTCCCTATTCTTCTGCTGTAGCATGTTACAGAAGTTAAGTGGCTGAAGAAGATTAATATATTATGTTCACTGTGAGGGACATTTATCTTACTTTTAGAAATGCAGTTCTGAGGGTAGAGCAGATGACCACACAATAAAATGGAAAGAACGTGGATAACTTATAGGATTGTTTGGGTTTGGGGCTGGCTTCATGTGTGCATGACCTGTGCAACCCTGCACTTCTTAGAATGCTTGGTTTAATGATCTGCATTTGCCACCTTGAAATTCTTATCATTTTTTTAAAAAAGGGGCCATTCATTTTTACTTTACACTGGGCTCTGTAGATTAAAAAGCCAATCCTGCCTGGATTTGAATTATGACTTCACTGTTTAACATCTGTTTAATATGTGTAAACTTAGTGTAAGCCTTAGTTTCATCCTCTGTAACAAAAGAGTAGCACTCAATTAACAGGGTTGTGGCAGTAATAGATGAAATATCATATGTGAAAGCAATGAGTAAAAGCCTGGCACATAGGACGCAAAAGATATATGAAATGAAATGGAGCTGGAACACTCCTTGCTCTTACTTCTATGGATCTGAGATATACAGAAACCACCATAAATCAAAATTAACTGTAGCTGAAATTTAAACTTTAATACTTACAACCCATATATCTGTGGTGCAATTTCTAGTCTGTTCAAGTGCATGTAAAGCTCAATATCATGCTTCTTCAGTAGGTGATCCTGGATCTGGTTGACTTTAGTAACAATAGCAATTGTTGGCCCTAAATCCTGTGGTCTAGCAAAGGGGATGGGAGTCATCAGTGTTTCTTTCCCCTAAAAACAGGAAAAATGGAACATGTATTATTTCAGTATGAAATTAACAAATATATGGACATCGTTCTTGAATGCATTTATCAATGGGAATTTAAATAAGAACCAAGAAATTACTTTAATCATCTTATGACAAATGAGTGTGGAGTCATATGCTGATCATCACATAGATGATTGTGCTCATGAAGTAAAGGCCACGAAATGCCTTCTAAAATATTTCCTACCTGTAGTCCCTTGACTAGTTTCTCTGGCGACATTAAGCATTATAAGACAATTTTGGCAGAAGTAGTGGTAGCCACTAGTCTACTTGCCCACGGCCAGTTGGTTTGTCTAATCAGCCATAATACACTAAATGGAATACTCTGATGAAACATACTTCTTGTGGCATAAAACTTAAAACATGAAAAACAGTAAATGAAAACTGTTCTACTGTGAGCTCTCAAAACTATAAAAAGTCAAGAAATAAAGGAAACAACTACCAGAAAATATATTCTCTAACTGTCCTTTAATCAATTTAAATAGCTGAGCAGAAAGATCTGAAAACTCTTCTAATCTCAAAAATATCAAAATCTCAAAATATAGTTGACTTAAAAAAAAAAAAATCCACGTGGGCCAACTACAACTTCCCTTCCTACCCATCCCCTATCACACATTAAGAAAGATGTATCTGTAACTCCTTATACTGCTTTCATGGAAACTTCAACTGTCTCTTCAGGTCTGAAGATTTCCCCAATACCCCATGTCTGACCTTTCTTCTGATGTTCAGTCCTCAATTTCTCTCTCTCTCCAACATTGGGATTTATAGCATTACTCTCTCATGATTGTCTAATCATTTGTTTCCTCCTAACTGGTCTCACTGTCCCTAATTTAGTCTGCTTTTCAATCCATCTTCCAAAATGCCTGGTGATCTATCTAAAGCAGATATTAGATCATACCAAATTGCCTTCCTTAAACCTTTTTAATAGCTCTCCATGATTTTCACCGGGGAGTGGGGGGGGACCAGAACAAATTCTTTAGGTGAGACTAATCATGGTGGTAGAATGCACAGACAAGAGGAGGGGCATGTGTTAGTATAAGGGAAAATTTCCTGGAAGGGGTTCCATCTGTCTTTCCAGAATCATTTCAGGTCTTAGAAAGAAATACACTCCTTTGTAATTCCTACAGTGTCTGCCCCAGTGTCTTTAGGGCCAAAAGATATAAGACCATATTAATTTTTATAGCTCAATTAGTTTGTGGTAATTTGTATAGAGGGGAGAAAAGAAAACCTCTATATTGTGGTCATTTATTATAAAAATAGTACATCCAAGACACCTTTTTCTGATTTTGTAATATTTAGCATTCTCTTTAAATGATAGGATCCTTTAATTTAAAAAGATTTTAATTCTTATTAAAATTTTTTCCTACGAATATTAGCTTAAAACAATTCCTCTTTTGGAATTCATGTTAATTTGAAGATAGCATTCACATTCAAAAGAAACTGTTTACTCTGAAGCCAAATTTCCTTTAAAAATGAGCAATTCAACATTTTATTTTGGTCATGTAGTTTTTCTTTAATGAAGAACCTCGTGTGGCAGGATACCAGAAAGTGTGGCATGGAAGCACTGAGCTCAGATAAGGTTTCTAACAATCATGTGGAAAACAAATCACTCTATGTAGTTATCTTCTAAGGGTCTTGAATAAACATATTTCTATAGTGATACAACCACTGGCTTTGGAGAGAACTGATCCAAAATAACCTGTTAAAAAATGTTTAACTTAGGGGCTGGCCCCATGGCATAGTGGTTAAGTTCCACATGCTCTGCTTTGGTGGCCTGGGTTTGGGTCCCAGGTGTGGACCTACACCACTCATCAGCCACACTGTGGCAGCAACCCACATACAAAATAGAAGAAGATTGGCACAAATGTTAGCCCAGGGCTAATCTTCCACAAGCAAAAAAAGGGGAAGATTGGCAACAGACATTAGCTCAGAGCAAATCTTCCTCAGTAAAAAAAAATAATAATAAAAATAAAAAAATAATAATAATAAAAAAATATACATATATATGTTTAACTTATTGAAATCATGTAACAATTTCTAGTTTGAATAAACGATCATTAAATCAATGGCAAATGTAGTCCATTTTTGAAATAATTAACAGAAACTTATGTGTAGTCTAAGAACTACAGACTTGAAAAGATTCTCCCTGTGCTCAGAATACTTATAACAAAATCTCTTAGATTTAGGAAACTCAAAAGTAATGCTCATGATCACTTAAACCCTGAACTAAAATCAAAAGAGAAGACAGAGTTAATGCAAAATACTTCCTTATCAGCAGGATTTCTTATCCTAATAAAGAATGCTATTTGCATTTAACAAATATGATCAAATGGGACAGCTAGAACTACCAATAAGACCAGAAGAAATTTCTAACCATTTATTACGTGGTACTCAAAATGTGGTCTGCAGATCAGTGCCAGTGCACAAACAGTTATAGGAATGCAGTGAGATCATGATTTTATATCATTAGATAAACCAGTGCACTGCTTCCTTTTTCAAGAAAGTCTTATTTTGAAAAGTATATCTGCTGAACTAGGCAGCAAACATAGTGATAGAACTAAATTTTCAAAGGGACAAGAAGAATTATTTGAGAGAGGGACATATTAATTTCTCGAACTTCGTTTTAAAAAGGTGACAGAATCATGAAGTAGAATAAAAAGGGAAGAATGAAAAAATGACTCCCTAGACAGGCTTTTTAGGAAAGTATTATTCATTGATATATGCAAGTAATTAATAAAAATGTTCAGAAATCACATCTATGTTTTCCTTGATAAAATAAACGTCTTTGTGTTGTCTTAGCCATTTTCATAAACTTGACTTAGCGGTATCAATATGAAGAGGTAAAACTGAAAAATAGTAACCCTCACATTTTTATCATTCGGTTTCTCAGATATTGTACTTATCTGAGAGTTACAAACTGATGACTATATGAAATTATCATGATGCTTTTATTTAAATGTATTCAAATACTCTCTGCTCAAAATTTTGATGTTCACCTAAGTCGATGACTTCATCAAATCATCTGCCAAGAATATAAAGTTATTGTTCCAAAACATAAACTAGTTCATGACATATGCTTACAACAAATTTCACCCCTAATAACCCTTGTTGATATACTGCAGAAGGAAGAATTTATCTAGGCTAGGGGTCAGCAAACTTTCTCTGTAAAGAGCCAGACAGTAAATATTTTAGGCTTTAAAGGTCATACAGTCTGTGTTGCTACTACGTAACTCTGCCACTGGAATGAGCAAGCAGCCATAGACAATGAGTAAACAAATGGGTATGGCTGTATCCCAATAAAATGTTTTTTATGGACATGGAAACTCGAATTCCACATAATCTTTATATGTCACAAAATATTATTTTTCTTTTGATATTTTTTTCAACCGTTTAAAACTATAAAAGCCATTCTTTTCTTTTCTTTCTTTTTTTTTTTTTTTGGTGAGGAAGACCAGCCCTGAGCTAACATCCGTTGCTAATCCTCCTCTTTTTGCTGAGGAAGACTGGCCCTGGGCTAACATCTGTGCCCATCTTCCTCTACTTTATATGGGATGCCGCCACAGCATGGCTGACGGGCAGTGCGTCGGCGGGCGCTCGGGATCTGAACCTGTGAATCCCGGGCTGCCAAGCGCGAACTAAACCGCTGCGCCACCGGACGGCCCCTAAAAGCCATTCTTAACTCACAAGCTGTACAAAAACAGATGGCAGGCCAAACTGGCCTACTGGCAGTAGTTTCCCCTGACCTAGACCAAAGGCATAAAAAGCATTAGTTATCCATCTCATCTTTTAAGAGATGGAATGAAGTGACTGAGTAATACATGGTTTCTAGCCAGAATGCAACTAATTATATCAATATAAAAGAAATTAATCATATAGAAAATAATATACCAAAAACTTTTAACAATGTCCCTTGCCAAAGAATTTGCAATTTTTCCAATATTGTGTAATAATAATGAAAAGACCATAATGATCTCTGAGTTAGCATATATGTTTGTTTAAAATGACAGTTAATACATCAATTCCACTCTGAGAGATATGTCAAGAGAATTGAAAACATACGTTCACACGAAAGTTTGTACACAAATATTCACAGCAACATTATTCTTAATAGCCAAAAAGTGAAAAGAACCCAAATGTCCACCAACTGATGTATGGATAACAAAATGTGGTAAATCCCTACAATGAAATATTATTCAGCCATGAAAAGGAATGAAGTACTGATGCATGCTACAACATGGATAAACATTGAAAACATTATGCTAAGTGAAAGGAGTCAGTCACAAAGGCCACATATTATACGATTCCATTTACATGAAATGTCCAGAATAGGCAAATCCATAGAGATATAAAGCAGATTAGTGATGTCAGAGGCTCTGGGGAGGGGGAAATGGGGACTGACTATTAATGGGTATGGGATTTCCTTTCGGGTAATGAAAATGTTTTGGAATTAGATAGTGAGGATGTTTGCACACTTTGTGACTACACTAAAAACCACGAAATTGTACACTTTAAAAAGGTGAATGTTACGGTATATTAACTATATCACAATAAAAATTATAGCTAAAAATAAGCATAAGAGAGAGTAAGGATAAATGGTATTGATGCTGTATAAATTCAATAGAGATGCATTAGTAAAAGTAAAACAACCTATTTGATACAGTGTTATTTATGCACTTCAGCAATAATCTGTCTATTAACTAACTGGGATAGCAACAGATCAGGTAGATAAATGCATTTACTCAAAATTTATTATAATTTTTTAAGTAAGAAGTTATATTGCATGGATAATATACACATATATAAAAGAGAGTTTCTATTTATTTATATGAAAATTTTTATATTACCTTTGCATATCTGCCAATATTATTAGAGAGATGATTTAGATCCCCAGTTCAATCTTATTCCATAGGTATTTTTATGTGTTCATTTTTTATTCCCTCAAATATATTAAAAAGATTTATACTATAAGATTTACCTTTTGACCATCATGCTCAAAAGTAGAAAACCAAGGTTCAGCAGTTTCCATAAGTTGTGAGAACATTGCACTAAAAATTAGAAAAATAACATAATACTAATGTTAAACCTTCATTAAAGTACAGATAGTGTAAAAAAATAAAAATAATAGAAAGTTTTTATACTTACTAGGCATCATGTTCCAGATACTCAGGGTTCAAGAGAATTTTCATTTCCTCACTTAAAAAAGCAATACAAGCAATCAAAATGTGTAATTTTTTAATAGAAGGAGATACAGAGATTGCCTTTTTTTAAACTCAAAAAGCCAACTTTCATACAATGTGCAAATGAAAAAAATTTGCCTTTTTTAATAAAAAGAGCAATTCTAATAACAAATGACATCTTTTCTTTCTATAAAGATCAAAAACAAATTAGCTGTCTTGTCTGTACTACAATGAGGTAACTATCTAATTATTCCAAATAACAAATACAGAATGTGACAATATATTCCTTGAATGTGCCTGATCCAGAATAAATTGATTACTTCACAACCTATCACTTGTTGTCCAAAACAAAGTAAAAATATAGATAGTTACTAGTCAAACATACCATTTCAAGACATTAATTGATTTTCTTTTAATGACTTCTATTTTTATTATATTTTAACATCAATTAATCAGTGACAGCACCTCTTCCAAATCTATTTTAGTGTTTCCTTTACTTTTTAATGAATTGAAATAGCTAAAGATGTGTGTCCAACTTATTTAAAAGCTATTTTCAATTATCTGTATTCTCCAGTGAAGTATGTTCTACATACATGTTTTAAAAAAGATAAAACTTGCATGAAAACAGGATTCCAATACTAACTTCATCCTTATCATACTTCAGAATAACTGAAGCAAAGGCAGTTAAGATATGGTTACTATAGTCAGATCCAATAAACCCAGGAAAATTAGAAAAACTCAAAAGGAACTAGAAAATACTAATTTATAATATCATAAACAAAAGTTAATTTAACAAAGGCCCTAATATATGTTCAGCAAAATGGATGGCCATATTTGATTAATAAAGATCATATAGATAAACACATAAAATGTTATGTGTTAATTTTTTATTTTCTGCATATATAATGGACCAGCCTCTGGAATCCTCCTGACAAAGTTTTATAATTCCACAGCTCTTCATTCCCAAAATGCTTCCTGGATGTCTCCCTGGCCCATCAATTAGGGTATCTTAAGTTAGAAAATAAATTCTAACATTTAGCCTAAGTTAAATATAATTACTAAAGTTATTTGCTGGAAAGAATAAATTAACATATCTCAAAAACAAGAGAAGTCATTTTAGGGGTTCTTTGTGCTACTGTTCTTCTATTTATGAACTGAACTGATTCAAAACTGGTGAGAAGAAAGTATCTCACAGAGAACGTTCTCACGCAGCTGGTAGTGAAAGAATAGGTAATTAGAAGATGGTATATATGAATATTATCAATCATTAGCACTTTGCCATTACAACAACAATTTCCTCTTCTTGATCGGTTAGTTATATGTCCTCCTTTGGTACAGATCTAAGATTTGCAAAGACACTTATGATTCCAAATTTGCCCCATAGCTGAACTGGGATTACAACTATTAAGTGGAGTTAACAATCAGCCACATGAAACACAACCAAATGTTTACAATTTACAAAAGCACCTTCAATTTAAAAGATTTTAAGGTAAAAAAGATTACAGCAGGGCTGAAAAAACAGATGGAGCTCATACAAAAACTTGCCTTGGTTGTGCAGACTCACTGGCATGAAGAAAAGCTTGGTGGTCACAGTGGAGGACAAAGATTATAGGCGCTAACAGCTCGTGCATGCCCTGAAACATAAGAGCAAAAGAAATAAAGGGGTGGATGTTGAGAGTCTACTAGTAGACAGAACAAGCTTAGTTAAATGCTTCTTCAACTGATCCCTGCCACCAACATTCCCATATTATATAGAAAGGAATACAAATAAAGAGCTACAAATGAGATTTTATCTACTTTTAGAGTTTGATTCCAATTCAACCACAGCACGTATTCTTCTTTAAAACAGGGAGAGCAGTTCTCTTTTAAATGACACAACAAACAATAAATTGGCATGGTAGACAACCTTGCACCTGTCAGTTGCTTCAAGATCTGTACTCATAAATATGAATTTCATTTATGCAAATTATAATCATGAGCTACAGTATAAAGATCTGCAGTAAGAAGGGCAACTAAGAACTGTAGACCTAAGGAAATTACATCCAATGTTTTCATTATATAATGGGTCAAAATTAGGATGTCTATAGATTTAGGAAAAGCTGAAGTCAGCTAGCCGGAAATGTTAGATAATAAAAGAAACAACCTTTAGCAGATATGACAGAAAACTAATTTATAAAGTGTGATTTTCAACATGTTTAATCAGAAGACTGCTGTAAATTTTTTCCCTGTATATTTCAACTACAAGATTACTTTTCAATTTATTTAGTGATTTTACCAATATGATTTCCTTTTTCTGTATATTTGTGTTCACCTGTGGATTACATGAATAGGCATAAAAACAAAAATGTGCAGGGGGCAAGCCTGGTGGTGTAGCAGTTAAGTTCACAAACTCTGCTTTGGCAGCCTGGGGTTCGCAGGTTCAGATCCTGGGTGCGGACCTATGCACCACTCATCAAGCCATGCTGAGGCAGCGTCCCCCATAAAGCAACTAGAAGGATGTACAACTATGACATACTGGGGCTTTTGGGGGCAAAAAGGAGGAAGGTTGGCAACAGATGTTAGCTCAGGGCCAATCTTCCTCAAAAAAGAAAAAACGGTGTATTGCATACTAAGTTGTCTTTAAAAGGGTATTATAAAAATCCATTACTGATTCTTTATTGTGGGGAAATAAGGTACTCCACATTAGTGACTTGCCATGTTAAATGAGATTTTTTTCCCCCTTAAGCATCAAGAAACATATTTTAGCAAGTTAAAAATAGATTGTATTCCTTTCTGCCTCTTAAAATTAGTAAATTATTTTCCTTTGGCTTAATTACTACAGATAAGCTTTTATTAAAAAAAAAAAACAAGACAAACACCACCTTTATGGAAAATAATAAACTATGGAAGCACGGAAAAGAGAAAGTTGTCGCTGGGGGAATAAGAGCCGACTTCCTGCGACGGAAGGACAGGAACAGAGCGCTTGAAAGTCTGGTAGAGCTGTGCTCTCCTTAGGAAGCTAGTTGTTATCACAAAATATATGGAATAAACTCTACCAGAGTTCATTTATAGTTATCACTAGCCTGGAATTAGAAGGACTTAACGGCATTTTTACAAAATAACTTATGATCTATTGACAATTCACTTGTGATTTAGGACAAATTACTACACATTAGTTCAATCTTTTTAGGCAACCATCTCCTTACTAAACAAACCTTGAGAAGACTATCCCTTAGAAGAACATGGGAGAGACCCAGAAAGAATGGAATTAAGTGTTGCTAAGTATGTTTTAAAATCATCATGAGGGGTTTATTCTCCTGAAATAATCTCAAATTATTCCAAAAACCAAGAGCCAAAATTTTAATCATCAAAATAATAGCTACTTATTGTAGGAAACTACAGAAAAGCAAAAAGAAAAAAGAAAAGGAGGAGAGGAAGGTAGAAAACACTAAAAAACAAAAGAAAAAAAAAAATGAAACGCTGTGATAGATATCTTTGTCGTATTCTTTTTGTCTATTTCTGATGGTTTCCTTAGGATAAAGAACCTAGAAGTAAAATTCCTGGGAAAACGAGTCAAGACCTTTGTTAAAGTCTCTGATATGTACAACTATCCTGCCCTTCAGAAAGAATTTCCTTACCTTAGAGCATAAAAATCACCATCTCACACATTCTCACCTGTGTTTGTAGTGTTTTTTTAAAAATCCTATCAAATTTTACAGTCAAACGGTTGTTTTAGCTTATTTAAATGCTAGTGAGATTGAAGGCAAAAATTTTATTGGCCATTCTTATTTAATGAATTGCTCATTTTCTCCTAATGAAGTATTTCCTTTTTCCTGATAATTTATAATAGTTCTTCACCAATTCAAGATACTAACTCTTCGTCATTTTTGTTACAAGTATTTTCCCATGTTTATCATTTGTCTTTTAATTCTGATGATATCTTATGTCATAGGGAAGCTATTTTAAAATAGTCAAATCAATAAATCATCCTTCATGGTTTCTTCTTTGGCTTTCATGCCTAAAAGACCCTCCTCACATTGAGATTAGGTTAAGTATATAGTTTCCTTTTTTACAGACTCATTTGGTGTTTAATTTTCTCTGAAGAATAAATATTTTTTTCTCTCCAAAAGAGTTAAACTAATTTATTGAATAGTTACCATTTAAGGAATAACCCATTTTCTCCCAAGAGGTTCTGAAATATCTTTACCATAGACTGAACATTTAGCTCTCATTTTTTCTGGGCTTCTACTGGTATTCCATTGGTTTGTATATTCTTAATAAGAACTTTACTGCAATGACTTGAGCTGTAAAATATTCTATTCCTCCATATTTTCTACTCTTTTTCTCAAAATTATCTTGCCTATTCTAACTTAATTTTTTCATCCAAATAAACTTCAGTATCATTTAGTTACATAATGTGCTCAACAAAATACGGTAATTTTTATTGGCATTGCATTAAAATTAATTTGAAGAAAAGATATTTTTAAGAACACCAGATTTTCCAAACGAAAAGTTTGTAGAACTGCATAGTTTGTGGGGTTTGTGTGTGTGTGAGGAAGATCAGCCCTGAGCTAACATCTCAGCCCATCTTCCTCTACTTTATATGGGACACCACCACAGCATGGCTTGGCAAGTGGTGCATCGGTCCGCACCCAGGATCCGAACCTGTGAGCCTTGGGCCGCTGAAACAGAGTGCACGAACTTAACTGCTCCGCCACTGGGCCGGCCCCAGAACTGCATAATTTTTATCAGATTTATTACTAGGATTTTGTTGTTGTTCTTGGTGGTGGTGGGTAGTGTTGATCTTCTGAATGGGTCTTTTTCCCCCAATATATTTTCTAACCAATTATGGATGGTTTAACCAGAAAGAGTTCTTGTTTAAACACATCTTCCCACTTTCTTTAAATGTTCTCTTCCCTCCAGTTTCTGTGATACTACTCTCTCCAGATTCTCCATTTGCTTATGCATCATTTGCCTTCATTTATTCCAAAAATTATTTATTAATTACCTATGACGTGCTGGGAACACAAAAGTGAATTAAGTGGGCAAGTTTCTAACCATGATGGAGCTTTTAGTCTCGAGAGAAAGACACACGATAATAAAATAAGGACAGAAGTGACTATACAATTAAAAACTGTTATAAGCGATTCATGTGTATGCATATACACACATATATACACAAAAAAAACAGCTCCTACTACAGGTCAGCACACGGTGACTGAATAAATGAAATATCTACCACTCAGTATAGCAACACATCAGTCAAAGTTGAACTGAAATATGAAAAATGGAAAAGAATAACACTAAATCATATTTCAATATTTCACATCAATAATTAAAGACGTTCTTTCTATAACGGAAATTAAGAGTCCTCTGAATGCCATCAAGTGCCATCACTTACAAATTCAGCGTTGACTCCAAACTAAACTAGGGATATTTTCTCAAATAGACTTGGAAGAGTTGTTGGTTTTGTTCTCAATCCTAGACTAGTAAAACCCGATTACAAGTGGCAAATATATAGACCTCTTTAAAGGAAAAGAAAACTATCTAGAATAGAAAACTATCTAGAAAGAATGATTGTAACTTCAATATACTGTAAATTTGATAAAGCAAGACAAAAAATAATGTATTGTCGCTACACCTCCTGGTTCCCAAAATGAGTATTTTGCTTCTATCTACCTTGTCAGCATTTCTGCTTGCTTAAAGCCTTTATCCCTGCTGGATCGTTAGTAGTCACCGCACCCCAAACTCATGCCAGTTGAAAATAAAGGTAACTAAGTTTTCTTCATCAACAGCCTGTAGGCTCACAAAATTGAACCTGTTCTTTTATCTGCCTGTGTTCATTTAGCCCACCAAGCAGTCTTTATTAAAGCTGAGGCATCAGGCAGTCAAAGTTCATTAATACCATTTATATAATCTCTGCAGTTTCAATTAACTCAGCAAGACATTCTACTACATGATAACAGTCTCATTAATTCAATAAAATCCCATAACTATTAACAATATGGTCGATGTTAAACGGGGTGTCACCTAGTACAAAATAATAGCTTTAACAGCTTGTGATGAAACTCAAGGTTTTTTTCTTAAATTTGATCTGGCTAAACATTCAGTCCTTCTACAACAAGGTATTACTTCTATGTAAAGAATCTATAGGATTTTAAACATGTATGGGGAGTAATTAAATCTTTTCAGTTATACCCAGGAGTAGGTTAATAATACATTCTTATTCAGTATTTGATAGATCTTCTCTAAATTATCAAGAATCTGATCTTCTATATTCCTGTCTAGTTTTCCTCACAAATGCAGTGGGCCACACACATCACAAATGATGGAGTATGCAACTATTATGTTTTTGTTCCTTGCCTGTGGAACTCGTTTCTATCATTATAAGACTTCCTTGATCTAGTTTTTCCTTTCTCCAAAGAAAAAGGAAAAACAAATGTATAACTTGGGATAATTCTATTCTGACTGTATTCACTATCATCAAATCTTTTACTGTGAAGTATTTTCAAATATTTGAAAGAGAAGAGAAGACAATGAGGAGACAGGCTTGATGACAAAGGCCAACACAACGAGGAGAGGAGAAAAGAACAATAGAAATAAACCTGGATCACTGATGAAGAGTCTGACCTACTGAACTAATGCTGCAGAACCACTTTGCCCTCAGACTTCTTGCAAAGTGTGTTAATAATGTCCTTAGAGTTTAAGTCATTTTGAATGGTATTTCCTGTTATTTGCTTTAAAAAATTCTACACTGATAGATTTGTTTCCCAAACTCCCTTTCAGTTTTTTTGTTTTTGGTCTGTGGACTTTGTCTCTAACTTCCATATAGCCTATCTTGCTTGTGAAGGCCACTCCTACCCTGAGATTATAAAAAATTCTCCTAAGTTTTTTCTATTATTTTTATATAATATTAGTTTTTACATTTATATCTTCATTCCATCTGGAATTTATTCTCTAATAAAGGTATAATTTAATCTTTTTTCTTAATGGAAAGCCAAATATGGCAAGTCAAGATCCTTTTTCCATTGAATGAAAACATCTTATCTTATCCTATTAAGATCTCACATATAATTGGACCTGTTCTTAGTTTGTTCCACTGATCTATTTGTCGATTCTCACACTGGTTTGATCAAAGAACCTTTATAGAGGTTTTCATATCTCCCTTTGCCATTCTCCCCTTCCCTTAAATTCTGTGGCAATTTTTAATAATGTGGATAATAATAATAACCACAACCACCAACATGAACCCTTAGCGACCACTATACATTTTTAACTCTATGAAGTCCACACTATTATTGACTGCATCTTACAGATAGTGAAACTAAGGATTAGCAAAGGTAAATAAGTGAATTGCCTAAGATTATGTAGCTGGCAAATGGTGGAGCTGAGATTCAAATAAAGGGATTTGAGTCTAGACCTAGTGCTGTTAACCACTAAGCTATATTATTGCCATTAAAATTACTGTAAAGCTTTTTGGCACTAAATTTAAAATAACTGTGTACAGTTTTTAAAAAGCACATTTCTCACTTAGACAATCAGTGGAATGATAACACATTTATATATTAATTTGGGAAGAAGTAATACTTTTATTTAATGTCTTCCCATCTAAAAACATGCTATCACTTTTTTTATTTATTCAACTTTTGCTTTATAGCCTTCAATTACATTAATAGTTTTCTTCATATAGCTTTTGTACCTATATTGTTAAATTTATTTCTACACATTTTATAGTTTTGATTGCCATTATGAATGGCATATATTTTTTCCATTTCCCATTCTAAAAGGTGATTATCACCATGTAATTAATATAAATACACATTACTTATGTTAAAACTAAGATAAAATTAGTTCCCTTGGGTATTCTATGTACACAATAACAAATGCATTATTTAGGACAATTGTAATATGACTTGGTTTATTTATCACCTTTAAACCAATCAAGTTTATTTCATATTAAACACATTGCTCTCATCATACAGGTATTTTCTGTTATATTTCATTGAAATTAGGCAGTCAACAGTTGGACATATGTCATAAGTTTTGAATGTTAGAGAATTTATCAATTTAGTTTGAATTCTTACTTAATATACATTTGGAGAAATACAGAAAAATATCAAGCTTTGTGTATTTTTATTGAAACACCATAAACTTAAGTAAAAACCTAGATATTTCTTTACATATTAATCATTCACATTTCAATAAAAATAAAAACATAATCCAACAATCTTCTTTGCTTTAGGAATGGGATGAATCAAATATCAGGATCACAAAGAATATTATATAAATTTCAAAAAAGTTAAAGGGACTTTCTGAAGTTATATTACTGGTAAATTTTAAAGAGTAAAATGACACAATTATTTTTTACATGGAATGTCACATATTTATAAATGCTGTACTTACAAACAATATTTATACATACAACTCTAAAAAGTTTTATTACTAGATTGGCTTCAAAGATGCTGTTTATAAACAAACTCCCAAAAGTTGAAAGAAAAGATTGAATGTCTTATAGAAGACAATTTGGTGGAATGTCTTATAATAAAGAAGAAGCATATGTGCTTCAATGAGCTTACTTTTCTCACCATGCAGCTGACAAGCAGCTCTTTGATTGCTTTACTATTATGATACAACTTTGGATACAATAAAGGCTACATTATTGCTCTATCATTTGTCAAGCTGTATAGAAAATTTTGAGTCAATGGATGCCACCTGTACGATATTTTCATTACCTGTTTATAAAGCAACTGCTCGTTTTCTCTAGCATAACAGAAAAGAACATCTGTAAGAATTTTTCTCACATTTTCTTGTTGGAAAAACTGCATTTCAGGAAACCTGAAAAAAGAAAACACAGGATTGAAACTGACTAGCACGATTTCAAAATTACCCTCCAACTCTCATCTCCGAGAGGCGCCAACGGCTGCTTTAGGTTTCAGTACAAGCCTGTATTTGTCGTGCAACTTATGCCATTGGCAGGACTGATATGTTAAGGAAAATTATTATGTCACGGAGGGAAATGATACCCTTCAACATCTAAATATTTCAAATGTCTTCATATGCTTCAAGTCATCGCATGGTGAATACAACTGTTTTTGAGCAAAGTGAATTATAGCCTACTTATTTGGGGTGGAGGATTGCTTTGTTTTAGCCCATGATTTTTTTAAGTACCGACTTTTTGAAGAAATCATTATCCTGTTTTTTGATGCAAATATCAGGTTTTAAATTATTATACATGACCACGCTATTAGCTTTATCTGATTAAAATGTAGACTTCAAAGGAAACAAGTTAGTCAGATTACTTAAATGCTTTCTGGATCAACAATTCTACCAGGTGCTTTGAGGTAATGTGAAATAGAAAAAGGGCCGTGTATCCACTTGAAAGGAGCTTAATTAATTGTTTATAATGCAAGAATATACAATTGCAACAACCCAGAGAGCAACTACATAGTAATGCAATACACAATGAATATATAAGGGATGAGGGAATGTCATCTAGAAGTAAACAATCAAATGAGTTCAATCACAAAAGGTTTGAACAAGAACTTTTAGGAGAGAAGGAACATGGAACATCAGTGGCAATGGTAATCAAATCAGAAGGAAAGATATGAAGGCATAGCAGGCAATGAGTATTCCAAGTATACAGCATAGTATGGTAATTAGTGATTAGAAAGAATAGTAATTGGAAAGAGCTTTGAATGCTGAATTTACAACTGAGGAAAAGCAAGAGTAACTACATTTCTGAATAGTGAAGTAGCAAAGAAAATAGTATTTGGGAAACTCTAAGTGGGAATAAGCCTGAAAGGAGCGAGATTACAGGAAGGATATATGAGGGAATTATAATAAAATGAATGGAAAAGTTACAAACCTGAGAAGAAAAGCCTATGTTCAAATTCATGTTGCATAATTGCTAGCTGTGTAACCTTGAGTAAATGATTGCTTAACTTCCTCATTTATTAAGTAGGGATCATAATACTGATCTTGTGATAAAGATGAGACAATCTGAAAGCACCAAGAACAGTGCCTGGCAAGTAGTAGATGTTCAGGAATAGAGGTCATTAGTCTTTGAGTATCAGTACTTTAGGTGATGAAGACGTGAATAAGAGAATAGCGAGAGACTGAAGAGGAAAAGTACCTGAAGCATGGAGGCATGGGGCATTCTCGAAACAGAAAAACACTCCTTAATGAGTCTTTTAAAGAGCAATAATGGTTATTTTACTTCATATTATAATGGTTTACTGCCTCCTATTTCTGGAGACCTCAGCTGTTTTATGTTTTATTCTGATCCTCTCCTGGCTTCCTGTGAGTTATAACTTTCTCTTCAGTTCAGGCTGGGTTCCTGAGTGAACTATGCTAGCGGTTTGTGAAGCATCCCTTTTCTGGTCCTAATTTTTAAAATAAATTAAAGCCTATTTTATCTTCATCTGTTCATTTGACTTTTGCTTGAAATTCCCTTTGATATGCAATTGTCCCCAAACACAGATATTTGATCTTTTCTGTAGCAGTAAGAAGGCCTCTCTTTTGGGGGCCAGTAATAAACCACCCATGGATCTGAGCAAGATTACCTCACATCTCTGCAAAAGTCTTAATGTGATGACTCTGCATAAATCTTAGTATGGACAGTCCCTACTCAAGTATGGGAGTTCGACTAGGCACAAGTGACCTTGGCTCCTAAAGAAGAGAAAAATTAACCTGAAAGTAAATTCAGAGCAAGAATAATACATCACAGAAGCCAAAGAAGTTCCAGAAAGATGTCAAAAACACCAAAGTAGGAAGGAAACAAAAAATTTTAATATGACTTATTTGGGATAATAGAAAGTTACTAAAGTCCTTAGAAAGTCAAATATCCCAAATTAAAGTAATCAGGATGAAAGACAGGTAAGTAGTTAATAAATTGCTGAAGAGAAATTTCTCGGGAAAACTTAGTCGCTAAGGTAAAAATAAAATAATCCTTTTGAGAGGTGAAATTGTTTCCTCTTCTAATCCCCATTAGATGACTTAAATCTAGCCTTGTCTTTAAGTAGGCTTCGTGCTCCATAATTTAGATCATGGGTTTAATGACTTTGTGTGTTCCCTTCCTTAACTATTCTTTGGAAATTTTCTATGCACGCTGGCACAACCAAATTCTGTGTAGCTGTTGCAGTCTGAATGGATTATGGGAGAAAGTACTAAAAACTGCAACATGCACTTTGTAACAAATATCCATGAACTATATAGTAAGAATTTAATACTTAACTACTAAAAATGTAAATTATATTACATACCAATTCTTAGTTTCATTTAAATGCATACTAACCACTTGCAAGATTAAAAACTAGAGATCTACAAGAATTAAATTGCAGGTAGATAATTTAAATTGCCCACTTTTAGCAAATACCCAATCAACTGAAAATGTGTATTAGGCAGACAGCATATCTACGCAATAGCACACCATCTACAATTCTACTTTACAATGTTAAAGTGCCAATTTATGAAGTTTCATGATACTCTCCTTTTTAGAAAAGTATGACTTGTTCTATAAATTCTGATGAAGAATCCATAGCATCAAATAAGTAAAGTAGAAAGACATAGAAAAGTACTGAAAAAGAAATAAAAGTTTATGCTATTTCACAAGTTGGAAAAAGAACTGACATTCAGAGAAGTTTTAAGCTGAAAGAGTCTTTGGAGATTATCCCGTCCAACTTAGAAGTTAACAGGTGAGGACACTGAAGCAGAGATTAATGCCTGCCCCAGTGTATCTAGGTAGTTAGCACGGCAGCAGTACTTTCCAATTGCTTTGCTAATCAGTTATAAACAAGTTGGAGACATGCATTTAGGTAAAATTCTATGAGTTTAGCGTCACACAGAACTACCAGGTCATAAGGTTGATGAATATACCTGAATAATACCATATTTCCTACCACAGATATTTGCTTTTCATATTATCAGGCTTCAAACCAGAAAACACACCATCTATAAGAATGAGAAATAGGAGGAAGAAAAGGACACTGAGTAGCCTTTCTAGGAATAGTAATAATCAGTTTTTGATGATACGTTTTAAGTTTTAAAATAGCTTCCCTGCCATCCATTACACTTCTAAGCTTTTTTCACCCCATGCCATCTGGTGTTGCTTCAGGATAGGTAAAGCAATTTGAATATCAGTCTAACCCAAGTATCACTGGAAAGGCAAATCTGCTTTTGAAACAATAATAAAAATCACAGAATGCAGACCCAGGCTGAAATCAACAATTGTTAAGATTTTGGAAAATCAATAGTGACTGTGCAGCTTCATGCAAAAAAGAGAAATGGTAGTAACTTCAGTAAAGATGAGGTAGACCAAAAATTTGGCATCACAACTGTAGAGGTTTATGGTTCATTCTAGCCAAAATATCTGATCGCAGAGTAAAAGAAAAAAAAAAATCCCACTAAATAGGGACTGAGGACAAATTTTGTTATTATCAGAAAATGAAAGTCCAAGTGAAGTAATTTCTGCATTTGGCCAGAAAATGAAAACGGAGAGGGTAAATAAGCGAGGGTGAAACTCTGATAGAGATAAAAAGCAAAGAGAAAGTAATATTAAAGTATTCCATGATGAAACGCAGACTAAAATCATCTAAGATGTTTTACTTAATGGAAAAAAAAGTGATATTTCAGTTTTAACTCAATTGATCAATGTTTAAAATACAGCAGTTTTTCTCTCAAGATTTGTAAAGGAACTTGGATTTAGACAAATTTTACATACTGCAAAATAATACCAAGAGATATAAAAGTTTAGTGTGAGTTTTGTTTCATATCTTGAAATAAACCAAAATTCACAACCAATATAGTTTTCATTACAAGTTTAAAAAAATACTTCATTACGGAAAATTCATTTATAAAGAAGAGACAATAGTAGACTGAACCCCAATATATCATCACCCAGCTTCACCACCAATCAATTCTTATTTTACATATACTCCTCCCTCAATTCTGCATTTTGAAGCAAATCTGAGACATCACCATACCTATAAATATTGCAGTGTGTATCTCTGAAAGATAGACTCTTAATTTAAAAACATAACCATAGTATCATTATAACACTACTTATAATAAAAATAATAATCTATTAATTAAATCAAATATCCAGTCAATATTCGAATTTCTCTAAAAATTTTTCAGTTTGTTCAAATCAAGATCCAAGAAATGCCCATACATTGCAATTTGTTGATGTATCTCTTAAGACTCCTTACTCTAGATTTTCCTTCCTCTCTCTCTCTTTTTTTTTTTTTGCAACGTGTTTGTTAAAGCAACCAGGTTCTTTATCCTGTAGATACTTCCCACATTCTGAATTTTACTTATTGTTCCTCCATTTTGTTATTTAACACATTCTTCTTTCCCCTGTATTTCCTATCAACCGGTAGTTAGATCCAGAGACTTCATCAGATTCAGGTTCAACTTTTCAACAAAATTCTTCATGGTGGTATGATGGTTTTAGTACACGCTCACAAATTCTCTGATATTCCTCCCATAAAAAGGTGGAGAGGTGTCTAACTCCCCTTCATTTGAATATGTGCTGGCCTTAGTGACTAGCTTCTCACAAAGAGAACGCAGTGTAAGTGATGCCACAACACAGCTTTTGTCTGGCTCTCCGTCTGGACACAATCTAGGAACCCAGACACCATGCTGCTAGAAAATCAAGCAGCTACATGGGAGGGCCATGTGGAGACGTTCTAGCCACGGCTCCAGAGAAAGTCTCTGCTGAGAGCCAGCTTCAACAGCCAGACATGTGAGTGAACAAGCCTTCAGATAATTCCAGTGTCTAACTTTCAAGCTGGCCTGGCCAACACCATGTCGAACAGAGACAAGTTGTAGATTCATCAACAAAAGAAATTCTGCAGTTGTTCTAAGCTTTGGGCTGGTTTACGATGCAACAACAGAAAACTGGAACAGTTGGTGTGGTGTACTTCCATCAGGAGGCACATATTGTTAGCTTCTCTCTCTTTTTGTGATGCTAGCAAATATTGATGATCATTGCAGATCTATTAATTCATTACAGGTTTCAAAATTATAAAACTATAATTCTATCATATTTTCTTCCTTTATTATCTAAAACACACATACAAAGAAAAACTTCCCTTCATCAATTTTTAGTTACCCTGAAGTACAGATCATGATAGTTTTGAAAACTCTTGTTGACTTCCATTACATTTGATCATGCATACTTGTTGTGGACATCCAAGATCTATGAACAACAGAATGGCCACTAATCCTGTCACAAAAGTAGTTTATGACAATCAGACCACCCTATTTGCCTTTTGGATATCTTCTCTTGTGACTGCAGTGTATGGGAACCAATCAGGAAGTGAGGGATGGAGGACAACACCACCAACTTTAAAGCCCCAATAATCAGGAAGCCAGGTACCTGATGGGAGTTAAGTGCAAAGACACTCAACAGGGCAATGGTCTGTCATAATACAGACAATAAAGGGAAGCCAGGCAAATACCCGGGCTGTCTATAATGAAGAGTTCCTCAGACAACAAAGAGACAGAAAGAATATTTCCTAAGCAAGAAAAGGGTTAAGAAAAGAGTGAAATGATAAAGGGCTTTGTCACCACATTATAGTACATAATTAGGTAATTAGAAGTATTAAAACAGACAATGCATTGGGCCCAGATGAATTACTGAAGATCCAAGTATTCAATAAGATGCCCCAAGAGGAAAAATAAAGCCCTTGGTGAAGGTTTATAATCATGCAGTAGGACAGAGAAGCACAGAAGGACTTGAAGTAACAATAACTAATGTTATGCCCATACGTCAAAAACAGAATTTCAAAACAAGCATTCATCCAAAATTTAAAATGAGCTGATGAAAACTCCGTAGAATACTATTAAACACCAAAATAACTATAATACCTTACTGTGGTTTATTGTTTTATTAAAGAAGGACTGAAAAATCAAACAAAAACCATAGAGAGGAACAATTTGATACAGAATGAAAGCAGACATACCAGATATGTTTTCTTCCTGTGCTTCCTCTTTTGGTGGGTGATTTCACCCTTCTCCCTATTCAACCAAATCTGTGTTCTCTTCTTTGCAGGCATATAGCTGGATTTAATTTTTCAGCTTCCTTTGCAGTTACCTGTGGCCTTGTAACTGACTGCTAGCCAATGGACTGACAATGGAAGTGATCTGTGACCACACAATCCCCACCACCACCACCAATCAGACCCCATACACATTTCCCCTTCTAGCTGGATAGAATGGAAAAGGTCATCTGGAAGACTGGAGAGGCCTTATGTGGATTGTAGTGGTTTTAAAAATACATCTGCAAATTCTTTAACACACCTCCCCATCCTCCTTGGATTGCTTGCTCTGGGGGAAGCATCCTCTGGAGAAGGACACCTAAGCAGTCCTATGGAAAGAACCACAGGGAGAGGAACCAATATGTACCCTCCAGCCCTAGTTAAGCCTTCAGATGACTGCAACTCCAGTTGATACCTGACTGCAATCTCATACACAGGAGACTCCTAAGTCAGAACCTGCTAGCTAAACTGCTCCCAAACTCCTGATATGCAGCAATAATGAAATAATAAATTATTATTTTTCCAAGTCACTAAGTTTTGGTTGATTTATTATGTAGCAATAGATAACCAGCACAGGTTTTGATACCTGAAACTGGGGTGCTGTTAAAAAACCCATAGATATGTGGTAGAAATGTCTATGGGACTGAACAGAAGCCAGAAGGACCTTGCATAGAGCATCAGTGAAAGACTAAAGGGTACAAAAGAGAGTGTTAGCAACAGACAGCCCAGGAGGAGACTGTCAGTGAGGGCTTAAAAGAAAGTGAGGAAAACATTATAGGAAAAATGTTCCTTATTATGTAGTGGCAACACGGCAGCCCCTAGTTATATGAAAAATAGAAAATGTACCTAATAAACTGGGTAATCGAGCTAAAGAGCTATCCAATCAGAGTGCTAAAGGTGCTGCTGGGTTTATACCTATTACGTCAAGTAGAATAAAAGAGGAGAAAAGCAAAAGGAAGAACTGCTAAACATAAACGTGTTAGGACTTGCTGGCTTTGAAAAAACTTTTGTCTCATTCTCAGCTTCTCTAGTCAGAAAATGATGCTAACATTAAGACACTGCTTCTGGGCAAAGACCAAATCTAGAACACAGTCAGAAAAACAAGGTTTAAAGATGCAACCAAGGGTGTGAATGTAAAATTCACTGTTAAGATCTCAGAAGCTCTAAAGCGGTGCCTCACAGAACCCTTCTGTCAAACAAGATGCCCTGATGCCCTGTCAAGATTTAAAAAGTATGCCTCACAGGGCCATCAGCAGTTAGAGGTCAGGGATGCTGCTAAATATCCTACACTGCACATGACAGCCTCTCACAATAAAGAATTGGTCCAAAATGTCAATACTCCCAAGGTTGAGAAATTCTGCATTAGAGTATACGAACCCAGATGGCAGAAACAGTATCTACTTACTTAGTTTCCACCTCTTTCTGAATAAGATTTGAGATAACTGACTCATGTTTCCATCTTCTGCTTGCTTCACAGAGTGCTTTGCATACAGAAGGTACTCGATAAATGTTGCTTGAATTGAAAAAGTGCTAAATGTAGGCAAACAAGATCATCGTAAAATATTATAGAGTAGTGGAAAGACCTGGAGTCGCAGGAATTATTTCCATTTCCACATTAACAAGTTACATTTTCTTAAGTTATATTCTTTCTGAGCTTCAACTTCCCATGTTTGCAAATTAAAAGGATTTAATTAAATGACTACCAATGACACAAGTGCCTGTCATGGGTACAGGTACTGAGGAATATGAAGATACAAAACATAAGAACTAAGCACTCAAGAAAATCTAGGAGAGAAATCTAGACATTTTACAGATATTTTTAAAGGAAGATAATTACAATAAAATGTGCAAGACCTATAAAAGAACAGAAGAGGCACTATTTTCTTCATCAGGATCCTCAACTTCTAGAACAGGAGCTGGTATACAGTAATTTCTCAAGTAGTATGTTGAATGAACAAATACACCTACAAACTACAAACAAACCAACCAATGAAAAATGAAAATATAACTATGGATTCAGGGCCTGGAGGTAGGAAGGTGACACATAAGAAAGGCCAGACCCGAGTTCTGCTGTCTTTAATCTGTTTTTGCAATTAATAAAGACAAAAGCAACATACAACTTTCATAGGCCATAAACTGGAGGTGAGTACTGATTTTAAAAAAACAAAGAAAAGAAAGTATGAATCTGTTGTCATGACAAGAAGTAGGATCCAGCCTAAGGGAAGAGCAGAAAAATCTCCAAGAGTCTAACATGGAAGGTGGGAGTCTGAAATCACCATATAGGTGAGAAGATTAGGCAGAGAGCTAGGATGACAGGAAGTGTCAAAGAACGTGTGATGGGGAAAGGGCAGGTGGGGCTGGAGTGTCAGGAGTTAGTTATCTGTCACCATCTAAATAGAGGTTTTTATCAAAGGTTCTTTCTAGTTTTCCAATGCCCTGAGTTACACAGTACCCCCCGTGCTTCCCCTTCTCAAAAAATAAATACACAAATAAATAAAATGGAATCTTTCTACTTATACATACATAAAGGGGAAAAAACAGGCGAAAAAATATAGGTAGACAGATATATGCCCTTTAAGTGTAAGACTTTGTCACAACTAGAAATACAGACTGTATTTTGCAGTTTTTCAACAATTAAGAAAAAATTTAAAAGTAACTCAAAGCATTTGTCCTCGAAGTACCAAAGTACAGTCAAGCCTCACTTAACCACGGGGACACATTCTGAGAAATGCATCATTAGGTGATTTTATTGTTGTGCGAACATCATAGAATGTATTTACACACCTAGATGGGATAGCCTACCACACACCTGGGCTGTAAGGTACTAACCTTATGGGACCACCTTTGCATATGCGGTCCGTCACCGTCTGAAATACAACTTGTATTTCAACTGCTTGTTCTGCAGCAAATACACCTATATTTCCACTCAAATAACAACAAAAAAATTTTAAAGTTTAAAAATATCCCATAAATTGGAGTAAAATGTATGGTAAGAATTTGCATTCATAAATGGAACAGAAATGGGAAAAACAAACGTTAAAAACAGGAGCAGTACAGGAAAATACATATTTCTAAATATATATATGAAACCATAATAATCAAATATTTTGTTTTTACCTTAAACGTTGTCAAATGAGGAAGGACTACAGGCCATTTGACAGAAGAATTGTTTCTTGTATTCTTGAAAATCTGTTTTTCCCCCTTTTTAATATTTAAGAAACACACACACAGGTTGCTGACAACTCTCAGAGAGCGGCTTGTGTTGTAGTTTTCACTTTCTCGGCTGTGAACAAGTGCATATGTGAGGGCTGGTTGTGCATGCACAAGCATGTACTGTGCCTGCGTTAAATAAAATCACAACACAACACCAAGTACATCCACTCACTTGTGTGTGCCTGCAGTCCACCTCGAGGAGACTGAAAATATAAATACAAGCTGCTATTTTGGTGTGATCACACGAATATGGCAGCTTGTGTGTTTTTTTTCTCTTTAACATTTTAACACTGGGCAGATTGTCTGCATTAACACACACCAAAATCAATTCTGCTCTGAAATTGCTTGTAAAATCTTCCTTCCCTGAGGAATTTGTTTTTTATTTAAATGAAAAATGGGCTTGGAGGAAACTGTGTAAAAGATGCCAACATTTAGGACATCTTAACTTTGTCAAGTATGTCAATCCATGTTGAACCAGGGTACTGGCAGCAATTCTCCCAAAACGGGAACTGTGGACAAGATGGACTTTCAATAAGAAGAAAAAAAATCAATAAGTTAACTTTGTAAAATCACTTTTGTATATCGTTAACATAGAAAAAAATTTTCAAAGTAGTAATATAATAACTAAATTAGACCAAAAACTCAGATAAGACTACTATAAAAATTCACAGAGATTTCTTAAGGGCAGAGAAAGAAAATAAAAAGTAAATCCTTGGCATAGGCCATACCTAAAAGTTCACTTCGAATAAAAAACAAAATGCAGACATTATATCATGTACTATAGAAAAACATAACAAATTATCTACACAGCTCTGTCCAACAGAACTTTCTAAAATGATAGAAATGTTCTACATCTGTGCTGTCCCATACAGTAACCATTAGCACTTGAAATGTGGCTATTCTGAATAAAGACTTAATTTTTAACTTTATTTAATCTTAATTAATTTAAATTTAAATAGCCACATGTGCCTGGTGACCACCAAACTGGACAGCACACATCTATAGTTTTATTTTTTTTAATTTTTATTTTTTAAAATTTCATTTATTTATTTATTTTTTTGGTGAGGAAGACCAGCCCTGAGCTAACATCCGTTTCCAATCCTCCTCTTTTTGCTGAGGAAGACTAGCCCTGGGCTAACATCCTTGCCCATCTTCCTCCACTTTATATGGGACGCCGCCACGGCATGGTTGACAAGCAGTGCGTCCGCGGGCGCCCGGGATCCAAACCCGCGAACCCCGGGCTGCCAAGCGCGAACTAAACCGCTGTGCCATCAGGCTGGCCCTACATCTATAGTTTTAAAAAGAGAATTTTAGCAATTATTAATGAATCCACAAAATATCAAACGACAAGATAAAAAAATTGAGGAGACCAAGTTTGCTTACATAGATTATGTCGAAAGCTTGGCCCATATGTAAAATATAAACAAAAGGAAGCATTAAAATGAGAAAGTTAGATCTTTAAAGTTCTAACCATATCATGGAGATTCAAGTACGAAAGAAAGGAATTATACCTGATGAATGAGCTGCCCGAAGTGCTAACTACAATAACCCTAAAATAAAAGAAACATAAAAGACCAAAACCTGAAGATGGTGACTAGCATACTCAATAGGCAATGAGACAAACTTTTAAATATAGTCAAAGTCTCAATGATAAAAGTTAGAGAGTTTTAATCATTTAATTCAAGAGAGAGGGAGAACGCATTTGAAGGAAAAAAACGATACTATTTGGCAATAGCTTATAAATATGTTAATTTGCAGATGATGTTATAGATACTATAAATATACTGTTAGAAAAGACTTTGATAGACCAAATAACAGACTTCTTTGGCATTTCTATTATGGAGATGATATTTCATTCTAAACTCAATATTTCCCATCATTTAAAATAATACTGAACTTCATTTAATGTTACAGCCTTTGAAGCATGGCAAAATTGGTTCGGAATGGATGATTCAAGTTCTGAATTAGAAATGCTGTAAACTGGAAGCTCCTTGATTTACCTTTTGATTATCAGTTTTTTTCAGTAATAAAGATGAGAACAGTAACAACCTCATTAGGCTGAGATAAGGAACAATTAATTGAAATGAATACAAAACACTCTGAGGCAAGAAAGGGTTAGTAGAATAAAAGAATATTAAAATTAGTTGAAAGAAGAGATAATACTTAATACAATGACATAGATCAAATAAATTGAATAATGATGGCAACAACACAGCTTATGAGATGAAATTATCTTGTTTAAACTCAGACTAGAAGGCTGATAATAGTGTTTTTTTTAAAGTGTGCTTATGTCTCTGAAGACAGAAAATGTTAGAGACCGTTATTACTAAAATTGAACAACACCGATAATCAGTGATAAGATTCACAATCAATGAGCATTTATTAAGCAACAACTTGTGAGACAAAACAAGATTAGGTCCATGCCCTCCAGGGGCTTAGCACTAGGTGTGAAAGATGAGACCTGGCTAACACCAGAGCTCTTTCACAGACTGTTTCTATTTTAGCACCAGTGATCTTGCATCATAACTTTTTTTGTGCGGCTGCTTTCTCTATTAGACTTTGAGCTTCTTAAGGGTCCATGCCATATTTATCTTGGCAACTCCAGTGCCTAGCATCCTGAGGAGATTAATATAAATGTATTGAATACAATGGCAGATTGAATACATTGATAGGTCTAAAATAAATATAAGACCAAACAAAATTAAGTAATAGCATCGAAAAGTTATTAAGAAAATGCTACTAGAACAAAGAACAGGCACAAATTATTTCCAATTGTAAAGACTAGAAAACGCTTCATGAACAGGGTGGTAATAAACTCAGGCCTTGAAGGATGAGTTGTCAGGAATCCAACAGGGAGCAGTAGGAGGAAGCAGCATTCCAGCAGAGGAGAGGCTGAGTAATGCAAAGCATGGAAAATGGAAACTACAAAACCTGTTCAGGGAATAATGACAGAGCACTGGTCTACAAGAGAACTGTGGTGGGCCTTCAGGTTTCTGGTTCTGCACAAGGAGCTCGGATATTGCTACTCCATCCTGACAAGTAAAAAGCTAAGCAGACTGAAAAATCAACAACTCTTCTTGGATCCATAAGAGAGGGGAGGCAAAGAGCAATCTGCTGCCCCAAGATTGGAGAGACAGACAGGCGAACACAGGGAGTCACAACTTAGAAGAGAAGAGACTCACAAGCAAAACCACCAGTGGGAACCAGTGCCAGGGTAGGCAAACCTGAACTGTAATTGACAAAGAGGACAACTCTGAGTTAAAAACTCCAGGGAACCCAATCATAGGGAGGCCTACACAGTATTGTGAGATTTACCTCCTGGAGCTCCCCCAACTTTCCACAGTAAATAACACAGAAAATTCTCTCAGCTTCCAGCAGGGGGAGAGGAAAAGGAGTCATTTTGAACAGAGCACTCTGTTCTTCTTAACAAGGCCTGCCCTCAAGAAAAACTAGTTAACTCTAGCCTAACCTGCTGGGGTATTATCAGACCCTAATTGACTTGGGGGAAGGGAAATACTCAACTCCAGCCCACTTTAGCCATCTTGTCTCATCTAAGGGGAGGCGGCTGGGGGCAACAGAGAAATACTTGTAAAGTTCACAGTCCAGAGGCACAGGCTCAATAAAATACTGAGACCTACCTAATCAGGACTAAAGAATACTTCCCCTCTGCCCTCACCTTATCACCACATTACCAAAGGCGCATTTACAGCAGGCATGTCACTTTTAGCCAGTACATCATGTCTGGCTATCAAGAAAAATTACAAGGCATAGCAAAAGCCAAAAAGCACAATTTGAAGAGACATCAGAACCAGACATGGCAGGGATGTTAGAATTATGAGATCAGGAATTTAAAACAACTATGATGAAATGCTAAGGGCTCTAATGGATAAAGTAGACAGCATGCAAGAACAGCTGGGCAATGTAAGCAGAGAGATGAAAATCCTAAGAGAAAAACAAAAAAGAAATGCTAGAAACAAACAACACTATAACAGAAATGAAGAATGCCTTTGATGGGCTTATTAGTAGACAGAACATGTCTGGGGAAAGAATCTTTGAGTTAGAGGATATATTATAGAATCTCTGAAAACTGAAAAGCAAAGAGAACAAGGACTGAAAAAGAACAACAGAAAATCTAAGGACTGTGGGACAACTACTAAAGGTATAACACACACATAGTGGGAATATCAGAAGGAGAAGAAAGAGAGAAACAGAAGAAATACTTGAAAAATTAATGATTGAGAAATTCTCCAAATTAGTGTCTGACACTAAACCACAGATCCAGCAGGCTCCGAGAATATCATGCAGGATAAATGCCAAAATAACTACACCTAGGAACATCATTTTCAAACTACAGAAAATCAAAGGTAAAGAAAAAATCCTTAAAGAAGGAAAAAACACCTTAGCTATAGAGGAACAAAGATAAGAATTACACCCAGGTTCTTCTCAGAAACCATGCAAGCAAGAAGAGAGTGGAGTGAAATATTTAAAGTGTTGAGAGAAAAAAACCCACCAACTTGGAATTCTGTATCCTGGGAAATTATCCTTCAAAAGTGAAGGAGAAATAAAGGCTTTCTCAGACAAAAGTTGAGGGAATTTGTTGCCAGCAGACCTGCCTCACAAGAAATTATTGAAAAAGTTCTTTAAAGGAAAGGAAAATAATATAGGTCAGAAACTCAGATCTACATAGACGAAGAACATAAGAAGGAATAAGTACAAGTTTTATTTTTCTTATACTTAGTTGCTATACCAGGTAACAGTTTGTTTAAAATAATACCAAAAATATATTCAACTATGTATGCTTGTGTGTGTGTATACATATATATATATATATATGCTTATATATAAGTGAAATGAATGACAGAAATGATACAAGGGACAGAGGGAGGAATTAGGATTATTTTGTTATTATAAGGTACTCACACTATCTGTGAAGTGGTATAGTGCTAATTGAAAGTAGATTTTAATTGGCTGAAAAATATATTGCAAATTCCAGGGAAACCACTAAAAAAAGTAAAAATAGAGGTATAATCAATGTGCTAAGAAAGAGAGAAAATAGAATAATATAAAATGCTGAATTAAAAACTATGAAAGGCAAAAGGGGAGGAAAACAAAAATAGGAACAAAGAACAAGAGTGACAAATAGAAAACAGTAACAAATATGACAGATGGTAATCCAGTTATATCAATAATCACTTCGAGTGTCAATGGTCTAAATGCACCAACTGAAAGAGATCACCAGAGTGGATCAAAAAACAAGACCCAACTATATGTCGCTTACAAGAAATTTACTTTAAAGATGGAGAAAAATATACCGTGCTGACACTAATTAAAAGATTTAATAAGGCATTACATAATGCTGAAGGGGGCAATTCTCCAAGAAGACACAACAATCTTTAACACGTGTCAACAGTGTCAAACTACGTGAGGCAAAAACTAATAAAACTGCAAAGAGAAATAAATGAATCCACTATCACGGTTGTTAACTTCAACCCCCCTCTATCAGGAATGGACAGATCTGGCAAGCAGAAAATCAGTAAGGACATAGTTGAATTTAACATCATCATCAATCAACTGGATATAATGGACATCCATGGACTACATCATCTAGCACGTTCTTTTCAAGCTCACATAGAACATTCAACAAGACAGACCACATTCTGGACCATAAAACACATCTTAAAAATTTTAACAGAATAGAAATCATACAATGTCAGCTCTCAGACCACAATGGAATTAAACTAGAAATCAATAACAGAAGGATAACTGGAAAACCCTAAAAGGGAACTCTGTGTGTGTGTTAGGGAGGCTGGGTGAGTTCATTCTTCTGTAGACCACAGAGAGACATAGAAGGTTTTAGATTAGGCAAGTAGCATGACTAGAAATGCGCTTTGAGAAAAACATTTAAAAATATTTTAAACATTTAAAAATATAAAATGTGTATCTTCAACCTACCTACTCCTAACAACTGTATTACTACATCTTTACTCTAAGTCACTAAAACTACTTAACTTAGAAAACTGTAATAGACTCCTAGTTGCTTTTCCAGCTTCCATTCTTACCTCAACCTTCACCCCACTGCACAGCTGCCAGAATTATCTTTTTATATATCACATCCCTGGCCAGTATCGTCCAATGGCTTCCTATTGCAATTGGAATAAAACCCAAACTCCTTACTATGGTCTAATGACTGCCTGTCTGGCATTTGCCCTCCTCTCAGATTTCCCTACTTAAATCACTTGCCTCCAGCCATAGCCACCCTCCTTTTGTTCCTCTAAATACTGAGCACATTTTCACTGAGGGACTTTGCAACAGCTGTTCCCTCTGCTTGGAATGTTCTTCCCATAGATCTTTACATGGCTGGCTTTTAAAACCTTTTCATATCTAAGCTCAAATGCCAACTTCTCAGAGCTGCCTTTTCAGATCACTGCTCCTAAGGGAGCCATCCTTTGAGGTATCCTATTACCCTGCTTTACTTCTTCACAGCAATTACCACCTTCTACAATTATCCTCTTTAGTTATACATGCTTATTGTCCCTCTCAACCCCCCACCCCTAAAGCTAAAATGTACATCCTGTGAGAGCAGGACCTTGTCTGTCTTATTCACCCCTCTCTTCCCCCAATGCAAAGGATAAGCCTGAAACATAGTAGACATTCACTAAATATACATTTAAAAAAAACGAAATTTGGGGGGGCTGGCCTAGTGGCGTGGTGGTTAAGTTTGTGCTCTCTGCTTTGGCGGCCCGGAGTTCACGGGTTCAGATCCCAGGTGCGGACCTACGCACTGCTTATCAAGCCATGCTGCAGCAGCATCCCATATAAAGTAGACGAAGATGGGCATGGATCTTAGCCCAGGGTCAGTCTTCCTCAGCAAAAAGAGGAGGATTGGCAGCAGATGTTAGCTCAGGGCTAATCTTCCTCACCAAAAAAATTAAAAAATAGAAATAAAAGGAAGAAAGAAAAAAAATTTAAAAACCAAAATTCTTACCACAGATGCTAGTGAACAAGTAACACTGTGTAACATTCACTTGAGTTGTACTTCTTCCTTTCTTCTCCTATTGTATTATGAGCTGCTTTACAGACTGGATTGAAAACCATGGATTTTAGATCATGTAGTGCCTTATAAAGAGAACGGATTACCCAAAGTAGTACAATTATTCAAGCTATTCAGCTTTTCTGATTAGGCAATTTGGTGGCTTTAAAATAAGACTGACAGTCTTACCTTACGAGCTAAGGTTCTCACCACAAAATTTATAGAGATGGCAAGGAGACTTACTCTTGTTGTGGAGAGAGCCTTCTAGGGAAGATGATCTGTAACCTCCCCCACCTAGGCTCTGAACTAGAGAGCCTCCCAGACGCCTTCCCTGAATCTTGCATTTGTCAATTTAATTAAAATGTACTAGTGGAGACAAATTATAAGAAAAAAATTAGCCATATGTGTGTGTTATACATATACATAGACATTTTTATAAGAAAAATATATAAAAAACATAAAACCAAATAGTTAAAAGAATACAGCTTTCAAGAAATAAGACTTTCTCAAACAGTGAAGCAAAAATGTTTGAGCAAAGTAACCAAAATGATGAACAGGTTCCCAGTGATGAACCCTATTTGATCCAGCTATCCAAGTTTTATTTTCCCCTTCCCCTGTTTGCTATTTCTGTAACCAATCTGGCCCATACGGCCTCTGAGTGTGTGACTCTGCCCAGTGCCATGGTGCCTCCATTTCCATTTGATAACAGTAGAGACATTGATTACCATCCCTTTTATTAGCCACTTCAAGCTGAAGCTGTCAAGTTTTCTAAGATAACTGCCTAGTATTTTCTAGAAAGAGATACCTTTACTGCTTGGTTAGCAATATATACTGTGCATTTTGTTTATATGAGGCCTGTTTTACTGCCACTGATTACCTACTTACTGAAATGATTGACGAGGAAATTCATTCTTTTGTTTTATTCAATAATTATTTATTGAGTGCCTCCTGTGCACCAATACAATGGCATTCTACTTTCTGAAACTGTATCGTAGAGAGATCAAGCACTACCACCCAACACTTCTGAGAGTAGCTTCCCTATAATAATTCATTACTCCTGGGTTAACTGGCTAACTCAAGCTCATCAAAATGATCCCATACCCCCACCCCCACAACCTACTACCATTACCAGGTGTCTACGATTCTGTCGTACTCTGAATCCATGGTTCCTCTGAATTATTTTCAATTTAAAATAGAAAATTTCATTTGTTAAATGTGTAGCATAACCTTAATAGCAGTCCATGTCATCTGATTATTCTGTTTTGAGGACCTGGAAAGAGACGAATGTCAGAGGGCCAGGGGTTTTGACATTGTAATAGATCCAGTAGGAGCTGAACTAGGAGTGGGGCAGAGGGACTCGGAAGAAGGCACTAGAAGTACCCATGACTCCGCATATACCTGGCTCATCCTAGATCCTAATGATTAAATTAACTCTACTCACATTTATGTGACGGTTTATAATCTAAAGTGTAGACGTTTCTAATTTACTACTATTGCAACATACACTCATTAATCTACAACAATTCTGTGAGGTGGTTACTATTATACTCATTTTACAGAAAAGGACTGAGGGGGAAAGGACGTGCATTGAAAGGAATCTGCCCAAGATTACAACGTATGTTGCTAGAACTCACCCTAAAATCTTCCTATACAAATTCCATATACTTCTCACTACATGACCCAGAAAGATGAGGTCCAATATATAAAAGTTATGGATATTAACTATGTGCTAAATAAGAAACTACTCTTTCACATGGTAAATACTGAGTAGATTGAGATAAGAGGTTGTTTGCAAACTTGAATGGCTTCAAGAGGAAAAGAAATAAGGAGGATAAAAATAGTTGTCATTTAAAAAGTAATTTGGTTAGAAAGGGAATCAAAGGTACAAAGCAAGAGATAAATTTTTCTTGTAATACTAATATTATGACTACATAATATAACCTTAATCAGAAGCACATGACTTCAAATAATTGTTGGAAATTGAAAAACTGATTAAATATTATTTTAACATTATCAATATTACAAATATGGTGATTTATTTTGAAAAAGGGAACACAGAAATCTATAGGTTAAGAATAGAAAATAATCATTATCATCAAAATCTGGCCAAAATAACTTTGTTATTAACACAAGTAGAATACTGTATTCAATCAAGGCTCTTCCGTGGATTTTGTATTTTGCTAAAATTACAAAAAGGTAACACCAAGATGAATTATTGAAAGTAACTTGTAAATAGTTCTACATACGTTCTTTTGACATCTTGCTCAATCATTGATCGAAGTTCTTTATCTTGGAAGAATTTGTTCCAAAGACTCTGAAATAAGGAGAACAATCTATTTAAAACAATCTCACATCTTTGCTTGAATTTATGATCTACATTTAATGATTTAAATCACTAAATTTATCCTTCTCTGAGTTATCATTTCACATTGCAGATAGGAAACCTGAGACTGGGATAATTTTTACTAAAATCTAGTTTAATCTTGGAAATACATCCTTATTCTAACACCAACTTTTCCAGTGGTATTATTGTATATATTTTAAATTTTTCTACTATCTATATAAAGTGAATGATACTTTTTACTACCATACACCCGCTATGACCCATACAACAACAAAACAGTCTGCTTGGATTACAGCAGGGCCATAGTCCAACTGGTCTCAACTTGAACCTGACCTAAATTCCCAATGTGCTAAGAAAGATATGTAATGTTTTCTACAAAGATTGGTTTTATAATTGAATAGATTTTTATGTAGTTTTTAAAATGTAAATTTAAGTAAAGTTTTAAAAATTTCTTAACATTTTATGCTGTTATACCATTAGACTATATTATAATAATTACAGGTATCAGGAAAAGAAATGCTAGTATTATATATTAACTGGAAAAAAATTTCTATTAGCAGGGAAACAGAAATTAGAGCAGCAATTGAAGAAGTTATACAATACCTCTAAAGTAGTAATTATTTCTAGTCTTTGCTGGAATATGAGTGGAAATAGGCCTGATCTTCCTGATTTTTAAAAACTTCTTCATAGACTCACTACAAATAGTTACTTTTCTTCCCAGGAATTAGTCCAACCAAGCAAACCCTTCTCTATTTTTATCATCAAGGGAGGCTTTCCTCAGCCTCCCCACTCCCACTACAACCTTGATAAGACAGTTCTACCCTCATCTTTATGCTCTGTTTTACCCTTAGTTCTTATAGACCCTGGGACAACTCCTCTGTAGTGCCATTCCACAGAAACAGATCATAAACTTCCTACAACACGGTATGTATACAGCATGGAACAATTCCTATCAGGTTTTAGGTGCTATAGTTTGTGGAGTAAAAAAAAAAAAAAAGTTGGTATAAAATAACACTACTTTCATGGTGATTGATAACCAGTCTCAAAAGTATATTCTTACGGGTAAAAGAGGCTGAGATATAAATAAAGAGGAACTTTACCCCTTCATCCTGTGAAAGGGGATTATTGATCATCAAGTCTTGCTGGCCAACAACTTTCCTTGGGTTTGTGATGTGCTGGCGAAGAAAGAAAACACACAGAGATCAGAGGCTACTGGACTTGAAAGCATACATAAGAAAACATGAAGTAAAGTACAACTTACTATTTCTTTAACGTTGCTATACCATGCTCTTAATTCTTTAATTCTACTTATCCACTGGCTTTTATCTTGAGGAAGAACACAAAGAAACAGCTGTTAAGAAAAAAAATGGAAACTTTTGTAAAAATCATAAGAAGTAAAATGTCAAATTACGCCAAATAGAATCACCTGAAAATTGAAAGAGATATTCATATCATCATTCTAATTCTTAATAAATTGTATTTGGGGATATTTAAGAAATATATATTTAGACAATTCAAAAAGCACACAAAGGCCAAAAAATAAGATCCCAAAAGCCACACCACAAAATGGAATCCATCTCCCCTCCAGATTTATATTAAAAATGAACAAGGAAAAGTCATTGAGGTTCAAGTATAATTCCCATTTTACAGTCTTATATTAATGAGGATGTTGGGGTTATTAATAGGCACAAGGTTCAATTAGTAATTTCAAGGCTTAAGATTTGTCCTAAAACAAGCAGGTAAAGGACAGATAAGAACAATCTGACAGAGCCTAAGAAGTTACAGTAGAAAATGTAATTTACAACTGGCAATCAGCTTATGAAAATAACAAGCATTCTTAAAAAGACAAATCTGATTTAATTTAGTTTAATACAGCATTAAGATAAATCTGGATTTGAGTTTATTTTTAGCAAACGAAGGATACTGAAAGTTAAACAACAAGGAATGGGGGTGGGGAACAAACATTTGTAAACAAATATTCTAGCAGCAGGTCTCCTGCCTTACTGCCTGCATCTAACAGAAGAAAAATGTATTTTAATTATTAAATCTAAATTATTAAATCTAAAACTGTCTAATACATCATGTGTTCCTTACTGTCTTTACTTGCACAGACTCCGTATGCTCAATTTATGTAGATAACTGCTAAAAAACTTTCAATAGAAGTCATTTTAGAAATGAATCTAAACCTAAATTAATTCATTTTGAGAGAACAAAAAGGGACAATATTTCCAAGCAATTAAAAAGATAACTGCCGATTATTATTACTAGCTTTGGTAACCAATGGCCCTCTCTCTTGGAAGGAGACTGACCTAATTTCCTTCTACTTCTTCTCACTGCCCTTCAGTTTGTGTTTCTAGTAAAAGAAATATCAAAAATCTTTCCTATCTGCTATTTATGAAGAAAAAAGGGAGGATGGCTAAATGATGGCAGTTGATATAAAAGGAACCTGAAAGTTAATCCCCGCCCCCTCCCCGGCTCCTGCCCAGCCTCAAGGATTTCTGCAAAAGCCTCTGGGGAATGTAAAGGTGCTGCTTTGAATTCTGCACCATCAAATGAGATGAAAAGACAGTTATTTCAAATGCCTCCTTTACCAACACCGGTTATTCAGGACTAAGGTGGTTCAACTTTATCAGTAAATGTCCTATGAAAGATAAACATGATGGCCGAAAAATCAAGAGTGAAGTCTCTTGGAAAATTCAGTGATCCCCTGCATGGGTAATCTTCCAGGGCATCAAGGTAATGTGTTGATATACTGCAACCACAAACTGTAAATAAATATTTTCTTCTTACCTTCCAGCAAATGCTGCGGAACCTGCTGCTTCTCAGCTGCCCATTAATCCCCTTCTGCCTTATCGTTGCCAAGTAATTGTTGTTTACAAATAGTTCTTCCCATTCTTTCCTATATGCAAGAAACCAAAGCATGGGGATCCTTTTGTTAAAATTCTTCTGCTTGGAGAGGAATGCTACAGGAAATTAATTTTAAATAAGTCTAAGAAATGCAACTTTTAAAACGTATATATTTAGTTGTGTACTGTTTCTGAATGCATGGCTGTCTTTTTGGACAGAGTTCTTCTGTAGATTTAATGAATATGTAGATCGCTATAATTATGCCAGCTACTGAAATTCATAATGTCTATGGAGGCTATTCCGTTTCCTCTAAAATGTTTGTAGTGCAGTTCAGTAAATAAACAACAACAAAAAAGAATATTAATATAAGTATATGACTGCTTTATTGACAAAGATATACTTGCTCCAAAAATACACAACAAAAAAGCGTACCGTAGATTATACTGGCTTCTCACGTGAAATATCTGTTTAAATGAACCCATTTCTCTTTAATGTCAGGCTGGATAGTTAAATATAATAGAAGACTACTTTCTTTAACTTTTAGTGCTATTTACTATTGAAATCTCTGCAACTTCTTTCTACATGATCAGTTTTAAAATTTTAACAGGTGCAGGCAAATTTGAAAAAAAACATCAAAAAATTAAAAAGCCTCACTGTAAAAACTGTTAAAGGCAAGCTTGAGTACCTTGCAGTACCTATGGCTGAGTAGATAAACAACTGAAATATGCCTCCCAGGCATGCAGACACCAGGGGCCTAACACCTGTGCCTCATTAATATACAAGTAAATCTGCTCTACTGGGAGACAATTGGAAATTAATTGTCCCAAACCATTTACTGAGTTTGAATAAAGGAAGTAGACCTATATTCACTGCATCTTGTTGCAAACTAAACATCAAGAATCGTTTGTCAATAGTTGAGGCTACTGAGTACAGCTTTATGAAATTTCTCTCAGATTTCATAATGCCACAATAAAGTTATAATTTAAAATTTATTATCAAAGTTGAAACCCTGGCTATCTCTTCAGAGAGACTTCTTCAAAAGAAAGCCTCCAAAACCCTCAATCATCCTTGTATATATACATGCAGTTGTCACTGGCCAGACTCTACTCATTTTGAGAAAGGACAGCCTTGCACACTGTGCTGTCTTAGAGCCAGTAACATAACCAACTGCACATGTCAAGTTCAAAAACCCGACTGTGGAGCAAGCTGCATCTTCTCCACAGAGTTTTCCAGAAAAGTGATCAAGGCAATGGTACATTCCCTAGTGCCACGAGCAGGAGAACTTCCAGCCTCAGCTCTCTAGCACTGACCCCCACTCACACCAAGCCTTCCGCCAGCAGGGGCTTGTGGCTAAGTATGCCAAATGGGACACACACTCCAGGCCCACCCTGGAGGAAATACATTCCTACCACCATCCCATGAAAATTTCTTACTCTCATCACTCTGTTCATAAGAGAAAATAATATTTCATTTTTATTTTAATTTGTATTTGTAGCATTAGTGAAACTGAAAATTTTTCATGATTTTGGGTCATTTTATTTCTTCTTTTTAAAAACTTCCTTTCTTGTCCTTTGCCTATTTTAAGCAGTGCAGGATAATGGTTAAAAGAATGGACATCAGGGCCACACTCCTGGGATCACAAAGACAGCCATGCATTCAGAAACAGTACACAATTCACTAGCAGCACTAGCTTGTGCAAGCATGGGCAACTTATTTAACCTCCCGGTGCTTCTGTTTCCTCATCTGTAAAATGGAATAATAATAATAATAGCATCTACCTCAAATTATTATTAATGAGGATTAAAACACATGATAAGCCCTCAGAAGGGTGACCAGCATATCCTAACATTTAAAAAATTAATATTATCGTCAATAATAATTATAATACCGCTTTTAATTTACTGTGCCTTGTTATTGGTCCAAGAGAGTTTTTTATACATTAAAGACATCACACTTTTGTCTGCCATATATATGTACTTTTTAACTCAATTATCTTGGTTTTCAACACACTGAAGCTTTTTAATTTGTGTATAATGTAAACCTCACATTATTTTCTCTTGATGTTCTTTACATTGTTTTCATGCTTAAGTAATTCTTAGCCGCTCCAAGTACAAAGAGTTGATATCTTGGGTTTTTTTTAAATAACTTTAGTCCATTTGTATTACCTATAATATTTTAAATACATTATCCATTTCCCAAAACTTTCACATATATCATCCACATCTCACATTGTTCAAGTTTTGTTTTTATTCAGTTTTTAATAATACTCAAAGACGAGATCAGCAATGAGTACATACGAACGTTACAGGAGTACATCTCAGAAAGTGAAAGTATGTTTAAATAGCTTGTGGTCTGTGAACAGAAAGCACAGATTTCAAATGTATTCTGAACCCAAAAGGAATCAGAATTTGTGAGAGACCATTCAGTCCCATGGCCTGAAAACACCACGGTGTTTCAGATAAGAGAGGGAAGTGGGAGGCAACGACTCCCCCAGCCTCTCCCCAAATCAGCTCTATTCACAGGTACCAAGACATCAAGAGAGGATACACAGCTGGTGGTGAGATTCACTGCCATCTTGTCAAGTTAAGCAGCCTTTTAAGGTCAAGTTACATACTACTTATGTAATGAAGGATAATTATTTGTTAGCTTAAATAAAACCCTGTGCCTTGATTACAGTGTTGGTAAAGAGAAAAGGAGACCGAGGCATGTGAAATGGAAACATTATCTCTAAATTCACAATCATTTAAATTTATTCATGGGTACTTATGGTTCCAATTAAGGCATAACATCCCAAACTGATGAAGAGTTCTAACAACAGAGGAACATAAAGGCCACAAGATAACCTACTAATTGTCTTTCTTTTCTATGGAATAGTGTTTCAGTAATAAACTGTGATACAGAGAAAACATAATAAACATTTATTTAGTGCCTACTATGTGCTTAGCACTCTGAGATATTAAAAAAAAAGCATTAAGTTAAGGGAGTGGACAGACGGATGTGTAAACCAATAACAATATGATTAAAGCAAAGCACTCTTGTAGTACGGAGGAGGAAGAGATAGTTTTATACTTAAAAAGTTAAAACTCAATGTAGAACATAATAAATAGTACCACCACAGGCACTGAAATGCTATCCCAAGAACTGAGCTGTCAGAGGTTAAATAGTCCACAGAGAACAAAATATTGAAAAGTTTAGCTCTTTGAGGGGTGCTGGACCAAAATAAAAGTTTTTTACAATCACGAATACGAATGGTGGACTACTCGTGAACTCAGGCAAACATGAGAAAAGAATAGTAAATACTGAGGAGTCAGTGGTGGAATTTTTCAGTTTAATTAACAAAGATAAAGAAAAAGCAGTTGCTAAACTTTGTCTTACATAAAACAATATATATATAGTGTGCCCATAATAGCAAAAATCTGGTATGATGCTATTAAAATGCTAAAAAAATCCATTTGTGTTATAATATATATTATTTTAGGTAAATAACTTTTAACTTCTACAACCCTCTTAGAGTGTATATTTTTAACCTCTCTTTATGAATGAGGAAACTAAGGCTCAGAAAGATTAAATAAGTTGTCAAGAGAAAAAAGGAATGAGAATCAGGAAAGGCATCTTCTGGAACAACATGGAAGACAATACTAAAGGGAAACATGATACTTCAGACATGAAAAGACAAAAATGGCCTCTGGCAACAAGGAAGATAGAAAGGTGACCTCATATTTTCTTCCTTAGATTTTTAGTTTTGGAACACCACGTCCAAGGGTATAGAGATAAGTTTCCACCAGTTGGACTGAGAAAATAAGTCAACAGCTGCTGTGAGTGGTTAAGAATCACAAGGGACATTTAGGTGGGTAAACACCTCAACGGGAACAGATTACAGACTGGGCCTTGACAAAGCACTAGTGCCATCTGGTGGCAAGTACTCTGCCTTGCAGGCACTGCGTCCCTGAAAACATAACCAGCATCTAAGCAAGGAGAGGCAGGGAGGGGCCAGTTTCATTTTGCATGCCAATATTAAGGGATTAGTAGTGGCTGTCTTGGAAGCACTGTGTTGAGAAGGATTCTGAGCCTACCTCTGTGCTCCTCAGAGGAGAACACTGTGACTGATTAAAAATGTTGGCCATGAGCATTGCAATCATTTCTAAGTAAATGAAATCAACTTTTGCAGCAGCAACTGATGCATTCCTTCTAAGATTTATTTAGGTAGTTAAGCCTCCTGCAATGGCTTTTTTTTTTGACATGGAAATCAACCAGAATATGCAGTGAATAAATACAGCTGATGATCATAAGGAGATATCTATTTCTAATTACATATTTTAATGTAGTATTTCCCCAAGATATGCACATAAAATTAGTATGAAACTAGTTAGTACCTTCTAAATTTAATTGTTTAAATACTTTTGTAACCTAAATAATGCACAGATGACTTAATTATGTGGCAATTCTGGACTAGACAACTTCGGAATCGTTGTCCCAAATGATGATACACTAGAGAAAACATTAATTTTATATTGTATATTTTGTATAACGGTTTCTACTCCATTTTCGGGCATTATTTGGACACTAAATAATGACTCTATGGGGCTAACTTAAGAAGCCCAAACAAGTGCAATAATTGAAAAGAGTTCAAAGACTACATACCGTCTAGCACGGAGGATCTCCAACACTGGATTAAGAGGAGCTACTTTGGTTTTTACTGATAACAAAACTGCTGAGTGAAGCAGAAAAGGGATTATCCCCATGGGGAAGTTCAATAAGTCACAGAATGAGGGAGGAGTGAGGGAGGAGACACGTTTCTGGCTGTCAGGGAGGTGCCATAAGGCGGTGGGTATGTAAAGGAGTTCTCAGAGCTGACCCTGTAGTTCACAGGTCAGCCAGTTAACCATGAGCACCTCGTTTTTGAGATTTGACTAGAGTAGTAGTAGAACTAAAGCCCAGGGCAAAATGAAGGTGATCTTTAAGCAGGATAAGATCAGAGTTAGAAGGGTAGAATATTTGAAGGTGAGGAAGGATGAGAAAACTGAACGTGATGCAAAAAGATTTATAAAATTTTATAATCTTAAAGTGCATGCCAATATTCGAAAAAAATGCCATATTAATTATGACCATATTTGTTTTATCAAATGCAAAGGGAAAAGAACACAAAATTTTTAATCTATACAGAAATACATTAGTGGAAGATTTCTATTAATAAAAGTACTGTACCATAATTCCAATATTCCACATAAAAGAGTACATACCTTTACACCATTTTAAAGGTATGATTTTAAAAATACTATTCATACAGAACAAGGAACATCCAACTTAAAAATCAATGGAAATACGAGAAGCATAAATTAGGTATGTCAGCATCAGAGTGTAGAATGTGGCACCAGATATGGTTAAACTACAACATTAGGACTGCAGGTGCCAAGATCAACCAGATAAACACTGATGTTATCTATAATTACCTCATTTTTAGCTTAAATCACAGGTAATGAGGGAACTCAGAGCCTCTAAAAGGCAATTAGAAACTGTACTGGCTTTTTCGCTTCCTGTATCAGGAGTTTTTAAAAACTTACTTTTATTTAAAGCTTTTTTTTTCTCCATAATGAAACATCAGGGCATATCACTTATACATATATAAATAAATATAAAAACAGAATGCACAATTACTTACAAGCTTAAAATGGATTTCTTCCTATGTCTAGGCGAAATATGTTCTCATATGAGGAGACTCCATTGAAACAAAGGCAACAAATAGTTCACTGTGTGGAGGTTTGTTAAAATTAATTCATGCTGATGTTTTGATTCAGGTTTGGATTTAACTTTGAATTGAGAAATCTTGAGCCTCCACCTCAGTATCCACAAGGACACAAAGAACTGAGTTACCAACAGTTTTGGACTGTCAGATATAATATTTTTTTAATGTATGATTTTCTTCAAAATATAGTGTTTTAAGAGCTTCTAAATTCAGGGTTATATTGAAGTAGATAAACAAATATACTTTCAGGAAAGGAATCAACAAAAGCTGTATCACAGGGTTATAAAAAATTAAGCACATAATAAAGGCCATTGTATCACTAATCAAAGGATCAGCATTTAGAAATGAGGTGAGAAAAGGATCCTGTACCAGACAATCTCTAGGAGCTGTGTGAAATGAATATATTTTATACTCCATAGTTTACTGATGTTTCTTATAAAATTAATAAGTAAGGAAAAATCCCCTTCTTGAGACACCTCCCTGCAGACCTTCTTCGTATCTCCACCCCACCTCACTTACCTTGATTTTATGATAACTAGCATGGACTTGATATCTAACTTTCTATATGATAAAGAATTTGCCACACAGTCTATAATGTAAACAATACTGTAAGGGAAATACTTATAGAATTGAGAACAAATTATTTTTCAGTAATTTAGAAATAGGCATTTATTTAGCAAAATCTTATATCTGAATTGAAAGTCAGTCCTATCTCTTAAACCATGTTTTCCATGACTGGGCTAACTTATAGGATATGACACATATAGAAATACATGTACACTTGAAATAAATACTTTCTCTTCAAAAGATTTAAATGGATTATATTTTAACTGATCCATCATTCATGATAACCTCTAGATCAGCACTATCCAACAGAACTTTCTGAGATGACAGAAATATTCTATATCTGACTGTCCAATACGGTAATCTCTAAACACATGTGACTATTAAGCAGTTGAAATATGGCTTGTGCAACTGAAGAACTACATCTTTTATTTTACTTTAATTAATTTAAACCTAAATTTACATAGCTTCATGTCATAAGTGATTCCTATACTGGACAGCAAAACTTAAAAGTGTTTTAAGGATGACAAACCATTCATATATACATTTCAATTTTTTTTTTTTTTTGCCGAGGAAGATTGGCCCCAGGCTAACATCCTTGCCCATCTTCCTCTACTTTATATGTGGGACATCTGTCACAGCATGGCTTGATAAGCAGTGTGTAAGTCTGCGCCCAGGATACAAACCCGCAAACTCTGGGCCGCTGAAGCAGAGCACACAAACTTAACCCACTACACCACTGGGCTGGCCCCCATACCTTTCAATTTTTAAAGTAACAACTATAAAGGTTCAAGGGATATAAACACAAATATATACATGATATATACTCACATACAGTATTATTGGGGAAAGAAGACAGATATTTGTTACAAGTTAAACAATACAAGTGGTTTAAAAATCAAGGTAATTCCATAAGATGGAACAGAGTATAGAATAAATTCTAAATGAATGATGCTACTACTAAGATCAGATATAGACGTAATAGGTTGTTTTCTTCTTTGTCTCTATCTCATTGCCTCTCCCTGCCTGTGTCTGTCTCCACCATGGCACATCTCTTCCTGCTTCCTCTCACCTCCCTCTTCTCATATACACACATGTAAAAGTGAGAAAAGCAAATCTTTAGTGATGACAGTGATACATCTATAAGTTACCAAAAATAATCAACGCTGGAAAGAAGCAGATCCAATATTTGGATCATGAGCCTAATATAATCATACTCAGCAACAGACTGGCTCAAAGATCCAGGAAATGGTCATTTAAGATGAAGATAAATGAGCCACGTGATAAAATAAACCTTAGTTTAAGGTCAGTATGTACTTTATGCACTTTATAATTGGTTTGGATTAATGTACCTGGGAAAAAAATCTCAAACAGGCCTCTGAAAAGATAAGGAAATATCCCCACGCAACAGTTACTAGAAACTTTCACTCATTTATAATTAAAAAGAAAAAGCTCACTCATTAAAAAAAAAAAATCCCATGCTTGAATACCTCATTTACCCAGCATGATGAAAAGCCAGTGTATGCCATATAAGTGATTCTTTTTTCTCAACACAAAATGTTGAGAATATCAAAACGTTTCTAAGATTTAGAAGAATCTTTGTCCACATGTGGTACACATTTGGAAAATGCATGGCTATTTGCCCCTACGTTAAATAACTCCACACTGCTTCGCTTTCGGAGTTTTCTATTCTGTCTTTAGTGGCATTTCTCTCAAGACCATCATTGCCGGGCTATCAGCTACCAATTTGTATAATGATTATATATTAGCTTTTAGAAATCCTAAATCTGTACCCTTCTGTCACTTGCTCAGTTTGTCTTTTTTAAAACAAAGACAACAAACTAGACTTTAAACTGTCATACATTCTAGCCTATTTCAACATCATAAACTATCATAATCTTTTTTAATTTAAAAAAATGAGAAATAAGACTAAGTGAAAGCAGAATAAGGACTGGAAGGGCTCTCCTGTTACTAAATATACTTTAATGAACAAACTTTTTGACCACTCTAATATTTTCCCTTTATTTCCAAGTTTCAGATTATATTCTAATTGGTTAATCCCTTTCTTAATCCTGGACATTGTGGGTGGGAGAGAGAGGGTTGAGGGAGACACTAAAATAAAAAATCAGGGTGTGCAGACCTAATTTGAGTCTGCAATCTGTTTCCCATGTAGGCTAGAACACCACTGGAAGTAGCATTTTTATTACTGATTTTTTAAAACAGTTGCTCCACATCACAGTGGAAGATGAACCACTTTCTCATCACCTCCTTGTTCAAATTAATTTTCATAAAAAGTCCTATGTTAGGCAGAAGTATTCTCCACTGCTGAAATTTTTATATTATTTGAAAGTTCATCTACTTCAAAAGAACCCAAAACTAGTCCTGACTTTATAAAAGGCCTTTTGTTATTTGCTATTCTGTTATCCATACCCTCAATAATTCAGATAGTCCCAGATAGATGCCACAAAAAATTACTTATATGACAACAGATATCTTTATATGACCACAGATATCTTTATATGAACCAAAGAGATGTTTGCATAAAGCTGTTATGTAGAATGCTACTGTAAAAGTGAAAATTAGCATCATAAGAAAATTCTAATTTTTCCACAAAGCCTTTAAAATTTTATGATTATTAATGGCACTTAGAGATTTTATAAAGGCAGGAAAATGGAGTTCCTTCTCTAGGGTCTATCAATAGCCCATGTGGCAGTGGGACAAACAGGCATGAGAGCTGTGTTAAAAATGCCAAACAGACCAGTCTGTCTTTATTTATTCGTCCTGCTCCCTCCACTCTCTCCCACATCTCTCATGTAGAAAAAAACAGTCGCTGTTCAACCTACATGATCAGAATAAAAAGGAGAGAAGCAGGCTCTGGGTGTGGCCCTGTGGTACCTAGGAGGAAGGGCAAGAAACAACAGTAGTTACTTCAGAGATTAAAAACTTATTACTGTGGACTGAACAAAATCCAAATAATGAGAGGTCTGTGCTTGGTTCAATGACAGTAGACCTCTGTTGCTCCAGAGAACTTTAAGATCTAGAAGCACATTTAAAAATTGGAATGAGAGTTAAGAGATGGTGTTCAACCATCCTGTTTCGCTTCAAATGGGTTCAGAGACTTGGACATGTCATCTGAATTACTTTTCTAATTGGAACAAGTAGCTTGAAATACAGTCTTTGAAACTCCTTAAGAATATGTCAACCAGACTAAACTACTTCTATATCTATCTCAGAACATTGCATCTATAATCATGGAATGAAAACTATGTCCATATGTTCAGATGATACTAGGACGTCTTTTAAATTTCAAATATTCTCTCATTAGCAGGCTATTTTTTATTCTATAGCTGCTTTATTGATTTTTTCCATATTTCTAGGCATATAATATTCATTCTCAATTGTATCATTATCAACTATTTCATATAATTTTGTGCTATTTAAAGATTCACATTTTCAGCTCTCAAACTTTTTGATCATTGATTTAAATATATCAAATATCTATGGATACATTAAAATCTAAAACTTTAATATCGTCAAAACAGCAATTCATGCAAAGTAACAATGTCATCACAATGAAACAAATATATGTCTATACTCATGTTGTATGGGTCCCTTTAGTTGTCTTTATAGGTAAGGCCATAATTTTGTCACTGGCAAATATAAAGCCAATCAAATCTACTGGTTCTAATAGTGCAAAAAAAAAAAAAAAAAAAAACCATAAAGAATGCATTGCTAGAGAGTAGAAGAAAATGAAGATTGTCTTTGTTCATATTGTTGACCTCACAGGAAACCCCTGTCCCTCTAGAATGTCTAGTAAAACATCTTCCTCCTAACCACCACCTGCCACCTACTCCTCAGTTTTAACAACTCCATCTGGCACGCCCCTAGTTCTTGGTAAAATGCCCCCATTATGACACCAGTCATCATCTATGTTAGCTGCTTCCATCTTTGTCTCCCCTTCTAGATCATGCATGCACCAAGGACAGGGTCTCTGTTTTACTCTTCTTTGGGTCTTGGAGGTTTAGCACACTGGCTGGCCGGTAATGCATGTACAATAAAGATTAGCAGAATGATTTGAAGATATGTTCTCTCTCTTCAACCAAAGAAGAAAAGAAAAGATACAAACAAATAGCACTTGTGAAAGCTCTGGATTAAAAATAAAATGAAAAAAAACCAGGATTACTAACCACTGTCACTTTCCCCCAAAAGGCAAGGTATATAGCAAATAGACAAATATTGAATATCAATTTCTATTAAAATATTCTATGAAAATTTCACCCTTAAAGTATATCTTTGATCAAAAAATCAGAAATCAGGCAATACATAGAACTAACTATGTAACTATAAAGCAGACCAATAAGTAAATAAATAAGCTAGCTATTCATAAAACGTTTTAAAAGATTTATAACTTTTCACTTTTACATTCTAATTCTATGCATTATTTTCTCAAATTATAGATGATGTAACACACTTCAACATTACTGACCAAATATTTAATTGATATTGTCTATTTCACTATTACACCTAAAAAGTGCAGGATGTGAATATATATTACAAATAGTGACCCATGGGGCCGACAGAGGGGCATTTCAGCTGGGAACAAACACCAGGGGAAAGCGTGTCCTGGGGAAGGACTCTCCATGCTGATTGACTCAGAGCAGCTTATCCTCATCTTTCAAATGTATGCCTGTCTTTTCAAAGATAAACATTTACACAGCCTTGGATGATTGGGGCTTGCAGCTAACTATGTAAATAAACAAATATGAAAAAAATTTCCCCTAAAGCCTGGCTAGAGATAATAAACAGGGCTTGAAGGAGTTTCGGAAGGAAAGGAACCCAAACAGTAGCATGTATGTATGCTCAAGTCAATTTGGGTTATGTTAATTTAGGGCTGTAAATGCAAACAAACCAGTGAATATTTAAATAGAAGGTAAAATTTTCAGGGCCCTAAGTGATCAATAATTAGTTCAGACAGATTGTATATTATAGAGAAGTGTAGATACTGACTAGTTCCCCTATCGTAAAAAATAATAAAGTTACTTCAAGAAGATATAGACATTATTATTCAAATGTGATATTTTTTCTTCTCTCAAATGTGGCTCCATTATGGAGATAAGAATAAAAAGTAATATTCTGATTTTGGTTTCTGGAAAATGCAAAGGTTACACATTTCTGCTCTCTGAAAATACCATTTAACTTATAAAGGTTGTGGTGCTACTTGAGCAAATATGGAAACAAGAAAATTTGATAATGAGATTGTGAGGCTAAATACAAATAAGGGTTTTATAAATATTCCCCCTTTACAATCTATAGATATCTGTAGACAACGGTAGATCTGATCTTTTACAGATAACTATAGATCTGATCCTTAAATACTCATTTATTGCCACTTCAAAACTGTATAGGATTTTTAAAATACTTTTCTGAGACAAAGGACAACTTTGTTAGGTGAAAAAGTTGATTAAAACTTAAAGGAAATTTTAGAAAAGAGAGAGAGAAAGGAAAGGTGAGGAAACTAGTACTTGTTACTTACTATGTGTTAGGTGACTGGGCCAGGTGTTCTACACATTTGCAGGTATGCTCCCTACAACTCTATGATGTAGGAGCTGTTAACACTCTAGTTTTACAAATGAGGTAACCAGGAATCAGAGAGGTGAATTACCTTGCCTAAGGTCATACAGTCAGTAAGTGGTGGAGGTAGGATGTAAACCTTAGTCTGTCTTATTTCTATCTGTGTGCCTTTACCAATTGTTTCCCTAAATCGGCTATTTATTCTTAAGAACTTACAGAGTTTGTGTCATATAATTACATAGATTCTCAACAAAATACAGGCAACACATTAAAGTGAGAAAAGCAATGCTATAAGAATTAGGCAAGAAACCCTAATTCTAGACCCTCCTTTCTCATCTACTTACTAAGCTATGATGTCCTGGAAAAATAATAAAAATGGCAAGGCCGTATGAATTTAAGATGACTGGGTAGTGGAGGAGTGGGATGGGGAATTCAGGCTGGTCTCTATTATCTTTAGTATATTTTATGGACTGAATGTGTCCCCCTAAATTCATATGTTGAATCCTAAGACCCACTGTGGTGGTATTTGGAGGTGGGGCCTTTGGAAGATGATTAAGTCATGAGGGCTTAGCCCTCATGAATGGGATTAGTGCCCTTACAAAAGAGGCCCCCAGAGAGCTCTCTCCCCACTTCAGCCATAAGAGAAAACAGTGAAAAGACTCTATCTATGAACCAGGATGTGGGCTCTCATCAAATACTAAATCTTCCAGCACCTTAATCTTGAAGTTCCTAGCGTCCGGAACTGTGAGAAATAAATTTCTATTGTTTATAAGCTATCTAGTCTCTGGTATTTTGTTATAGCAGCCCAAATGGATTAATACAGTATAACTTTCAGCAATTAAACTATTTTATGACTCCACATTCTTAAAAATAACAGGTTAACAAACACATCATTCTAAGAGTATAACCAGAACCCAGACTTCTAAATTTTAAATCCAAAGTTATGCTTTTGCCCTATTATCTCTACTTTAAAATTTCAAATTACTACTTCATTGTTATTTCAAGAGACATATGACCCTCTTACATACAAATGGGAAAAAAAGGTATTATACCAAAAATAAATGTTAATGATGGGAGGATATTTCCCACATCCTCCCAAATTACTGATCATACGTAAATAGGATACATAAAAATCTTTGTGATAAAATTTGAAGCCTAACTTTTAAAATTTACTCAATGACTAAAGAAAGTTCAAATTAATGTATTTTTTTCTTATTCAGGAAAAGACTTAACTTGTAGATTCAAAAAGCTAAACCAACTATAATTTTTTAAAAACTTTTCACCAACTTAGCCTTTGACTTTGTGGGCTATAGAACACACTAACTTTGGGAGCTCTGATCAGTATCAAGAAATTATAACACTGCCACTTTGAAGCCAAGTTGCTTTATATTTTCTCTCCCTAAACAGAAACAAAATAAAAAATATAAAGGGAAAAAGTTCTCTTTATTTCTTCAACAAAAATTCTTTTGAAATATGAAATATAGTATTTCTTTAGAGGAAAAAAATAAGCCAAAAAGTATGAATATTTCTTAATTAAAAAAAAAAACATAAGGGGCCGGCCCAGTGGTGCAGCGGTTTAGTTTGTGCTTGGCAGCCCGGGGTTCGCCAGTTCGGATCCCGGGCGCCCGCTGACGCACTGCTTGTCAGCCATGCTGTGGCGGCGTCCCATACAGAGTAGAGGAAGACAGCACGGATATTAGCCCAGGGCCAGTCTTCCTCAGCAAAAAGAGGAGGATTAGCAACGGATGTTAGCTCAGGGCCAGTCTTCCTCAGCAAAAAGAGGAGGATTAGCAATGGATGTTAGCTCAGGGCTGGTCTTCCTCACACACACACAAAAAAAGAAAAAAAAAAAAAACATAAATATGGGGCTGGCCCAATGGTGTAGTGGTTAAGTTCACATGCTCTGCTTAGGCGGCCTGGGGTTTGCAAGTTCAGATCCCGGGCACAGATCTACGCACTGCTTACCAAGCCATGCTGTGGCAGGCGACCCACATATAAAGTAGAGGAAGATGGGTATGGATGTGAGCCCAGGGCCAATCTTCTTCAGCAGAAAGAGGAGGATTGGCAACAGATGTTAGCTCAGGGCTAATTTTACTCACCCAAAAAAAAAAAAAAAAAAAAAACCAAAAACAAAAACCCTCATAAATAACGTGTAGTTTATAAGAATTCAATGCCTTTATGAATTTTTCAAGTCTCAGTGGTAGGATTTAAAAGACACATAAGTATTATGCAATCCTTTCTGCATCCAACTACCGTTGTTTTTTAATTCAACACCAGGGTTTCTAACTAAATTATTACAATCTTTGTTTACTGCTATTACTTGTAACTGAACAACCATTGGCTATTATTATTTTGAACTGTGTCTCTTGGCTATTACTATTTTGAACTGTGTCTCTTGGAGTGAACATTTCATTTACCAAGTATTATTTGAAAATTATTCAACTATCAAAATCCAGAAGACAGTACATTTTTCCTAATGGCACAGCTTGGGAAAATATACTCAGAAATGGTAACGTGAAATTAAATTGTAAAAATTATTAGGGTAGACTAGATGATTTACTACTGATACACAGAATCTAGAAAATCAGAGTAAAAGATATAAATTTATTTAAAAATAATCTACAATGATTTATATTCTATCCTACGCCATTTATACAACACCAAGATAATATCTGAAAATTAAGCAATATTTCGAGTTTCCCAGAGAATGCTAATAACTGGTCTGAGTTTTCTCTAACTAAATTGACTATTAAACCAATGGATTTTAACATGGATTTGTGACTACATAAACACAACCTAAATCTTATCAAAAATCAGGCAACAATGAAGTTACTTTCTATACTGGGAATTATAACATTACATTGCCTCAAAAACTATATAGACTTCCTATGAACTTTTGTGGAATGTTATAATTTGATCAATAAAGATATTTAGAAACATAGGTTAAAAAAGGAAAGTTGAAAAATGTTCACCTTCAATTTATTTCATAGGTCACTGTTATACCACCTAATAAGATAATTAAAAACATGCAAGCAGCTGGTACTACAGCTAAACAGATTAATGTAATAGTCTGTAGTCATATGTGCTGGCAAGGGGCTCGCCTCTTTGGAGAGGAGAAGGTCAGCTGCCCTTGGGAAGAGGAGGGGGCTAGTAGAATATTCCTTGTAGCCTGTGGCTCTGTACTACAGTCACTAAGTTAAACATCTACTGCAAACTGCTAACTGGCAAAACACTTCTCCTCTTTCATACCCAGCAAGGGTCTCTCAGTTTTAACAGTTAAATAAGAAACAGAGAAAGCTCATATAATCTGACAGAAAACATTAACAATGGTCTTTAAAAAGCACAAGATATATTGCATAAACCAATAATATCTTCTCAATTCTTAGAAATTTTCCATTTTAACACATCATCTGTAAACTAGATGAGAGATATACAATCAAATTTTAACAAAAACTTCCAAAACAAGATCTAGTCTATTACCCAGGCATCATATAATAATCATACTGGTGCCTCAGGAGTTAAATGCAGCTGTACTCTATCTGAATCAATGAAGCAAAACCACAAAAGACACAAATCCAAAGTAAAACCTCCAAGGCTATGAAAAACAAATCTACGAGCATTAGGAATATAAAGCAATAGTTAGGCTCCATCAATTGTAAATTTCAAAATTTATTTGTCAAAATTCCAAAAATCCATCCCTGAACCTACACTAATGGTAAAACATCTGCCTTTTATCTTTACTATGTGTACAAATTTATTATACAAAGGCAACCTGGAACACTGTAACAGAGACTGAGAGCTTCAAGCCTCAAGTTAAGCTTGTTCTTAGCCCCCTTTCTGCTAATAAACAAAAGTTATTTTCCTGTAAGATACATTATTCTTTTATCTTTCTTTTGGTGTCTCTATATTAGAGCACTGTAAGAAAATTCTACAATACCAGAAGGTTAATGATCATGATAATGATGATGACGACATCGACTGGGTGACAAAAGCAGCCAATATTTATTCAGCATTTACAACATGAGATTATTCTATTAACCCCTCAGAACAAGTGTTTTATTACTCCCACTTTAAAGGTGAGGAAACTGAGGCTAAGACTGGCCCAAAGTCTCCATAATATTTGGAGTCAGGATTCGAATCAACTCACTATGTTTAGATATTGTTAACAAACAACAACAAAACACAGACCATGCCCTCTTGAAACTGCTAATCTAAAACCACAATAATACAAATAATGGGAAGAATATAGATTTAGGTGACCAATTTAAGACTGAATTCAAAAGTTAATAAAACCTCAGCATATGCTATAAAAGGGTACACATGTTGGAGGGTTAAGTGAAGACTAAGGCAAAAAGTTGCCAATTTACATGAGGTAATCACAAAAGAAGGAATGGAAATAATGCCATGGCTTTGCATTCATATTTTCAAAAGGCTTTACCTCATACATTTCATCTCAGTCTTTAAAACAGATGTGAAAAGGAAGCAAGTTAGACAACATAATGTCCATTTCATTGATGACAGACTAAGGCTAATCATTATCCTAGACACAAGCATATACAGCTCTAGTACGTTGCTACGAGGCTGACAGTCAGAACTGTCTAACTGTGAAGAAAAGTCAAGATTTCTAGGGCAGAAATATTCCATTTCAACAACTGTTAGGTTAAAGGATGTTTGAGGGTTGGAATATTCACATTTTTCCAATAATCTATTTCTAGTTAGTTTAAAAGAGATGTGATGGCAACAGAAAAATAATTTTCATTTTCAAAAGTGAATTTTACTGACAATTCTGTTGCCATTTTAGTGTGATTGTGCATAATTCCTAGGTTTTATCAGTTAACCTTAATATGAAAATATACCCCAGAGCTGTGCTTCTATGAATTCTGCATTTAACCCAAGTGTCAAATTCACAAGTAAGCTCATTATATTGTAAGAGCTATTGCCTACTGAGTAGAAAAATATTCATTTCACACCTTAAATACTATAATACTATTTAATAACACCACTGGCCTGCCAACCATTAAAAGCTCGTTTTTATATACTGTACTACCTGAGCTTTTTATCTTTCCTTTTTAATTACAACAATAAATTAATATCCTAACATTACAACACTGACAGGCATTGATTAAAACTGTATTAGTTAACAACATTAGTATTTATTGTACAAAGTTGCATTACATCACTTTGGTTCAGTACATGAATTTTCTAACATTATTGGAAATACTTGAATCTTTCTTCTTCCTAGATTTCCCTGTTACGAAGGGACAAAATCCACATTTACTCAAGCAAATTCAAGTTAATTTTCAAAGTACAATTATCATTCAACAATACTAAGATACTTTAATCTTCAAACTATTCAAGAACAAAATAAATTACACGATAATACCAGGCCTTCACATTAACATATTTCTTTTAACTTTATATTATGTCCATTATTTACTATAATTAGCTAAACTATAAATGTAATTGTAAAATATAATTCACCCAAAAAATTTATATACATATGAATTTTCCTTCCTTTGAAACACATCTCTATTTTCCTTTTGCCTTGGGTTTTTTTTAATTGTATTTATATCTAGTAATAATATAACCACCATAGAGTTCAAATATATTATCATATTAACATTCCTCAGTTATATTCCAAATCATGAATATTTATTTAACTATCTTTTATATTTACTTTTTTTTTTTTGGTGTGACCAGCTGTAACATGTTCAGACAGAGGATTCTACTTGTTACTTAATATGTCAAATTCCAAGCTTTATATTACTCCTCAGCACTAAAAGAAGGATTTGGAGAACTCCACCATTTATCAGGTGAGATGGGTACAGTGAAATTCAGTGATAGCATATGAGCCTAACTGCTGTGATAATACCTTTCCAGAACACCACGGGAACATAAGCCTTTTGTAGTATCCGTGACACTTGAACGACTGATTATTTATACAGACCCCAACTGGCATAAAATAAAGATGTCAAGTGTTTCAATTACCATCTCATTTCTGGAATTCATAAACAAATTGTAAAAACTTTCACATTTACCACATTCTTATTAAGTGCTTCCTGTATACAAGGCACTATTCTAGATGTTAAAAGCTTGCCTGGGATCTGAAGAAACAAATGACATAGTTCCAATTAGGGATATAGAATATGTACTCAAATAAAAATATAAAGATTCTAAACCTAAATTCCACAATTATTATATAAAAGAAAGAGTTACAGCTTAATATTCAAATGAGTTTCCAAGTGTACAGTGGTTCTTGCATATATTTTATAGTGTCATTACACAAACATCAGCACTAATTAACCATAAGGACAATGTATTCCAACTAAAGTATTTCTTCAAGAATCTGCATTACTATCTATAACGTCAAAATGTATTATTATCGAATTTGTACATTTTTTCTCTGAAAGAAAACCACCTAGCTCTTACATCACTTTGGTTCAGTATATGAATTTTCTAACGTTACTGGAAATACTTTAATCTTTCTTCTATCTAGATTTCCCTGTTATGAAGGGACAGAATCCACAAACATTTATCAAGCAAATTCAAGTTACCGGGAGAATATTAACAAAAGACTAGATAAAATACATGTTTTCTTAACAACTATATCCTTTTTAAAAAATCACTAATTGAGACATAACTACCCTGTTTGCTGAAGAGCCAAACAGGTTATTAACAAACAGCACATAACATAACCACGGATTACATTTTATACTATCTTAGATGCTCACAAGCAGTACACTCCATTTTAGCAGGAAACTTAAACAAAGGGAAGCCTTTAGTACTGTAACACATATACAGGAAAAACAAAAACAAAAATGGATTATAATGAAGCTTAATACTACATGTGCATTCATTCCAATTATCTTACTATGGGATAACAACAGATATCTACAATAAGTCCATTTACTCAAGAACTTAGAATGTTATATTTTCCGTTATCAATAAGTCTGCAGAACAATTGCATCTTACAATATTCTTTACATTTGTCATATTTTTAAAGCACAGGTAACAATTCCTTACTACTCTAAGATTAGGATTCTGTAAGATTAGGTATCTTTTGCATTATCTTGTAATATGTATCTATGTATTCATCACCTACCTATAGGAATTAAAAGTCCCATCAGAATCTAAAGTAGAACTTGTTCTTCTTCCATTTTTATTTGAATCTCCTAGAAAAAAAATTTAAAAACACTGAAATAATGGAGATTATGAAACTGAATATTTCAGTTGAAAAGCTACAGTGTAACAGCTCTATACAGTATATTGGGTCAAAAAGCATATATCCCTTTATCCCGCCTCCAAATATCTTTTGTAATCAGAGCCCTTTAGGCAAAAAATTCATTTTGATGCTTAAATATAAACCAACACTACCATCCTAACTTGGATAGGAATACTACCAAAATAATTGCTAATGGGAACAAATGAAGTACAGTACAGATATTTTCTTCTTATGAATCCTAGACAAAACCAAAATTTATAGACCATTTAATCATACACTAATGTTTATAAACAAAGGGCAACTTTTTGTTAGTGACCAAATCACCCATCCTGACCACTTGTACAGTCAAAAGAGAACAGGCAGACATCCAACCTGGAATGTTTTCCAGCCTCCAGTTCTCCACTCTCTAGGAATTTGGTACGCAGAGAGTTTTAGTAAAACAGCAAGCAGACTTAGGGGGTGGTGATCAAGACTGCATTCTAATGAGCTTTTAATACATCTTAATATTCCTCCCAAAACTTTATGTTTTAATTGTGGGTAAAAGTTCAGCAGTTTAAAAAATGAAAAAACAACAACATCAAAAGGTATTTCTGCCTCATGTAGTAATAATACCAGACATTTAGGTGAAAAAACACATTTCACTCAAAAAACTGGCATATTTATAAAATCAGATTTAGAATGAATTCATATCTATCAGTTTAAAGATTATAGAATAAATTAAATTTGTTAAAAAAGTGATTACCAATGCCACAATATAAAATGTATGTTCTTATTGATAGAAATTTAATTTTAATAGTTTAAGTTTTAACATATATATCTCAAAATATAGTTTTTATGAAACCATAGTATACAACTATTAAATATATCATTTATTCTTAGAAACAAATTTAAAAAACTAGAATCTGACTACATTTTATACTCCTAATTCCTGTTATATAACTTTCAAACATCAGGTTGTATTCATTCTTATGATATTTAAAACTTAATAATTTATCCAAATTTAATTTATACTTTTAATCCACTTTGAACAATCTAAGGTGCCACTGGAGATCATCACAGTGGTCCTGGTTAAGTCAAATAATAATTACAGAGCTTTCATTTTAAAGATGAGATTATTTTTAATTATTGAGTATAGTACTTAAGGTACCATACTTCTATAATTATGCTACTCATTAAATGGTTATTGAAAGCTGAAATGTAATTTTAATGACAGCTACCTATTTTTCTTTGCACATTTTGTAGTTGACAGATTAGTCAAGAATGTTGGTTCTCTTCAAAATCTTTGCAGCTGCGCCAAAGTGTTCAGGAGGGTGAGAACTGGACTGAGCCCACTCACTGAACTTTTAACTCGGTTCTTTTTTCAAAATGCACTTTCAGTTTTTCTTTTTCATTAAACAAAAATCTTAAAATGGATTACAGCATTCAAAAATGTTGCCAAATTTAACAGAAGAAAATAATCCAGAAACATTTAAATGTTTAAGATCAATCTAGCTGGGTATATTTTGTTAATTCTTTGAAAACATCGATACTGTAAGATTATTCCACAACATACTTCATTTTCTTTAAAATAAATTAATGGTATTATAATAAATAAACTAAAAAGATTTAAGGAAAATTAGTCTCTGTCTTGCTAAATGAAAATTTCCTACAACACATGTTATTAAACAGCTTGCAGACATTTCCTGTGAAACATTCCATAATCAGCATAGAATAAGTACTATATTATACATTTAAAATATGAGCCTTCTTTCTCTTTAAAACTAAAGATTATGATTCAATACATAAAATCTCACCAACAGAATATTTCTTCCCTTCTGCTGATATTTACATATATAAAATCCTTCAAATAATTGAGACTTTCATTTTTTAAACAACTAGGTTTTGTCATCATAATATATTACAAAGGTTTTCTTCATTTTATATCTGTTTTGAAATGAATATATCACCTTAACTGTAACCTTCAAAGGATGGGAATAAGAAAAAAAAGTTTTTCTTTCCCAAAAACATACCAAATAAGGAGTACAATTGTTTCTCTAAACAATATTAGAGGAAAGATTTCAGAGTTTGCTATATGGGGAAAAGGCAATAAAGTTTTGAAGCTGGAAAAACTGCTTTGTTCCTTCAATCCTCTAGTTGAAATTAATTATAGCAAATGTTTATGAAAACATCTGTTCCTTACAGTTATAAATTCTTAATTTTAGTATGGACGATTCCAGACTCTTATTTTGGAAGGAAACTATCTGACAATTGAAAGGTTTACAAAAGAACAGACAGAATTTGTAATTCTGGAAAATTGTATATACACTGTGTTATATCCTGTAGAGATTTTCGTTTGTGTGAAACATTTGGAGGGGCTTAAAGCTGGTAACTACGAGAAATCAAAGACAAACAGGCTCATCTTTCATTTAAGCTGTTATACAATAAAGGCATATCTGTAACACAAGAAAACAACAACTAGGAATTACAAACAAATATTACTTTACTATCAATCTAATTTGGAGGTAAGTATAATAAAATAAGTATTAATTTTATAAAGGATTTTAATAAGTCTAATGTTAATACAATCACAGGAAGGTATGTGTAGCGTTTCCCAAAAATAACAATAGAGGGTGCAAGAGAGTTTAATATGATGTTTTTAGTTGCTGTTCTTATTCTTGAACTATGTTGTCAGGTAGTTTTAACTGAACAAGGATGCATAGGTTGTTTTCAGATCTCTCCCTCTCTCTCTCTCCGTGTCTCACAAACACACACACGCATGCATAAATACATTATTAAGTAATCTTACACAAAGACCTTTAAATGATCAAACAGCACAAATATTTAAATGTGTTTTAAGATAAGAGACTTTCTTTCACTTGCTTGAAAAATAATTTAACAGTAGAGTAAATTTTTAAAATACAATTCTGATTTTAAAGGTATTTCAATATTTAATGTAAACTAACCAATAAAATAATCTGGATATATTTATTGAATAAATTTTAAATAAATGCATAGATTATATACAATATATAACATACATATTATATATGTTACTATATATGTACAACATTGTACAACATATTATATATTAGAGGAACAGTTCATCAATTACTTGAGACCAATACAGTTTGAAGTTTACATACACATTCATTTCTCATTAGTTGGTAAATCACTTTGTAAAAGGAGTTCAAAACATTCACAATTAAAATAAGTTGACTCATGGGAAAAAAATATGCTTGTAGTTATATCATTTTAAATGAGGATACAAAGAGCATCATATTTTCCATTAGTAATTTCTAATATCCATGTATCTAACTTATTAAGCCAATAATCTGTATAATGGTGACTTAAAATTCAAAGCAGGATTAATTGAACTCCAGACTCCTTTTCAGTTTTTACTGCAGTCTTGATTAGCTAAGGGCATTTATAGTATGTTATCTGTGCACTACTGAAATCATGCTAAAGAAAGGTTTACAATAGATTTCTATAGTGCTCTTTATGTGCAAACATCTGCTTCATGAAAAGAAAACCAGAGATTTTAAACTAGGTTAGGTTAAAAACAACCAGAATAATGTTATAAATAAGCACACCTACTCAATTATGCCTTCAGTTTACATCTAAAAACAACAAGTTTTAGAGTAACACCTCACACTATGAATTCCGAAAAGTATTACATAATTTAAAAAAGGCTTTCTTCTCTGAATTGTTAGAGAAATGTCACCAAGTGTGTGTGATAAATATTTAATAGTAAAGGGGGAAAAAAGATTTGGTTCAAACTAAGTTGAAAACAAAGCTATGGGTAGCCACATTTAGGTTGTGATAGGATAATATGGCATAACTGAAACATAAAATAGACCACCTAAGACCTGGGAGCAAAAGCTGGTGAGAGTTTCTTTGGGAAATTAGGACATTCAAAAACACCCATATATACAGGGGAATGTAGAAGGCCATGCACATGCCCAGGGCAAGATGCATGAGCACATAGGAAGTCACTAGGATGAGTGTAAGCCTGGCTGAACGATCGACTGTTGTGGCACAGAACCAATCTGCAAACACAAGGAGAGGTTTTGTTTTTTTGTTTTTTTAGCTCCTGGCATTCAAAGAAATCTCTGTCAAAACGCTAGCTGAACACAATCTAAGAAATAAAGACTTCAGTGACTATGTATTTCAAAGAGTAAGTCTTTGCAAAAATAAAAAATTGTTCAGGAAAGTCACTAAACAAATGGACTAAAACAGTCTTCAAGAATATAAAAAATATCAAACCCTTGGGAAGGAGAGAATCTGATTTCCAGAGGTGCCAAATTATAATATTCAAATATTCAGTTGTCAACAAGAACAACAAAAAATCACAAAGCATATAAAGAAACAGAAAGCATGGCTCACTGAAGGAACAAAAATAAATTGACAGAAACTATCCCTGTGAAATCTAGAAATTGGTATTTACTAGAAAAAGATATTGTAACAACTACCTTAAGGATGCTCAAAGGGCAAAAAGAAAACATGGACAAAGAAGGAAAGGAAATCATGTAAGAAATGAAGAAACATACTGAGAATATCAACAAAGAGGTAGAAAATATAAAAGGAAACAGAATTTCTAGAGCTGAAAAATACAATAACTGAAATAAAAAATTCACTTCAAGGGTTCAACAACAGGTGTGAGCAGGGAGAAGGCAAAAATAACAAACTTAATTGTCACAACAAAGAATCCTCAGTAAGATTAATAGCTGATTTCTCATCAGAAAACATGCAGGCCAAAAGACAGTGGGGTAACATATATTTAAAGCGTGTAGAGAAAAAGACTGTCAACTAAGAATTTCATATTTAGCAAAATACTTCAAATCTGAGTGAAGTTAAGACATTCCCAGAAACACAAAAGCTGAGTTTGATACCACTTGACACAGCCTAGAAGAAAAGCTAATGGCAGTCCCTCAGGTTGAAAGGAAAGAACGCTAGACAATAACTCAATGCTGTGGGAAGAAATAAAGATCTCTGGGAAAGATAAATATGTGAGCAAATATAAAGCCGTATTACTGTATTTAAGGTTTGTAATGCCATGCTTTATTTCCTATAAGATATAAAAGATAAATGCATAAAAAATACTTATAAATCTATGCTACCGAGCAATAGAGTATATAAATATAATTTGTGACACAACGTAAAAAGGGAAGGAAGACAAAGCTGTACAAAAGCAGATATTTTGTATGCTATGAACTTTTAGCATAAATTTGAAGTAGACTGTGATAAATTTGGGATGTTAAATGTAATCCCTATGATAACCACAAACATCATATCTAAAAAATTACACACAATAGGAATGAGAAGAAAATGAAAATGGGCACTACAAAAAAGCCAACTGAACAAAAGAAAAAGCAGTTATGGAGGAAATGAGAAAAAAGGTAGAAGACATACAGAAAAAAACAGCAAAATGGCAGAAGTTCTTTCTTATAAGTAGTTATTTTAAAAGTAACTAAAGTTTCCAATTAAAGGCAGAGATTAACAAAATAAATTAAAAAAAAAACATGATACAACTATATGTTGTCTACAAGAGATTCACTTAAGATCCAAAGACACAATCGACCAAAAGTGAAAGAATGGAAAAATATATTCCATGTAAAAGGTAACCAAAAAAGAGATATGGTGGCTATACTAATATCAAACAAAACAGACTTTAAGTAAAAAACTTACAAAAGATAAAGAAAGACATTATATATTGATAAAAGGGTCAATTCATCAAGAAGATATAAAAATTACAAACATATATGCACCAAACAACAGAACATGAAAATATATGAAGCAAACACTGACAGAATTGAAAGGAGAAATAGTTCTACAATAATAGTTGAAGACTTCAATACACCATTTTCAATAACGGATAGGACATCTAGACAGAAGATCAATACGGAAATAGAGGACTTGAACAACACTGGAAACCACCTAGACCTAACAGACATATATAAAACACTCTACGCAAGAACAACAGAATACACGATCTTCTCAAGTGCACATGGAACGTTCTCCAGGACAGACCATACATTAGGCCAAAATACAACTCTCAATATATTTAAAAAGACTGAAATCGGGGCCGGCCCCATGGCCTAGTGGTTAAGTTTGGCGTGCTCCACTTTGGGGGCCTGGGGTTTGGTTGTTAGGAGTAGACCTACATCACTCGTCAGCTGCCATGCTGTGGTGGCGACCCACATACAAAACAGAGGAAGACTGGCACAAATGCTAGCTCAGGGCGAATCTTCCTCAAGCAAAAAGAGGAGGATTGGCAACAGATGTTAGCTCAGGGTAAATCTTCCTCAGCAAAAAAAAAAAGGAAAAGACTGAAATCATATAAAGTATCTTCTCTGACTACAAAAAAATAAAGCTAAAAATCTATTACAGAAGGAAAACTAGAAAATTCTCAAGTATAATAAAGGCAAATATGTGTGTCTACAAATGGACAGACAGACAAACAGATAGATAAATACATGGGTGGGGGTCTATATAAACACACAGTGGTTTTAACTTTTTTTGTGTGTGTGAGGAAGACCAGCCCTGAGCTAACATCTGTCGCCAATCCTCCTCTTTTTGCTGAGGAAGACTGGCCCTGGGCTAACATCTGTGCCCATCTTCCTCTACTTTATATGGGACGCCGCCACAGCATGGCTGACAAGCAGTGCGTTGGTGGGCGCCTGGGATCCGAACCTGCGAACCCCGTGCTGCCAAGCATGGACTAAACTGCTGCGCCACCAGGCAGCCCCGGTTTTAACTTTTAAGGAAAAAGAAATATGCTGCTGCTGACCTTTGGTTAAACTTTAAAGTAATTTACACGAAAAAACACTTACTGAATTGGTAAAATTAAACTGCCACCATCAGTTTAATGACATTATGAAGTAGAGTCATTACAGCATCATGATTAAAAGCTAAGGCTAAGGCAAGACTGACCGGACTACATGCTCCACCATTTACCTGCTCTGTTACTTAACTGTTCAATATCTCGGTTTCCTCATCTGTAAAATGGAGACAATAACAGTTTCTACCACAAAGTGTAGTTATAAGGATTAAATGAGATAAGTGCAGGTAAAGTGCTTAGAGTAGCAGGTAGCACAATGTAAGTTCTCAGTAAAAGTTAGCTATTATTTTTATGAACATTTTAATTAGCGTATTTAAAATACTGGATCCAGTGGAGGAATAAAACTAAAAGGCTACTAGTGCTATACAAAGAAAATAAACTTATCCATAATTTAAATAATTGAAAATTACAACTCTTCTCTTCTTAGTAATTAAAAGGTATAATTTCTGATAAAACTTTAATTAACGAAAAGTTTATTTCATGAATTATACAACTCTGTGCAAGATTTGTGGTATCCTTTTAATATCCTTCCTAGTGATGATCATACCAAACATCAAATATGATATAAAGAAAGAGTGGAGAAATTATAAAATTATAGCCTTAAAATATAAAGCCATTCTAATCCATGAGCTTAATATATATAAATGCTTCTTGGAATTGATGAAATGTAGATAGATAAAGAACTCAAACTATAGTCAATCTAGTAAAATAAACTAAAACTATCACATATAGTATACAATATTACACATGCATCAGAGCAAAACAAGCTTTAAGAAGAATCCCTTAATGATTCTGCAACTGAATGGAAACAAGTCCTAATTTCAAAGATAACAAGTATAACTAACCAATTTAAGTTAACATGTATAATACACAAACGTAAATATTTCTATTTATTATGACTCTTATTTCTGGGCATATTTTTATTTCTCCAGGCATTCCATGGATTTAAAGCTGCTTGATATCTCTGAAAAAGAGAAGTAGACCAGGAGTCAATTAAGAAAACAGAATTCTAATGCAAAATTAATCTCTCTGGGTCCTACATCCACATCTATTACAAGAAGGGTAGGACCAAATCAGACTAAGCTCATGAATATGCTGATCATCCAAATCACCTGGGGAGAGGTACACACACGTGTGTGTGTGTGTGTGTGTGAGAGAGAGAGAGAGAGAGAGACAAAGAGATTGAGAGAAAGATGAGACTGAGATAACTGTGGGTCGGGTCCAGGATTCCCTACTTTTTTTTTTTTTTTTTTGTGGGGAAGACCAGCCCTGAGCTAACATCCGTTGCCAATCCTCCCCTTTTTCCTGAGGAAGACTGGCCCTGGGCTAACATCCGTGCCCATCTTCCTCTACTTTATATGGGACGCCGCCACGGCATGGCTGACAGGCAGTCCGTCGCGGGCGCCCGGAATCCGAACTCGCGAACCCCGGGCTGCCAAGCGCGAACTAAACCGCTGCGCCACCGGGCGGCCCCCAGGATTCCCTACTTTTAAAAGGTTTTCTAGATTATTTTGATCAACCATGAGCCTTGTCTTTCCTAGTCCAAAGTAATAAGCTTCTACTGTACTAAAAGTGACAATCTCTTATAGAAGGGCAATTTAATTTGTCCCAATTAGGGAGATTATTGAGTATCTTATGTGTCATCATTTACTATGGACTATCAATAAGGCATAAGCTTTGATCTCATTTTCCAGCAGTACTAGCAGACTGCAGTGGGCTATGCCAACTCTGTACATTACCCTAACATGACCAGTAGGATGTAGTAGATTATCAGGGGAGGGTGCAGACTGGAGATGGCAAGCAAAACATTGCTATTGGCCTGTATGGCCCTCCTGTGGACCACCTGGGCCTCAAAAGCACCTTCCTACAAAAGAGTTACTCAATGCTGTAATTTAGATAATTACAAAACACATTTACACTAAGTAGATAAACAACCAAATAGATTTTGAGAAGAGCGTCCTCAGAAGTAAATGTGTTGACAAAAAATATTTGAAAATATTTCTTTAAACTTGGAGAAAGAGTATTAAGGCCAAGGATAATTATATAATTTGCCCTTTGCTACATTTTTTCTTAATAAAAATACAAATAGCAATTTGGATTAAACTTTGACTAACTGACATTTTTAGCTTTGCTACTAGTCTTACAAAAGTTTTAATGAAACCCTCCCCCAAAAAACACAATAGTTTTTCAATATCTAATTGATATTAGGGAGTTAGCATTTCTGGTTTTGAAGTCTTATTTCGTTTTCTATAAATCTTTCAAATAATAACCATAAAATATTTATATTAATTATTCATTTTCTTAAATGTATTAAAAAAGGAAATATCATTTTCTACATAATAGATTCCTTTGGGCACTTCCCATTTTCACTATTGATTACAATCAGTGCTAGACCCTGTAAGATTGGTTTAGCATCTAGTGGACCAGACCCCATAAAACGTAAAGACATCCATTAACCCCAAGTACTTAACTTTAGATAATATTAAATATTTCCCTTTCTGGTATGAAAAATTAAAGTGGGAATTGCTCAAAGGATATAAATTACATCCTTGAACCAGGGTAAATAATCCTATTTATGTCTTTTAAATGATAGCTAAATGAACCAGTTCTTATATCAAAGATCTACTTAAAAAGCATAACGGGCATTTTAACTATCAAGTCCCAAAGCTCAGATGAGGAACCAAGAGTAAATATTCTCAAACAAATCTTTAGTCTTACAAACTAATTTACTAAACTAAATCACATTAAAATATAGTAATCTAAAAATCCTCAAATACAATATCAAAAATTTTTAAATGTTTACCATTTCCTTCAAATAAAAAAATTTCAAAAATATTTTAATCATAAAAAATGTTTTATTTTGTAAATTATTTTTGTTATTAAAGAACTGTTGTACTAATAGCTGATTTTTAAAGAAAAAATTCTAAATCCATAAATTGATTTCTATTTACCATTTTATGATAAAGCATTAACTACTTATTAATGGGGATGATTTTTTAAACCTAATGATAATTAGAAATACGTAAATAAAAAAAGACTCCTCCTTTAAATTTGCTAGGAAATATGCAATATATAAAATTCAACTATCCTTTTAGAGTAAAAGAAAAAATCATTCAAAGTAGTTATTTATTGAGCATTTTATCAAAACTAACAAATGTAATTATCTAGACAAACTGTAAAGGGACCCTAATTAATAAATGCATCTACTAATTCAAACTTCTAGTCATGCACCTGGATCATGTGATAGTTTTTCTACTTTTTAAATTCTTTCAACAATCACGTGTTGAGCACCTCCCATGTTTTAGCACTAGTGATCCAGCAGTAAGCAAAAGCTCAAAACCCATCCCTGACATCCCTGAGTTTGCTGAAAGTTCAGCAGAGGAGAGGGACAGTCAAAGCGATGTACCATGACAACTCTGAAAATGTTATAGGATAAAGTTACGCACCCAACTAGACAATAACATACGAGAGAGGAGGCATCACTGACCACAAAGAGCATGAAGAGCACTCCGCCAGAGATCAGCATGTGCCAAGACTCTGTGAAGGTCATGTTAAAGATTTTGGTCAAGATGAATAGGAAGTCAGCAAAAGAAGGGTTTTAAGCAGAAGTAGAACATGATAAAGTTTGCAGCTTTTAAAAGGTCACTTGAACTTCTGGGTGAAGCAATCTGAGGACGGTATAGGGAGGAGAGTAGATGTAGGAGACTGAATAAGAAGCTCCTGTACTCCAAGGTAAAACATGATGATAGAATAGCCATATTGACGATACTCTTATCATACCATCTTAAGTATGGCAATTTACCATTTTTAAAGCTCATTAATATTATTTACTGACAGCCTATGTGCCAGGCACTGTTCTAGGACCTGGAAGTACTATAGTGAATAAAACAGAACGAAGGGGACGGGGGATGTGCAGGGGAAGAAAATAAAGTCATAACAGACAAGTTCAGATAGCTGTAAGATCTATAAAGAAAACAGCAGAATAATGTGACGCTCAGTAACTGGGGAGGGTGCTTTCTGCAGGGAGAGGTAATATCTGATTTGAGATTCCAGTAACAAGAAAAACGTAGCTAGTTAAACATTATGGCAAAGGGTGCAACATGCAAAGGCCCTAGAGCAGAGGCTGGCTTTTAGAAAAGGTTAAAACAAACAGGCCAAAGTGGCTGGAAGGCTGGGAGTAGAGTAGTATGAGATGAGGTCTGTGGGACAAGGAGGGGCCATAGATCTTGGGGTTTTATGGGGAGAAAGTCTAGATTTTATAAGTACAAAGAGAAACCACCACAAAGTTTTAAAATAATGTAAAAGATGATCTACTTTATGCTTGGAAAAGATTATTCTAGCTGCTATGTAAAGACTGGATTGAAAGTGGGGGGGCAAGATGCAAGTTAAGAGATCAGTTAGGATCCGGATCATAGGATAACCTGGCAAAACAGGCAGAGACAACTACATACTTAATTCTAAGACAGTCTAAATGACAATTTGAAATTTTTTGAAATGATTTGAAATTACTTTCATGGCAGAAAAGTAAATAATTGTGTACCTAATATTTTATTTCCAAACACAATAAAGAATTATCTTAATTTTATTATTAATAATTTAATTTATTTTTAGAAACTGCTTTCTACATAGATCAGAAATTAATTTGGTTTCTAGATAAGACTGACATCTGAACCACAAAAAATAAATAGAAGAAACAGTAAAATAGCACATTATGGATTACTAGTAGGATTTCAGTCCTATCCAATATGGAGCACCACTGCAAGCCTGTCTCTCCCACTGGTTAAAACTAAAAATTCTAGGCAAAGTACAAAAAGCAACTTCTTGAGGACTCCAAAAAGTAAATAATAGCAGGCATACTGGACAAAGATGTCAAAGATACAGTGGTGGTGAGTTTTCTGGGGTTTTTTCTTCTCCTTTCTCTCTCAGCTTTGAATCTGTGAACTAAATAGGCACAAAGAGCAAAAACTCCTATCCCATTTTTCTGGGACTGGGAAAAGAATCTTCTTTTCTTTTCCCTTCCAATCTTGTAATAAGGCCAAGCCTAATTGTACAACTACATTGCCACAGAGGGTGGGTGGTTGCAGTGATGGGAGCATGTAAAACCCTGAGGACTAAAGCTATCTTTTCAGATAGAAAACTAGGAAAAGGAGTCCCTGTTGTGTGAACAGTGAGCGAGGAATCTCCATTATTTTTTCCTTTCCTGTGTCTCATCACTTGGCCACAAAAGTGGGCCCACTCATGGGGAACTGTACGATAGCATGAGAGGCAAAAGCTCTGACAGGACAAGCCAGAGAGTGTGGAGAAGCAAGCACTGGACAAGGGGACTCTCTAATTCTGTATATGAACTGACACAAATCCTGGGTCATCCCTAAGTTGTATATGTTCAATACACACCCATAGAAGCACAGCAAAAGCTTGGAGAATTAACCTATGATATAAACTACCACCGAAGTCCCAGACTAACCCCTGAGGGTCACATGCAATGTGTAGACTCAAAAAGCATAGAAAGGACTTTGAAAACTAAACTGACACTGGAACCACCACCCACAGAAGGTGTGGCAGAACTTGAAGTCTGAACCTAATTGCGCTGACTGCCTGTGAAAAGAAAAGAGGGAAAAAAAGAGGAAAGGAAAGGAGAAAGGAAAGAGGAGAGGAAAGGAAGGAAAAGAACAGATGTCTCCAGAGGATTGCACAGGATCTAGAGCTTCAAAACAAAATATTCAAAATGTTCAGGATACAATCCAAAATTACTTGATGTACCAAGAACCAGGAAAATCTGACCAACTTTCAAAGTACGATACAATCAACAGATGCCAACCTTGAGATGACCCAGCTGTTGGAATCAACAAAGATTTAAAGAAGCTACTATAACTTTTCTCCATGAAGCAATAGTGCATACTCTTGAAATAAATGGAAAGATAGAAGTGTATTATTAAAAAAAGTAGAAACTATTAAAAAGAATCAAATTGAAAATTCAAAACTGCAAACTACAGTATCTGAAATTTAAAAAAATTCATTAGATGGGGTCAATAACAACACAGAGTTGACAGAGGAATAAGTCAGGGAACTAGATGACAGATCAGTAGAAGTTATCCAGTCTGGAGGAGAGAGAGACAAAATTTAGAAAATAAAATGAACAGAGCCCCAGGGAACTGTGGGCCATAGAGACTCCCGGCAAATCTTCAAAATTCAAACCATTATCAGAATCACTTTCTATAAATCATCAATATAATCTAATTATTTTCTCATTAGTTGTATTTAAATATAGTTTCAGCATAAAGAAGAAATGTAAATTTTATCTAAATGAACATAAGATTATAAGAGGATGTGGAAATTAATTTGACCCATGCTAGTGTTCACTTATCTTTCATTTCTTGGATATATTTATTCTTCCATTGTAAAAGAAATATATACACATTAAAAACTTGTACAGTTGAGAGAAATTATTATGACAAAATCTAGCAAAAAAAAAAAAAAAGAAAGGAAAAATTTTGGAAACAAGAGAGAAGGAAAAGAAAAAGAGAAAGAAAAAAACCCACCTATAATGTAATACATGGGGGAAATATTTTTCCTTTGTCTTTTTTCTATAAAATTGAAATCACACACTACATAAACAACTTTGGGTTCTATTATTTCATGTATTATAAGTGTAATCAACTTCTCCCATGTTATTTTCAAAACTTTTCAGAACAAAATTTTAAATGGCTGCATAATACAGCAATCATGAAGGTTCTTTAATTTACTCATTCTTCTATAAATGGATATTTTCATAATCAAAATAGTTAACTGTTCTAAATAACTCTATGATAAATATCGTTGGGCATAAATCTTTCCCTGTCTGCCTTAAGATACAAAACTAAATTGATTACTTTTAGTTGTTTAAGGTACTATAAAGTTAATACAAAGATATTAAAATTAATACAAATTGATAAAAATTACAAAACTAACACATGATTATTGTGGAAAACTTTCAAATGCAGATTTGTATAAGGAAGAAAATAAAAAGCCACCCATAATTCTACCATTGTTGGTATTTCAACAGATTTCCTCAAATTTTAACAAAATACACTATATATATATATTTTTTCTATTATTTGAATACAATATATGGTTTAATACTATTGTAAAACAACTTTCAGTGGTTGCATAGAATTTTAAACAATAGCTGATCTTTACAGCATAGCCCAAAATAATTATAAACCACCAGTAAGTAACATATTACCACTGCTGCTCACCCTAGAGCATCCTATATAGAACTGTGCATATGAGGAATAACTTGATTGAAAGTCAATGCCTAAAATATGAGCATCTGCATTTTGTGAACCTACATTTAGGTACTATAGAATACTGGTTGTTACCCCAAATCTGTTTTCCCCCTTCTCTTGGGCATATGGCAACTCAGCTACAGACTACATTTTACAGCTCCTTTATGCCTAGATGTAGCCCCGCACGCACAAGTGACATGGGAAAATTCTGTTTCAATTGTTAAAATAAATCCTGGTGCCTTGTATTAGCTTTTTTTCTTTCTTGTGGACTAGAACAATGGTCAATAACAATGGCTAAATCAGGCCCAATGAGTAGCTATAAACGAAAACAGAAAATACCAAGTATTGGTGATGATGTGGAGAAAATGTAGCCCTCATACATTGCTGGTAGGAATGTAAAATAGTGCAGCCACTTTGGAAAACAGTATAGCAATTTCTTCAAAACTTAAACATAAATGTACTACATGACCTGGCAATTCTACTCCTAGGAACCTATCCCAAGGAAACTGAATACATACATCTACATGAAGATCTGTGTTCATATGTCTATAGCAGCATTATTTATAATAGCTTCGAACTGGCAACGATACAAATATCCATCAACCATTGAATAAATAAAACAAAATGTGGTATTATCCATACAAAGGGATACTATTCAGCAACAAAAAAGAAACAAAGTACTGACACATGCTACAACATGGCTAAACCTCAAAAACATTATGCTAAGTAAAATAACCGAGACACAATCCTATGGATTGTCCCTTTTACTCCTAACAGTAATCCTTGTTCTGAAGTCTACTTACTTTGATATTAATCGTTACTCCAGCTTTCTTTTGTTTAGTGTTTTCATGGTTTATCTTTCTCCATTCTTTTACTTTTGACCTTTCTCTATCATTTGCATGAATTTTCTATTGCTACTATAACAAATTATTGCAAGTTTAGCAGCTTAAAACAACACATATTATCTTACAGTTCTGTAGGTCAGAATTCTAATACAGGCCTCACTGGGCTAAAGTCAAAGTGTGAGCAGGACTGTGTACCTTATTGGAGGCTCTAGGGAAGAATCTCTTACCTTGCTCATTCAGTTGTTCAAAGAACTCAGTTCCTCAAGAACTGAAGTATCTAATTCTTTAAGGGCTGTAAGCAGAGGGCTATTCCCAGCTCCCAGAGGCCACCCGCATTACTTGCGTTCCTCCATCTTCAGAGCCATATCAATGGGTCAAGTCCCTCTCACACTTTGTATTTCTCCTGCCTCTTCTGCTGTTGGTCTCTGATTGCAGTTGTGAAAGGTTCTGTGTTGTTAAGGACTCATATGATTAGGCAAGCCCACCCAGAAAACCTATGATAATTTCCTGATCTCAACATGTGTAACCTTAAAAACGTTTGCAAACTCCCTTCTGCGATATAAGGTAATATTCACAGATTCTGGAGAGTATGGTGTAGAAATATTTGGTGGAGGGCATTATTCAGCCTGCCACATCTTTTTATTTAAAGTGAGTATCTTGTAGACAGCATATAATTGCTTCTTGCTTTTTAAAATCTTTTCTGACAATCCCTGCCTTTTAACTGGTGTGTTTAGACTATTCATATTAATGTGCTTATTGATATGAGTAAATTAAAATATAGCACCCAGCTACCCGTTTTGTATCTGTTCCATCTGTTCTTGTTCCATCTGTTCTTCATTTCTTTTTTCCTCACTTTATGCCTTCTTTTGAGTTGAGGATATTTTATGATTCCATTTGATCTCCTCTCTTGAGTTATTATTTATACCTCTGTATTACATTATTTTAATAGATGCTCTAGAGCAGGGGTTGACAAACCATGACCTATGAGGAAGTCAACTGTTTTTGTATATTAAGTTTTACTGCAACAGTGCCATGCCCATTTGTTATGTACTAAGGTTGTTTTCACAACACGATGGAGGAGTTGAGTAGTTGCAACAAAGATCATAAAGCAAGCAAGCTTTAAACACATATTATATTCTCCTTTAAGAAAATGTTTCTTGACCTCTGCTCTAGGCTTACAATATACACACTTAATTAATCAGAATCTACCTTCAAACAATATTATACAGTCACGTGTAATGTCAGGACCTTACAATAGTATATTCCCAATTCTTCCCTCTCATCCCTAGTGCTACTGTTGTCACATATTTTGCTTTTACATATGCTATAAAAACACAATATAGTGCTACTACTTTTGCTTTAGACAGTCATATTTTAGAACATTTAAAAATAAGGAAAACTAATTTTAATTTCATTTATTCCACTTACAATGCTCTTCTCTTCTTTGTATATATCCAAGTGTCTTTGTCCTATCATGTTCCTGCCTGACAACCCTTCTTCAACATTTCTTGTAGGGTTGGTCTGCTAATAATAAATTCCTATGGTTTTTGCTTATTCGAAAAAGTATTTCTTCTTCTTCTTTTTTTTTTTTTTTGCTGAGGATGATTCGTCCTGAGCTAACATCTGTTGCCAATCTTCCTCTTTTTGCTTAAGATTAGCCCTGAGCTAACATCTGTTGCCAATCTTCCTCTATTTTGTATGTGGGTCACCAGCACAGCATGGCTGCTGATGAGTGGTGGAGGTCCATGCCCAGGAACTGAACCTGGGCCACTGAAGCAGAGAGTGCCAAACTTAACCACTAGGCCATGGGGCCAACCCTCTTCTTCATTTTTTTTTTTTAATATTTTCAATTCCAAATATAGAATTCTGATTTGACAAGTTTTTTCGTTTTTTTTCATTTCAGCACATTAAAGATGTGACTCCATGGTTTTCCAGCTTGCATGATTTCTGATGAGAAATCTGCTTTAATTCTTATCTAGTTTTTATATCTGTATCTAACATTTTTGTATTAGTTTTCTACGGTTGCCATAACAATTTTTTTCTGGTTGCCTTTAAGAATTTCTGTCTTTTGTTTTTATCGGTTTGAATATGATATGACTATGTATTAAAATTATTTTTATTTATTTTTGTTTTCTGTATTTATTCTATTTTGTGTTCTCTGAGCTTCTTGGATCTATACTTTAATGTCTGTGATTAATTTGGGGAAATTATCAGCCATCATTTCTTCAAATGTTTCTTCTGTACCTCTCTTCTTCTGGGATTCCAATTACATGTACCATTTGATATTGTCTCATGGTTCTTGGGTGTTCTGTTTAATCCTTATGTCTCTTTGTGTTTCAATTTGGGTAATTTCTATTGACATATCTTCCAGTTTCCTGATTCTTTTTTTGTCTGTGTAAACTCTACTGATGACCCTTGTCATAGGCATATTGTGTTTTACATTTCTAGGATTTCTATCCAATTCGTTGATATAATTTTCATCTCTCTACTGAAATTAACCATCTGATCTTACAAGTTGTCGAGCTTTTCCACTAGAGCCTTATAACATATAATTCATAGTTATTTAAAATTCCTTGTGAGACAGTTCCAACATCTCCGTCATAGCTAATCTGATTTTGATGACTGCTTTCTCTCTTTTGAGTGTTTTTTTCCTTGTCTTTTCATATGCTTTGTAACTTTTTGTTGAAGCTCTTATGTAATGCTGTCATCAGGTGTATGATAGTAGACACTAAGGTAGTTTATAGGCTTGGAAATGAGCACACACTTTCTTCTAATAGAACTTGAGCACTGAGGGTTTGAGTTAATCTAATTAGGAATTGAGCTAGGTTTGAAGTTTGTCATCGCTATGGCTACGCTGAGTGCACCACAAGCTGCAAATTCCTACAGTGATACCTTGTGCTGTGGAGGGGGGATTTAGTTTGCCAAAGAATTTTTTTTCGTTCCCATAACTGCTCCACACTCAGTCTTAAGTCTTTGTGTACAGAAAAGGTCTGTCTCTTGCATGTTACTTATTATCTGATACTTGTTATCCTGGCATCAAGGAGTAAAAATGGGGTAGAATGTTCTTTGATGTTTTGATTAAGTCTTAGTCGTAGGTGAGCACTGTGCCCCTAGGTCTCATGTGAATGCTTCTCAGTGACCCTTCCGCTTCCCTGGTATAGTTCTGGTTCCTGTAGACATTCCTGCACCTCCTCCCCACCCAGGGGTTGAGGGTCTTTTTTTACCCTGTTGCTATTCCCCAGCTGCAAAGGGATTCCTAGTGTCCTAAGGCAATAGTAATTGTCACAGCTCCCCCAAAGGAATATGGCTTTGTTCCATAAGAGAAAAGAGGGAGTGTCCAGGTGGAGTTTATTGCTCCTCCTGCTGTGGCTGCTGTACTCTTCCCCCAGTTTTTCACCACACGGGAGATTTTCTTTGATTGGATAATGGAGTTCATAAGAAAAATCCAAACAAGATGGTGCAGAGTCCTCCTGTTTTTGTGGTCCCCAGGGGCTTCACCTTTTCTCACCAGTATACACTTGGCCTCCACCAATTCAACGAACATTTTAGTTGAACTCTTTCTATAGGTGTCTAGCTGTGTCTTGCCCAGGTAAGTCAGTACTTGCACCTTGCCTCTCTCTGCAAGAGAGAGGTGTCTGTCTCTCCCTAGATTCTGGACCAGTTTATTGTCCTGCAACATCAGCATTCAATGGGTTCAAGACAAGTGGTGAACTTGTTGTTTGTCCAGCTTTTTATCGTTGTAAAGTTGGGAATGATTCTTTTTTCCAGATCTCTACATGTCTGATCAGAAAACAGAAGTCATCCCTACTATTTCTATTTAACTTTATGTATTATGGTTTTCAAAGCTCACCATCATAATTTTCTTTTTTTTTTTTTTTGGTGAGGAAGACCAGCCCTGAGCTAACATCCGTTGCTAATCCTCCTCTTTTTGCTGAGGAAGACTGGCCCTGGGCTAACATCCGTGCCCATCTTCCTCCACTCTACATGGGACGCCGCCACGGCATGGCTGACAGGCAGTGCGTCGGCGGGCGCCCGGGATCCGAACCGGCGAACCCCGGGCTGCCAAGCGCGGACTAAACCGCTGCGCCACCGGGCCGGCCCCTCACCATCATAATTTTCTATTTAAGTTCACTCATTCAGCAAATGTCCAACTAAAGCTTACTATGTGGCAGGCACTGGGCCAGAAGCCAATGCCTTCATTCTGCCAAAGCTAAACAGCAAACTAATGTCTGCCATACCAAATTCCCCCACCAAGACAAGCTGACCTAATTTCTAACCTTAAGCGTGAGTACACTTAGGTCAGAGAAAAATATTTCAAGATTGCATTTATTTGTGGTTAGGTTTTGATGAATATTGTAGTTTAATTCAAATAACTTAAAACACTTTGTGTGGCACTGTAGAGAATACAGATATAAGCACGATAAAGACTATATCTCATCTCTTATCTTATACTTGCTTATAGAGAATAGTTCAAACATTTAAAAAACAATACTATAGGGGCTGGCCTGGTGGTGCAGTGGTTTAGTTCGTGCTTGGCAGCCTGGGATTCGCTGGTTGGGATCCCGGGCGCCTGCCGACGCACTGCTTGTCAGCCATGCCATGACGGCGTCCCATGTAAAGTAGAGGAAGATGGGCACAGATGTTAGCCCAGCGCCAGTCTTCCTCAGCAAAAAGAGGAAGATTAGCAACGGATGTTAGCTCAGGGCTGGTCTTCCTCACAAAAAAAAAAAAAAATACTATAGAGCACACTTTATCAATTACCCACAGTTTTACACGTTTAAGGAGAATGTTAAGACAAGGGTAAATGAATAGGAATCACTATTCAAGTTTAAGAGATAGATAAATTGAAGGAACAATGCCTTAGAAAAAATGGAGTTTTCCTTGCAAAGTTGACCCTATAAGTTTATAGCAAACAGCAGACAAGGACAGGATTAAAAAAAATTCCAGCAGGATATATCTGATTATATTATATAATGGGAATATGTTACATGGAGTTGAGGGAAACCTTCATGGAATGTGGTCTATTTCATACTGGTACCTCTAGCACTCGGGTGGTAAGTACTCAGTCTTAAATCCTAAAGGCTGAATTTTTCAGTACATCAGATTTTACTGGAGTCAGGTACTTCAAGCCAATTCTGTTTATATAAGAAATTATAGTATATATGCCAGTTAATGAATGTATTACGCAGAGCCAAAAAAAAAAAAAAAAAATCTGTGAGGAGGATCAGATATTTGTGAGAGTCTAACCACAACAGTCTCTACATGTAAAAAAAAAAATCCTGGGAAGTCAAGGTTCCAGAATGTAAATTGATAAGGAAAATACCATAGTAAAAGGGGGTTAGAAGATTCTGATTTTAATGGCTTCAAATTCTTCTAACTTGGTACATTCATCCTTCCACATCTTTGGAGACAACTGTTGAGAACATAATGGTTTTCTGAAACAATTGCTCCTTCTGTAGCTAACGCTCAAATGATTATTACCAATATTTACTTCTTTCCATTTCCAGCCAACCCTCCTCCTCACTGATTAAGTTATTCTCTAGGTATGTTAGCATCATTAGTTACATTATAGCCAAGTAGTTGATCTGGTCTCTCAGTCATTTTGCCTCTCTAATATGACAATTTCTACTATGTCATCTATTTTACATAGATGTTATAATTCCACTCTCAAAAGGTAATGTTTTGCAAATTTTTCATTTCTTAGTATGTACGCCCCACTATTGTTCATTTCAATATATATTCTGAAAGGACAAAAGATGACAGATCACTGAAATACCACTTGAATATCAAACTCAGAGGACTGCAAAACTTAAAAAAAAAAAGATACTACATAGAAATGTTGATAATCATACAATAATAAAAATTAACCTTAAACTAATAGTGGGTCAGAGAGACTATTATACTAGCACATACATGATTCAATCTTTTGATTAAAAAAGCACTACACTTAGAGTTATAAAAAGCTCAGAGAACTGGAAACAGAAATGCAGTCTAGGATAGATTATTCAGACTAATATAGAAGTCTTGGCATGAAAATAAGAAAACTGTGGTTGATCCACAGAACAGTTGGATTATGAACCAGAATATGCAAATCAGGTAACTATTTATGATAATTATTAAAATGTTAAACTTGCAAATAAAGCACAGAAAATAACATTCTACAGTAGGTTAATTCAAGCACAGTATAGGACAAGGCAGTATAATTAGAAGGATATGCAGTTTACGGTATGCATTACTCTCAGGCAGGTTAATACTGAAGCAATAATGCAAGCACAGCTTAACTTCATTTTCTGCTAGGATAATCGTTCATATTTTCTTTACACACATGCACACACACACACAGACAAACACCTCTGTCTGGCTGAAAGTCTCCTTTCCTTACGTTTCCAATAGGTTTTGTTAGTATGTTCTTCTGTTAGTATGTTCTTATGTATTTACTGTGGGCTTCTCTCAGATCCCAGACTTAGAAGTGTTCACTCTCTCACCTCTGTGTCCAATAGTTACTGAGTTGTGCTGATTTCCTGCCCACAGTGCTTTAAAGCTGCTTACATCATTCTTCATTTGCAAAGCCACCACACTCCTTTCTCTGGCTTCATAACCTAACCCATGGACTGCCACTTCTCAGAAGATTCAGTATCTGCTTTCATTTTCTCCCGCAATAGTTCTAAAAATAATTACTAGAATAATCTTCACATAAATAATCATATTTATCAAGGTAGGACATAAGTCAAGGGCTTGCAATGCTCTGTGTGTGTGTGTATTTATGTTTTATTTTATCTGACTATTAATTCAAATCTAAACTCCCAACCAAAGAATCAAAGGACCTGGCAAAGTGGTCTCTGATTCTCCCCAAACCCATCTCTAGGATCCCAGTGTTATAGAAGGCACTCTGGTTCTCATCACACTCATCACCTCATTTTACACAGTCCTTTCAAGCTGTCCTCTCTATCTATGCTTTGAATTTCTGCTTTATTGATTCTGTTCTTTACTGCTTCTGACAGATATTTCATTTCAGCTATTATATGTTAATTTCTTGCCAGCTCCTTCTTTATTTTTTCCCATATCTCAGCCAGATTTCTTTTCATCTGTTTTTTAACATCTTTCACACCTTGCTTCAAAAGAATATGTATGCTTATTGAAAATACAAAGAATACTTTAATAAAATTTACTCCTTTTTTCCTAGATTTAAACCATTTCCACAAATATGCCTTTTCTCTGTCCCCTAAGAACAATGCTCCCCTTATTTTATACTACTGTGTCTTTTGGTCTTTGTTTCACTGTTTACTCGTTCTTGAAGAAATCAGCTCTGCTCTTTCCTAATAAATGGGAAGGAAGGGGATGGTGGTGGTGAATTAATTTCCTTGGTTTCCTTCGTTACCCACATATTTATATTTAAACTTTTCAGATCTTAAGAACCTTGGCAAAATTTCCAATATTAGTTGTCATTTGCTTACATAGCTCTAAAGAAGAGAGCTCACCTGGGCTCCACTGCTTTCTATCTATATAAGAGAATAATAAATCCTAGATAAACTGAAGCATTACCTTCTCTTTAAAGATAGGGCAATAAAAATGCAATGCCATACTGCATAACTCCCATGGTTCCACACACTTTCCTGGCATTAATTTTCCTATTTCAGAACGCAATGTGCCATGAGCTATCTTCTTTCACCCTAGCCACATTACATTATCAAGAACTTCACTTCTAAACAAAGCAAGGCACTAATGGGTCAATAATTGGTGGCAAGGGGGGCCGCCCGGTGGCGCAGCGGATTAGTCCGCGCTTGGCAGCCCGGGGTTCGCGGGTTCGGATCCCGGGCGCCCGCCGACGCACTGCCTGTCAGCCATGCTGTGGCGGCGTCCCATATAAAGTAGAGGAAGATGGGCACGGATGTTAGCCCAGGGCCAGTCTTCCTCAGCAAAAAGGGGAGGATTAGCAGATGTTAGCTCAGGGCTGATCTTCCTCACAAAAAAAAATAAAATAAAAAAAAAAAATAATTGGTGGCAAGAGGTCAGCATGGTCATGAAATGGTCCTGTCCATCAAAAAGTAACTCCCTCAGAGCAGAAAAGGACTTCTTTCCCCAAAGGCTTAGCATCACAAAAGTATAAACCATGCAATGAAATTATAAAACAAAAAATAAAAAACCTCCTACCACCATTCTGTCTCACCCTGCTACCATTCTGCCTCTAAACTCCACTTGCATTTTGGTTTGTAGAAATTCTTCCTGGTGTCTGGCAGGTTACTGATAAATATTCTGGGTTGCAGTAATACTTAATTTTGTATCACTATTTCTACTTAATTTGCTGGTCCCGTTTTGCCTACTTCTAGGTTCTACTGCATTGGATAATACGGTCCATCATCTCAAGCTCACTTTCTCCAAGCTCCTATGTTCTGGCTTCTTTGATAATCAGCTATGGTCTCCAAGTCAATCATCAACCCTGGGAGACCTCACTGTTTGTTCAACAAATTAGGACTGGGATGAGGGTGAAGTAAGTAAAGTTAGGCACTTACCTTGCTCATAAAATTTAGGGGATGCCAAAAACTCAGTAAGATAAAAATATTTTAATGTAGTATTTTTTTTAAATCCATAATTAACAAACTATCAAAATTTTAAATGAAGACAAGATCAGTAACATTGCTATTTCAAGCCACATTAAAGCACAAGGCAACAGGAAAATCAATAATACTGATCCTTTCCTCGTCCTAGTCTCGGCCTTGAAACAAACATTTGAGCAACTGTACTTTGCAGCCACTAATCTCTGCTCTGATCACTGCAAAAGAATATTGAGGACTGCTGATGAGGTCCACACAATGTCATGTGGTCCTATCTCAACTGTACCCTCTTCTCATAGCTATTGGTGATTTTATTATTAATTTTATTCACACATTATTTCTCAAGCTCTTTATCTGTACTTTTTCCTTACTCTTAATAAATAAACTAAAATCAAGGTCACCGGATAAGAGTTACTGGTTTTCCCAAATGACTGCTCTACTCCAACACAAGACGTCACCAAATACTTCTCACTGCTAGAAACTTCTCTGACTATTCACCGACATTCTTCTGCTTTTCTTCTATCTCAGAGGAAGCATGTTCTCTCTTGATTACCAGACACTTTATTCTCTCCTTTCTCCTTTACTGGGATCTTATTCTATAAGTACTTCTTTCTATATCAACTACAAATCTTTCCTCTTTGTTGATTCCTTCCCCTTTCAAAGGAAATTGGGTCATATAGCCTTAAAAATCCTTTCCAGTTCTAGAGCATTTTTCCTCTAACCTTATTTCACCACTGCTTAAAACAGTGATATACAGACACTGCTTCCACGTTCTCATTTGCTTACTCACATATTTGCCATTCATGGTTTCTGTCCCCCCCCATCTGATTAAAACTACACTAGAATCACCTTGTATAGTTTCTTACCCATATCCTTTCTCATCTAATCATTTTCTCATCTATATCCTTCTTCTATTACCAGTACAATGTCCCTTCTTGACAACCCCATCATCTCACAGCCGACTGAAATAGCCTCCTAACTGGTGACTTAGCCTTCTAACTAATTTGCTTGATTCCATCTCTCCATTTTGTAATCCATTCTACACTGTGCCACGCTTATTAATCCCCTATCTCTCAGCCATCACCAACAAGAAATCTATGCTCCACTCAATCCTAGATAATCACTTTTTTCAACATGCTGTATATCTCTTTGTGCCATCTTTTATTTTACTGCTCCCTATATTTTGAATGCTCCTCCCATTCCTCCTTAGTAAAACCCTAGCCATGTACAAGGTACATTTTAAGTGAGATCTTTATTTTTCTCACTACATTATAAATTCCTTGGACCCAGGGGTTCTCACATACATCTTAGTATTCCCAGCAACAAACAAACAAAAGAATGAATTGACCTTAATAAAAAGGAACAATGAGGTGCTACCCACATAGAGCAACTGCCTTTTTTAGAGAACTTAAGCTATACGGTAAATAGTTGGTTTTAAGATACCAACAGATAATCATAAAAAATTATAATATATTGAGAAGAAAAGGAATTTTCAAGCAAGCAAAGCCAATCTGTGATTCTTCCTGAACAAGTCTAGATCAGGGGTCCAGAAATTATTTATTTATGTATGGCCTAGACCTAAGAATGGTTTCTATATTTTAATTTAAAAAAAAATCAAAAGAAGAATATTTTGTGAAACATGAAAATTATATGAAATTCAAATTTTAGTTATCATAAAGTTGTACTGGACCACAGCCATACCCATTCTTCACATGTTTTCTGTGGCTGCTTTTGTGTTACAAGGACAGAGCTGAGTAGTTGTTACAAATCACATGGCCTGCAACGCCTATAACATTTACTATTTGACCATTTACAGGAAGAAAAAGTTTGTCCACTCCTGGTGCAGATCAACAACGTTATGCCTTGAGAAACCTTACCAGTGGAAGGTAAGGGTCCTACATGAAATAAAGAAAAGGCTCTGGTGGTCACAGCAAAGAACATTCCTTCTCTAATTTCAAACAGGGAGCTTTCTACGAGGGGAAAAGACTTGAAAAGAATCATCCGACTAGTTGACAGAAAGCAAAGAGCTGAGGAATAAAACTTGATTGTTCACTTTTAAATCATAACTCATCCTCAGAAAAAGAAACTGACTCACTCCACTCTCCACTCCACACTCACTTTCAATTTATTTATTCACTTTATAAACATGGATAAACTGATACCCAACCTCCTGAGAAATATTTCAAGAAGTAAAGGATCCTACTGTGCAACTACTGAAAGTAAGAGGAACTCAACATCAAATATACTCAAATTCAAATCTTTGTCTTTGGCAGCTACTTTTTAATGTACACAAGGCAAATGCCATACAAAGTCAATCAAGCATGGCAGTTTCTGTAGGAACATATTTCTAGCCAATTCCTTCTGGTCAGTCCAGTAAGTGGTGATGTTACTTCAACTCAGAAGCTGCGCAGACCTGAGTTGCCTCACAATTGATATAGACAAGTGATTGCACTTTCTCTTCATATTTTCCAGATCCTTGCCATCTTTTGTGGCACAAACTCTGAGGTATCAACACAGTATTTTCTCACATGGATTGCCTCTTGAAAAATATTTTGGCTCTGCCTATAAGCATCCCTATAGTCCATGTCAATGGAAGAACAGGTTCCAGGGAGAAAACAAGTCAGTATTCTCATATCATGATGAAATGCTACTACCTTGCCGTAAGCATGTTTGTAGCTAAAACACTTGAGTCAGTTCATTTAGTAAAAACTTAGTGAGCTTCTGCTATGTGCCTAGGGGAATTCAGGGATGAAACACACAGCCTCTCCTTTCAAAGAACAAATAGTTTAGCTGGAAAAACAGATGAATCATAAAGAATATCTATACAACAGGCTCCTGAACTGATAACTCTATAGCTCCTGTTAAGTAGTTGACACAGCCAAAGTGTAAGAAAAACTGATCTATGGCAATGCGCAGGCGAACTTTTTTTTTTAATTACTTCACTTCCATTTCACTCCTCTACTTGCTGACTTCCTCTTTTCCCTAACTCCAGAAAACACTGATGGAGGGTTTAGATAGTTTATTGACTCACAGGATAATCTGGGTTGGAAGATAGTGATCTAATACACAGGCTAGCCATCATTTCCTTTAAGGATTTATTTTCTCTCTGTGGCTCAAGTTAGACCACTAGACAAGAAATTCCTACAGGAGGAATAAAGGGTCCTAGATTTCACTGGTTTAGACCCTTCCCTCAGAATTATAATTTTTTTTAGGAATTATGTCCTTACTTTTGTTGTTGTTGGGTTTCTTTTTTTGGTTTGTTTATTTGTTTGTTTTGGCGAGGAAGATTAGCCCTGACCTAACATCTGTTGCCAATCCTCTTCTTTTTGCTGAGGAAGATTGGCCCTGGGCTAACATCCGTGCCCATCTTCCTCTACTTTATACATGGGATGTCTGCCACAGCATGGCTTGATAAGTGGTGCATAGGTCCATGCCCAGGATCTAAACCTGCGAACCCCAGGCCGCCAAAGCAGAGTGTGTGAACTTAACCACTATGCCACCGGGCTGGCCCCTTGTTTTTTATTTTTATCAAAGGTGACTAAAGTAGTCCATCTTCAACAGGAATGGTAAAGTTACTGAAAAATACCAGAACTGGAAATTTTATCACAAAAAATTTTAAAGTTTATGATGAAAACAGGATGACGACGACTAAATTTTGGGAATGAATTTTTGAAAGCCTCATTAAATATTTTGTATTTTCTAAAATAAAGCAATAATACTAAAAAGAAGATATAGTGTGTTACTCATATCTAAATATTAATAATGGGTATGACAGAATTAATCTCCTTGTATCCATTCTTGTTTCTTAAACATTCATCAGGATCTCTCTCCCTGCAGCCAAATTTTAATGAGATGATTATAAATACTTTGTTTTGCTATAGATAAAATGCACACAAAGAAGTATGCTTTCTTGTTATTATTCTGGGTCTGCTTCTTCGTCTAATTGTTCAGTGCCTTTCTGATTTTATCAAGTAGGATGCCAAAGTCCACCTAGTCAGGGTCCAGCTTCTGCCAGCCCTTCCTAGCTGATCCTCAGCTTCCTCCCGCCTGACACTAAGGGAGCAGCTACAAAGTCCAGGTTCAATTTAGGCCTCATTACCAACACCCTGTATGGCTTATGCTCTGCCTCCTCTGGGGTACAGGTGGCCAAAATGGTACAGATAAAAAAGTTACAATTACTCAAGCCTACAGAATGATTAATAATTAGCAAAGCTTGTGAATATTTCTGCATTTTCTTAAAAGATATAAATAACCTTTACGTAAGATCAATGATTATTACATAAGAGCCAATTTGATTAATTTCCTTTAAAGTTAATACGAAGAAATACTTACTTAGAAATGGCACTTTTTCTTTCATTAAAGGATGAGAATTATGCAACCCATAGTGTTACAACTTTTTTCCTGGCCAGAAACCTAAGGCTGTATCTCCGGTGTATTTCATTTATTTCATTACAAGTAATCACTTAGTGCTACGTGCCCTGCTGTGGGGATCCGGAAATACATAAAACAGACAAGCAACCTGCTGCTTATTTAAAATTCTCTTTTTAAAAGTTTTTCAAAATATTATTTCTCCCCTTTCTACACATTTCAGTTCTAAGTGATGAGATATTTTAGTATGTAAGACTGTTTTACTCCTAAGCTAACACAGATAAAGTACTTATAGCCAATATTCACTTTTGTGAGTTGTCTTGGAAATTAAAATTCCTATTTCCAAGAGAATTTGTATGGGAACACATGCTACAAAATCTTTTAAAACAAGTTAGCACCTTTAAAAACAAAACATTCAATTTGTAATTATCAGAATTCCTATCCCAGCCAATCATGTATTTAAACACGCACTCCTGAAGATGGCTTCATTAACTAGTACCATATCACCATAATACGAAATTCTGATTGTGTAACGATGTGTTCATATTTAGGCATCGAGGCTAATAGAGTCTTATGAGTACCCGCAGGCTCTGCCTTTACTTGGATGTGTGTACACAAACACATACCTTTATCTAGAAGCCTTTGCTTCCCCACAGTGGCAAGTAGCATAAACTCAGCCCCGAGTTTCCAGCTTATTAGGATAGGAAATTCCTCTTGCTGCCCTTGTTGACCCACAGTCTTTACTTTTTCAGAAACTGCCTTCCCAAGTTCTATAGGACTCTTTTGCTTGCTTAGACTAGCCTGGTCCTTAGTATCTTTGCTGCAATTTCTCAGTGGTATAGCTGTGGGAATTTGGAGCAAGATAGTTCTTCACTACATGCAACTGTTCAGTGCAGTGCAAAGCATTTAGCATTTACCCACTAAATGCCAGTGGAGTTTCCTAGTTACCATGACAACCCCTCAAACACCCCCATCACCCCCCCCAAAAAACCCTGCCCTTATGTACTTCCAAATGCTTGGGGGAGGAGGAGGGAGAGGCAAGTGGGGAAAGGAGCACCATTCCCAATGGATGACTATAACACAGAGTTTGTGGACCTTGGACTTAAATCCCTCATATTTTGACAACAGATTTCCCTGGTTTTCCTTACTTTCAGAATCTGGACTTTATCCCTTAACTGAATCTATTTTCTCCTATGAAGCTCTTTCTTATATACTAAAGAAAATCCTGTCCTTGCTTCTAACTCAGTCTGACTGTGTTAAGGTGAATAGAGACTAAGTCAAGAAAAAATTATGTTAGAAGGGAAGTATACATTTTGAACAAACAACATAAAATAAGAGAAGTGCCAAAATGCAAAAGGTCTAAAGGGAAGAATGACCAAAAGGTCAGAGGCAGCAAGACCATTGCAGATGGCGATTCAGTCAACCTGGATCAAGTGTACAGTCATTTAGGCACACTTGAGGAGTCTGACACCCACTGAGGGTTAGTATGGAGAAGACTGTTATATTAACTTACAGCCCTCTATCCTTACTTGACTCGCAGAACATGCTTGGCAGCTCCTACCCTAGAATCTTTGTACCTGCTATTTCCTTAGCTTGGAGTGTCCTTGCCCCCAACATTCACATGGCTCCTTCTTTTATCTCCATTAAGTCTTAGCTCAAATTTTTTTTCCCAGTAAGATCTACCCTGATATTTAATTCCGCAACCGCCTGACTCATACATATACTATCAATCCCCTTTAACTGCAATGTTTTTCTTTTTTCCAAAGCAATGATTACTTTCTAAGACTTTACCTTAATTCTTTATTATGCTTGTTATTTATTGTCTCCCTCTGCTAGAATGTAAGCTCTGTGAGGGCAAAGATCTTTGTTTTGTTCACTGATGTACCCCAAGCACCTAGCTGCAGAACTCAGGCCTGATGTTCATATGAACAACCCTGAACTGCAGAATGACAGATATAGGCCATGGAGAATTCAGTCCTGTCTCACCAAACCATCAACATGATTCCTCTGAAACCACAGGCTCTTTCACAGTATTAAGCTAATGCTGCTTGTTATTTACTAGTTTATTGCTCGAGGGAGACAGGAAAGCTCTTCTTTTACAGATGTAGGCACTAAGTGATCCAATAATGCCTTTAGTGAGCAAATCTCTGAGCCCTCCACAGCAATAATGCTTAAGACTCTGCACCAGGAAATCAAAAGCCACATTTCTCCCTCCATTTACCTGAAATGACTTGAGCCTGAAGGAGGAAATTAATAATACTCCAAGTCATCCAGTGACTGAAAGGTAAGGGCACAAAACTGGAGACCCCTTGATATCCATTTCAACATGTGCTTTCTAATATAGTTCCCACAATAGTTTACGAATACTGACTTGGAAGGGCCAGAAAAAGCATAGGCATCAAAAACTGAGAAAAAAAATTATTAAAAAGATACATTTTGGGGCCGGCTAGGTGGCATAGTGGTTAAGTTCATGCACTCCGCTTTGGTGGCCCAGGGTTCACCAGTTTGGATTCCTGGCGCAGATCTACTCACCACTCAAGCCATGCTGAGGCGGCTCCCACATAGAAGAGCTACAACTCTGCAACTATGATATACAACTACATACTGGGGCTTTGGGGAGAAAAAAGAGAAAGAGGAAGATTGGCAAGGATATTAGCACAGGGCCAATGTTTCTCCAAAAGAAAAAAAAGATACACTTTAATTAAAGACTACCAAGCAGTAATATGAAATGAATGAAGAAATAGAAATTTCATTGTTAGGAGATAAATATAGAAAGAGAGGATATTAAGTATATTTAGAGAGTCAAAGTTAACTGCTACGCCACATCTTTTTTCCAAAAGAAATTTCCTATAACTGTACATCATTTTACAATGTAAAAACAGAGATTTCTCAAAGATTCTTACCCCATTTCTAGCCCCGGATGCATAGCCACTCATTCACATGTTCCACCATTTATTGTATGTGAGGGCCATCCAGCCTGTAGACAATTCAATTAATCTTACAAGTGACATACAAAAAAACCCAACAACAACAACAACAAAAAACAGATGTGGCATTAAGATTTACAAAGTTATTGAAACTTTTTAACAAGTAAAACGCATCTTTACTTAGCTACACCAGAATGAGGAATAAAGGGGTTTACATATGTTCCAATTCTAAACCTATCAATCAAACCCATGTTATTCCTTTGGGAGCTTATTTACATGCATATTTATCAGCCTCACATGCTAATTCCCTGCTGTTTTATGCCTGCGAGGCATGTTTATGAGTCATAATTGTTGATCTCATTTGATGTATTTCACTGAAGGAAGACATTATTCAGTTATGTGGCCTAATGTCAATGAGTTACGATGACCTGATCTTCCAAACGCAACTTGCTTTTTAATTTTTATTAGGACATAACTTATTGTACAGGAAAAAAAGTATATTGAAATGAAAGGATATATGTTTTATATAAAGAATTTAGTTAATCATCTCATTTTTGATCCACCTTACCCCTCAAATTCAATCTTAAATGTAGCTGTTAAAATCTTGTCACTCATTCAGTCACTCATTTCCTTACACTCTTGAACTAAGCCTTAGCTTCACGATCTGCGATTTAGTCTAACTTTCAGGACCCTCCTCCAGTTCATATTAAAACATGTTTTTATTCATTTATTCTACTATCACATTCCTTTACTATCATTTTGTTTTTCCCTACAATCAAGATTCAGTGATTTTTTTTAGTCTGTATTAAAAAAAATTGACTACCAAGTTATTTTCTTCAACTCACCTAAAATGTTACTTTAGGCAGGAATTGGGAAATAAGTAACTATTTCTGCATTTATTCAATCCCTGAGAAAATTTTAAGTATCCACTGTTTATTTCACAATATTACTAATTTTTTGAAAAGCAAAAACACTATACGCAACATATAGCAAAATACAATTTAGTAGTGGCATTAAGGGATGGCACACACTAAGACTTCTGTTATTGTGAAAGAAAAATGGAATATACTGCAATGAATATTTCTATAGATAATTCTAAATTGGTATTGCAATGAGGTGCTTTACAATAATGGAATATGACTTAGATAGAAGACTATCAAACATATGTAATACTATCACAAGGGCCTTGAAACAACAGCTTCTATACTATCATGAGAAATCTGACTAAAAATAAAATTGATTTTTATAACATGGACTTGAACAAAGAAAATGGTCTATGCCTTTCCTGTCCAGCACTTTTTGGGTGTGAATGTATCAAGCTACTGAAATATGATTGCAAGGGATTACCACACTGGGTTCAATAGGCACCAGGAATCCAGTGGAAGCAGAAAAGCATGAAGTCTGCCCCACTCTTCTACTAGGCGATCATACTACCCAAGTGATAGCTAGTTAGATCAAATTGTAGCCCAGAAGAGTAAGTATTAGAAGATAGGTATATTTGGCACATAGATAAATGAAGCACATTACAATCATGCAGCATATAAAAACGCTTCAGTCAACGTCGGACCACATATGTAATGGTGGTCCCATAAGATTAGTACCATACAGCCTAGGTATTTAGTAGGCTATCCCATCGAGGTTTGTGTAAGTACACTCTATGAGGTTCACACAACGACAAAATCACCTAACGATGCATTTCTCAGAACATATCCACATCATTAAACGACACATGACTGTAGTCATTCTCTTTTCTCTTGACCTATTCTTAATAAAAATTAAAAAGAATTTTATTCATAAAGCGCGTTGGAAAGCATTTTAATAGCAGGATTATAATCTTAGAATGTCATGAAATGTTATCAGTATTAATACTCTTATGCTCAAATAATAAAAAATAAGTTTGGCTAAGCAACAAGCTAAAAAAACAGATTTTAGAGGAATAATCATAAGTATAAAAAAACTGGAAGAAATTACTTGGTTTTCCCCGTTTCCTAGCATTTGCAAAAGATCTAGTAAAAGTTGACAAATAATAGAACTGTAAAAACAGCATTTTCAAAAAATCAGAATAAGTAAGTTGATATCCAGTACATGTATTCACAATACCATGGGATTTAAAATGAATTTTAGTGCATTAGAACCTACATGTGTTAATAGAATTTAATTGATTTTCTTTCTACCACAGAGGTAAAACCAACCAAATTACACATTTGCTGCAGTAGGAGGTCAGAACGTTAGTAGAGTTATGACATAAAGCAAGAAATTTATCCTTTAAAATACTATAAATAAATAATAAACTATACTAACAGGACACACTAAGTAAATGGTGATGTCAGTTCCAGGATATTATGAGTTTTTCAAGGTTCTTATCATTGTTATGTAATTAGAAGAATATTAAAACTCAACCTAATCTAGTATGTTATTTAAATACATTGAGGTTGGGGCCACCCGGTGGCGTAGTGGTTAAGTTTGTGCGCTCCTCCTCAGCGGCCTGGGGTTCGCAGGTTCGGATGCCGGGTGTGGACCTATGCACCATTTGTCAAGCCATACTGTGGCGGTATCCCACAAAAAGTAGAGGAAGATGGGCACAGATGTTAGCCCAGGGCCAATCTTCCTCAGCAGAAAGGTGAGGATTGGCAACGGACGTTAGCTCAGGGTTAATCTTCCTCACCAAATAAATACATTGAGGCTTCATGAAGATTTTTTTAGTCGAACACTTTCTTCAGGTCTTTACACAAATGAAAGAGGCCTTTTCTGTTTCACACCATCTCATTGAGGCCCTTCTGCTGCCCTAATTAAAACAGTACCACCCTCCTTCATTCACTTCCTGCCCTTCTTACATGCTTCCTTTTCTCCTTAGCCCTTATCACTACCAAATCACATACATATTTCACATATTAATCTTGTTTATTGTCTGTCTTCCAATAGAATTGTAAACTTCTTGAGAACAGAGATTATTATGTGCTCTATTCACTCCTGTGTCTCCAACACCTATAACAGAGCTTGGTGTACAGTAGGCACTCAATAAATAGCTACTGAAGGAATCGATGAATATAAACCTTACAATGAATAGCTGAGGAAAAGTGAAGTAAAAAACAGTTTTTTACACTAGAACCAACCCAGAACACTTAAGAGAGCTAGTTCTGAATGTCTGTTAGCCCTATTCAATTCTAAATATTATACCAATGTCATCAGAATACGTGTGGCTAAGTTACCAGAACACCTTAACCCACCCACTCAGTCATCTTGGTTGAGTTACTGAATCTCTGGAATACAATAAAGAGAAAAAATATCACAAACTACTAATCCTAAAAATGCTACAACTTTGACCTCCCCCTGCGAAAAATTATTTCAATTAAAATGTACACAATAAAAATTGACTAACAAGTTGGTTATCATTCTTAAGTGTCAAAATCTTAAAAGTATATTTGAATCAGCAGAGATTAAATAAAAGAATACTTATTGATCTTGAGCAACTTCATGCCCCTAGTACACTATTAAAAACATGTGATTTTGATAGAGAATTAAATAACTTAGTACATTAACGTAAAGATACAAATTCATATACAAACAAATTTACAACACTAAAGATTCCCAGAATATTCCAACATTCATTCTTTACGTATCTCACTGTATTTTCAAAACTTAAAGATAAACATGTAGAGTATAAAACATTGAGCCCTGGTATAGTACATACTTGCAAACGGTAGGAAAGAGGTTTTTGAATTTTTCTTGTACTTCTTCAAAGAATAAAATTTGGAGGTGGCTCTGTGGCTCAACGTACTTAATTTTCTTATTCTCTCTTCCATTAAGATAACATCTGTTCTGGCCATGAGTCAGTAAATCAAATTTGATGAGAATTGAGCTGAGTACAAGGTGGAAATGCCTACTGATGGACAGATTTGTGGCTTTTTCTACTGACTAAAAAAATTTTTTTTCATTTAGAAAGTAAACAAAAGTACAGTTTTTGTAAATCACACAGAATGAATGTGCTGACTAATCCCCTCTTATAATTAAATTTTATTTTGCTCTCTTCAAAAAGTTTTGCTTTTTACCTGTTTATGATATGCATTTGAACAAACATGCATATATCCCATGAGGGGAAGGACTCATAAACCTCACTTTTACATCAGAGGTAACTTTCAAATATTAAGTTTTCATCTTAAAGAATTTACTTAACAATGGTAAAGTGATATAAAATTAAGAGATAAGCAGAGAGACCTTAAAATAGGAACCACCTTATAATCCAGTAAATGTACACACAGCCAAAGTCAGTAATCATTTGGTAAAAATTGCTACTTTAATTTACCATTTGGGAACACAGGATAGACCGAGTTACGGTGGCAAATATTTTTCGGGAATATTAACTACTTATTCATCAAAACCAATTTCTAAGTCACAACCCTCACTGAGATAAAAAGCCCTATAATAACCTGAGCTATGTTTTTCCTAGGAGAAGTTTCACCATACCTTTGTTTTTCTTTGGGCAAAACAGGGAAGCCATATCCTACTTCCTATTTAATTCATTAAAAAAAGTTAATGCTTTAGTCCATTCAGGCTGCTATAACAAAAATCCCATAGACTAGGTGACTTAAACAACAAATATTTATTTCGCACAGTTCAGGAGGCTGGGAAATCCAAGATCAAGGAGCTGGCAGATTGGATGTCTGGTGAAAGCCAGCTAGCTTCCTGGTTCATAGATGGCTGTCTTCTTGCTGTGTACTTCCATGGTGTAAAGAGAGGGAGAGAGCTCTCTGGGGTTCCTTTTATAAGGGTACTAATACCATTCATGAGGGCTCCACCATCATCTCCTGAAGAGAGTACCACCTCCTAACTGATATGCCTGCTTCCACTCCTGCCCACCCATATCCACACACAGCAGAATGGTCTATTAAATATGCGATTCACAAATTTTAATAAAATTCCAGCACAATTATTTGAGGATACAGAAAAGCTGATTCTAAAATTTATATGGCAAGGTAAAGGGTCTAGAATAGCCAAAACAATTGTGAAAAGGAGAAATAAAGTGGGAAGAATTACATCACCTGATTTATAGCTTACTATATACCAGTGTTTCTCAATCTTTTCTTCATTATCACCTCCCTGAGGAACATGTTTAGACTTTTTTTCCCTAATTCATCCATGCAATTTTAATGCCATAAATATAGTGTATACCTTTTATATACTATGGCCCTCTGCAGAGCCACAACCATCATAATAGACAATAGATTTCTTGCAACTCCCAAGTAACACATTTTTGCCCTCTTCGGGGCAACATCACCCACATTGAGAACATATGCTATATAGCTACAATAATCAAGACAGTACAGTACTGGTGGAGGGATAGACACGACATCCAATGGAACAGAAGAGACAGCCCAGAAAAATAGTCTAACAGAAGTACAACAAATTGATTTTGACAAAGGCACACAAGCACTGGAAGAATCAGACATTCACAGGCGAAAAAATAGACCTTGATCTAAACCTCACATCTTATACAAAAATAAACTTAAATGGATCATGAGTCTAAACATAAAACAATAAAACTTTTGGAAGAAAATACCAAAGAAAATCTTTATGACCTAGGGTTAGGTGAAGAGTTGACATGAGTTATTAAATATGACACCAAAGGCACAATTCATTAACAAAAAAAAGAATTAAAATAAATTTATCTGTGAAGACTCAAGGGATAAAAAGACAAGCCAGAGACTGGGAGCAAATATATGCAGATCACCTAGCTAACAAAGCAATTGCATCTAGAATATATAAAAAATTCTTTAATATCAGGATACAATATCAATATACAAGAATCAATTGCATTTCTATACTACAACAATGAACTATCAGAAAGAGAAATTAAGAAAATAATTCCATTTACAATTGGGTCAAAAAAAAATCTAGGATTAATTTAAACAAGGAGGTGAAAGATCAGTACACTGAAAATTATAAAACACCGATGAAGGAAATTGAAGAAGACACAAATAAATGAAAAGGTATTTCATGTTCATGTATTGGAAGAATTAATATTGTTAAAATGTCCATACTACCAAAAACAATCTACAGATTCAATGAAATCCCTATAAAAGTCCAACGGCAAGGATGTGAGAAAAGGGAACCCTTGTGCACTGTTGGTGGGAATGTAAATTGGTGCAGTCACTATGGAAACAGTATGGAGGTTCCTCAAAAAATTAAAAATAGAACTACGATATGATTCAGCAATTCCACTTCTGGGTTTTTATCCAAAAGAAACGAAAACACTAACATGAAAACACATATGCAGTTCCATGTTTACTGCAGCATTATTGACAGTAGCCAATACATGGAAGCAACCTAAGTGTCCATTGATGAATGAATGGATAAAGAAAATGTGGTATACATACACACACACACACACACACACACACACACACAATAGAGTATTATTTAGCCATGAGAAAGGAAATCCTGCCATTTACCACATCAAGGACAGCTCTTCAGGGCATTGTGCTAAGTGAAATAAGCCAAACAGAGAAAGACAAACACCCAATGGTATCATTTATATGTGGAATCTTTAAAAAAAAAAAAAAAGTCAAACTCTAAGAAATAGAGAGTAGAAAAGTGGTTGCCAGGCTCGGGGGTGGGGGAATTAGGGAGACGCTGCTCAAAGGGTACAAACTTTCAGTTATGGGAGAAAAAAGACCTGTAACATGGTGACTACAGTTGATAATACTGTATTATATAATTGAACTGAACATGTACGGACTTTTTCTCTCGTCATTTTCCCCTAAACAATACAACGTAACATAGCATAGTATTTGCATTGTATTAGGTATTATAAGCAATCTAGAGATAATTTAAAGTATACGGGAGGATGTGTGGAGGTTATATGCAAATACTATACCATTTTATATAAGGGACTTTGAGCGTCCACGGATTTTGGTATCCGAGGCGGGTCCTGGAACCAATCCCCTGCAGATATCAAGGGATGACTGTAGCAATGAGTCATTTAAACCCTCTGGGTCTCAGCTTCTTGATACACAGGCATACCTCATGCGCTTTGCTTTACTGTGCTTCCCAGATACTGTGTTTTTTAGAAATTTAAGGTTTGTGGCAACTCTGTGCATTTGGCAAATCTGTTAGCACCATTTTTCCAACAACATTTGCTCACTTTGTGTCTGTGTCACATTTTGGTAATTCTCATATTTCAAACTTTCTCATTATAACTCTATTTGTTATGGTCATCTTTGATCAGTGATATTTGATGTTACTATTTGAATTGTTTTGGGGTGCCACAAATACGTCCATATAAGATTGCGAACTTAATGAAGAACCATTCTATGTGTTCTCACTGCTCCACCAACTGGTTGTTCCCCATCTCTCTCCCTCTCCTCCAGCCTCCCTATTCCCTGAGACACAACAATATTGAAATTAGGCCAATTAATAACCTACAATGGCCTCTAAGTGTTCAAATGAAAGGAAGAGTCACATACCTCTCACTTTAAATCAAAAGATAGAAATGATTAAACTTAGTGAGGAAGGCATGTCAAAAGCCAAGAGAGGCCAAAAGCTAGGCCTCTTATATCAAACAGTTAGCCAAGCTGTGAATGCAAAGGAAAATTTCTTGAAGGAAATTAAAAATGCTACTCCAGTGAACACACACAGGATAAGAAAGTGAAACAGCCTTACTGCTGATGTAGAGAGAGTTTTAGTGGTCTAGATAGAAGATCAAACCAGCCACAACATTCCCTTAAGCGAAAACCTGCCTAATCCAGAGCAAGGCCCTCATTCTATGAAGGCTGAGAGGAAGCTGCAGAAGAAAAGTATGAAGCTAGCAGATGTTGGTTCATGAGATTTAAGGAAAGAAGTTGTCTCCATAATATAAAAGTGCAGGGTGAAGCAGCAAGTGCTGATGTAGAAGGAGCAGCAAGTTATCCAGAAGATCTAGCTAAGATCATTAATGAAGGTGGCTACATTAAATGACAGATTTTTAATGTGGACAAAATAGCCTTATATTGGGAGAAGATGCCATCTAGGACTTTCATAGCTAGAGAGAAGTCAATGTCTGGCTTTAAAGCTTAAAATGACAGGCTGACTCTCTTGTTAGGGGCTAATGCAGCTGGTGACTTTAAGGTGAAGCCAGTGCTCATTTACCATCTGAAAATCCTAGGGTCCTAAAGAATTATGCTAAATCTACTCTGCCTGTGCTCTATAAGTAGAACAACAAGGCCTGGATGACAGCATATCTGTTTACAACATGGTTTACTAAATCTTTTAAGCCCACTGCTGAGACCTACTGCTCAGAAAAAAAGATTCCTTTCAAAATATCACTGCTTACTAACAATGAACCTGGTCACCCAAGAGCTCTGATGGAGATGGACAATGAGGCTAATGTTGTTTCCATGGCTGCTAACACAACATCCATGTTGCAGCCTGTGGATCAAGAAGGAATTTTGACTTTCAAGTCTTATTACTTAAGAAATACATTTTGTAAGGCTATAGCTGCCATAGGCAGTGATTCCTCTGATGGATCTAGGCAAAGGAAATTAAAAACCTTCTGAAAAGGATTCACCATTCTAGACGCCATTAAGAACATTTGTGATTCATGGGGAGAGGTCAAAATATCAACATGAACAGGAATTGGAAGAAGTTGATTGCAACCCTCATGGATGACTTTGAGGAGTTCAAGATTTAAGTGGAGGAAGTAACTGCAGATGTGGTAAAAATAGTAAGAGAACTAGAATTAAAAGGACAGCCTGAAGATGTGGCTGAATTGCGGCAACCTCATGATAAAACTTTAACGGATGAACAGCTGCTTCTTAAGAATGAGCGAAGAAAGTGATTTCTTGAGATGGAATCTACTCTTGGTGAAGATGCTGTGAAGACTGTTGAAATGACAACAAAGCATTTAGAATATGACGTAAACTTAGTTGATAAGACAGTGGCAAGGTTTGAGAGGACTGACTCCAATTTGGAAAGAACTTCTACTGTGGGTAAAATGTGTGTCTATATTCATGCACAAGAATGGGCTGGATTTTCTCATAATGCCCTTGGTTTGATATTATTATGAGGGCTATATTAACCATGTGACATGAATTTGTGAACATTCCCTGATTCAATTCTCTGAAAGAATGTTTACTAGAGTAAAACTGTCTCTTTTTGTTTGTTAGAAATCATCTGTCCCCAAATTGGGACTAGTGTTTTCTCTGTGAGATATGATTAAGTATTTATTCCCTTATATTAATGGTTATAGGACCACATAGAATTTTATTTCTTATTTTAATGTTTATAATCCAACTGTATATATATTTGTGTGTCCTTTATAAAAATCACTTTAGCAAATAATAAACTTTACCCATTTTTAAATAAACTCTTTGTACATGTTGTCATAGTTTATGTAGCCATAGTTTTTGGTGTAAAATATAACTCAGAAAGTAACACAAATACTCTAGCCTTATAGAATACTTAGTATTTTTATTTAAAATGAATTGAACTGTCTTCTTTCAGTCAGTTTTAACTATTTTTTTAATAGAAATTTTTCCACTTCATCTCAGTTTTCAAATTTGTTGTTATAAAAATGTCCACAATATTCTCTTACTGTCTTTTTAACCAGCTTATAATTCTGAATGAATTTTACAGATATTTTTCAGGTTCAAAGAATCTCTCTGGAAATTTGACTAAAATTATATTACACTTGTTTAAAGATCTTAGTTAAAGACCTTAACATAACTCATTTCATATGTTTTATCTATATCTATATATCACAGATACAGATTTTTTTTGGTGAGGAAGACCAGCCCTGAGCTAACATCTGTTGCCAATCCTCCTCTTTTTGCTGAGGAAGATTGGCCCTGGGCTAAGATCTGTGCCCATCTTCCTCTACTTTATATGTGGGATGCCACGCTTGGGATCTGAATGTGCGAACCCCGGTTGCCGAAGCGGAGCATGTGAACTTAATCACTACACCACTGGGCCGGCCCTGTAATATGTTTTTAATCTCGTAATTCCAGAAATATAGAAAAACTATTGTTTTTTCTTAATTATTTCCCACGGGCCACCACATTGTTGAGCTCTCTTATTTCTCCTATTATTTTTCAGTCAATTGTCGTAGATTTTCGGTTGATTTTCGTGTTTTCTGTCGTGCCATTCTTTTTTGACTGACTCTTGCTAACGTAAAATACTTACATCATAATTGTTTATCTACATTTTTGCTTCAGTATCTGTGGCAAACTGATGGTCTAAATGGCCCTGATTATTCCCCTTCCTAAATACATGCCTTTTATGATGTGGCTCTCCAGTTCTTTTCATCAAAAGGTAATGGTATCATAACAATAATGAATTCCAATCCATGAAAATGAAATTTCTCTCCATTTATTTATAGCTTCCTTACAGTAATATTTTGTAGTTTTCAGTGTACTTCTTCCACTTCTTTTGTCAAATGTATTCTTAACTACAGTCATGCACTGCTTAACGATGTGGATTCATTCTGAGAAATATGTCATTAGGCGATTTCATCATTGTGTGAATATCATAGAGTGTACTTACACAAACCTAGATGGTATAGCCTACTACACACCTAGGCTATATGGTACTACTTTTATGGGAACACTGTCATATATGTGGTCCACCGAAACACCGTTAGCGGGTGCATGACTTTACTTAATTCTTTTTAATACTACCATGAATAGATTTCTTGGCTAAAAATTACTGCTGGATTGTTCATTACTAGTATATGAAAATACAACTTTGCTACCACTTAACTCTGGCTGGCTTTGTTACTTGCTTTGACCAACAAAATAAGGTAGATGTGACAAAGTGCCAGTACCAAGCCTAGTTCTCATGAAATCTTGCAGCTGGAATGCTGCAACACCATGTAAACAAGCGATGGCTAGCCTGCTGAAGAATGAAACATGTGGCTCAGTCACCTCATCACTTCACTCAACAGTCAGACCATTGCCAGACACGTGAGTGAGGCTATCTTAGACCAGCTATCCCCCAGACATATTGGCAAGCTCAGCCCAAAGCAAGAGAATTACCCAGCTTACCCACTTTTTCATTAGCAATAATAAATGCTTACTGTTTTACATAACCAAGTTTAGGGATGGTTTGTCATGCGGCAAAAGCTAACTGATAAACTATTTATGAATAACATGAAATTTTATTGCTTGGCACATACCAAACATATAATTGGCCAACACAGCTCATTTTAGTTACCAAGCTCAGATATATACCATTTGAAAACATCTTCAATCTGTAAATGTAAAATATATCAAAGTGTAGTTCAAGGAACTTTTTAGAAAATAATTCTAAAGTTGCAAAAGTTTTGTGATACATTTTTATTGAAAAGTATTTTGCATATAAAATAAACATTTGAACTTTAAAAATCAGAAAAGAAAATCTAATCTTCATAGAATATGTGTTAAATTATGCCTCAAACCTTTGTGAAACGAGATAGAACACAAGATGTGCAAATTAAAAAAAATTTCTCATTAAGAAACATTTATTTTAGAAAAATTAACAATGCCACTCTTCGTAAGAATGACCAGGTTGAATAAGTACACTTTGACTCTTAAAAAAGTATTACATTAAAATATTTCAATATTGCTTTCTCTGCAAATGATTCATCTTTTCTATCACTTAAGATACAAAGTAAATGATCCTTAAACACTTTCAGAACACAACTGTCTGGTATTTGGGAGAGGTTTACTTTTGAAGAAAATTATCCAAAGCCTAAACATGAATAATGTATTTTGGTATTTAATCACCTATATCAAAGTCAGTGTATAAATATTTCCTATAATACGTAGTTTTAAGTCATATTAAAAAAAACTTCTTAAAGTCATTTTTGTTTAAAAATAAAGTGATTAATAATAAGGTGTATCTAAAAAGGTAAACACAAAGTCATTTATTAGCAACGAAATAGGGAAAATTTAAAATAACCCTGTTACACTTTTACGTATGCAATTTATCAAGAAATGTTGTAAAAGAACAAAACAAATGTTGGCTCATTCTGGAGCTTCTTTGTCATCATTAATGTATTCAGGTTTTCACAGCTGAACTGCTACACTTTGAAAAGATTCTCATGAAAGGAAACTCATATTCAATGTTTAAACAAAGCTGTCAGGTTATCAAGATTAAAATTTGTTTGAATGTCCAAAACATCTTTTGTTAAAAAAATAAAAATGACAACTATGGTGGTCTTTATTTGCAAACAAAATAAAAGAAGGTTTTGCTTAACCATGTGTATTTATTTTTGGAAAAAATATAAAGAACAATTTTAAAGTAAAAGTGAGACTTTTGTGTGGTTGTTTGTTTCATTACTAGTTCTATTTCTCAAATTGATACAAATGATCTCCTTCTGTTTCTGTCTATCTGCTTGCCTTGTCAGTACAACTAATTGTCAGGGTTGGGGAGATCTCTTATATCTAAACAGAAGATGTGCAGTTTGTAACCTGCTTAATTCGCCTTATGTCCTACATGCCCTCAGTATGGTGTTCATTAAAGTCTCAGCTGTTTTGTTCGTAGCAGTGGCAGCCTAAACACAGGCTTATTTTTCTTTGTTAAAAGCCCAGATTGTGCATAAATATACCCCTAATCTGTGTGTGTGTGTGTGTGTGTGTGTGTGTGTGTGTGTGTGTTTTAATGGCAAGAAATTACCAAGCATGTAAATGCTTTTTCGTGTTTTCATCACTCAAGCCAGGCATCTGAACTCACTTAGTCCCTTGCCTAGATGCTTATAAAAATAGCACTTCTCCAGTCTTTGGAGCAGGGTTTAACATAACAGCCATCTCCAAAATCAGATAAACTATATTAAGAAGTACAAGTTAGTATAAATGAATTCTATAAATTGCCATTAAAAACCATTCTTACAAGTTCCCACCCCTCCTCTCCAAAAAGTTCCTGTAGGCTCTAGGTTTCCAATCCTAATTGCTTCCATGCATTTGACTATATAGAAGGCTTAAATGAAGTCTACTTTTATTTGTCTGGAAATAATATCAAATGACTCAAATCAATTAATTTTTTGGCTTGAAAAGAAAACTCAAAACTTTACATTTAACTGGTCAATCCACAACCAAAATTTCTGTTCAGTTCTGGTCTGTTTATATGCAGGATTTGCTACAGCACAAAGTTTTTAAATGCAATGTAAAAATAAGTCTTATTAATGTATATACAAATAATTTCAAAACTCATGTATGAACTGTATAGTTAACTGTTCACATGTATCAAATTAATCACATTCTGAAGTCATTAAAAGTAGAAGGTAAAGAAATGTGTCAAATATTTGATTACTGCATTTTTCTGTGAAGTTTGATTAACAAGATAAAAGATTTATTTTTAACTTGTTACTAAGTTGCTTGTGATGTTAATTTTAACATGCAATTAATTAAATGTACATAAAGGACTATTAAAGTATTATGCCTGACAGCTGCAAAAAATAATTTAACCTCCAAATGACTAAAAAATAATCTCTATAGGTCACTTTGGCCCATATAATACACATTTTTAAAATAAAATTACATTAACTATTAAATAGCTTCCTGAATATGATAACTTTAAGAAAACAGTCATAATTGTATCTTCAAATGCTTTTCTCAAGAACTATCAGACAACTGATGGCAGAAAATGGCCTTATTAGGCAAAGACATTGGCGATAACTGGCAAAGTATCAAAAGAACCCCACCAGCAGTCTCCTTTTCATTCCTAATGTTCATTTGTGAATCATTCATAGTGTATCTACTTACAAAGTTGGTTTCAGATAGGAAGAGAGCAATGACTTTTACCCTAGTGTTGATCTTTTATTGTCATTAATCCACCAAGTTTTAAGGAAAAAAGAGATTCCCACACTAGGACACTGAGGATGAAGCATCGTTAAGTGAAGAATAACTGAACATGAGAAAATTACAGGATGGAAAGTAAGTACAGCAATAAAAACCTGAGCAAGGTTAAGCCCACTGCCTTGAAAGGAAGTAAGGCTATACTGATTTCATGTTTCATCCTTAAGAAAACGAACAGAAGGACTTTTCAACACAATATGGCATGTAGTACTATTTCTCAGTTTGAAACCTGTCATACTCCTGATGTCATAATTGGGAGAAACTTAATCCTAAGTCCATACTAAAAGATAACAAAACAGGGTTTACTACGTTGTGGGTGGAACTAAAACTTCAGGAAAAAATTAATCAGAAAAATAGCTGAGAAAAAGTCTCTCACTCCTGGTTTGGATAACAACCATTGTTACTCCAAGCACCCTGGGGGACTTTTATAACTAAGATAACAGGTAACATCAGGTATGTAACTACCATAGGCTAAACCAACCTTCCCCAGAGTGAATTCACAGGGCCCAAGGTGGGGTCTCTGTATACTTACACGAAGACAGGAGGGGGAGGAATGAGGCATCCACATTAACCCAACTTGAATCTTCTTAACAAAATCAAGAAGAAGAATATATTCAATTCTTCACCTTTGAAAAGTGACTCTGGACAACAACACTAAATTACTTAATAGAAATATAATCAACACCAAAAATTGGAAATTATAGTATATAACATAAACACTGAGAAATTTTAAAGCAATGAAGGGGTACCTGCCTTAACACAGAGCCAATACACAAGGTCTAGGAGAATACTTTTATCTCTTTCTTTTTTTGGCTGCTTTAAAAAGGAAACTCTGTCAAAACACTAGCTGACCACTAAGCTAATAGAATAGAGACTTCAATGGTTATACACAACAAAGAATACAGTATTTACAAAAACAGTTTACCAAAGTCACTAAAACAATAACCACCCACAACTACCAGAAACAAACCCTAAGGAGGAGGAGGAGAATCTAAATTCCAGAGTTGCCATGCTGCAATTTCAAAATAATCCAGTTTTCAACAAAAACTTAAGAGGCATGCAAAGAAACAAGAAAGTAAGGCCCATTGACAGGAAAGAAAAGAAATTAACAGAAAATGTCCCTGAGGAAGCCCAGGCCTTACACATACTAGACAAAGACTTTAAACTAATTTTTATAAATATGTTCAAACAGCTAAAGGCAATCACAAACAAAGAACTAAAGGACACCAGGAGAACAATGTCTCAACAAACAGAGAATATCAATAAAAAGATAGACATTATAAAAGCAAGAACAAAAGAGCAATTCTGAAGGGGAAAAGTACAATAAAGAAAACTAAAATTCACTAGAGGGGTTCAAGAGCAGATTTGAGCAGGAAGAAGAATCAGCAAACTTGAATATAAGTCAATTGAGACTTTTTTTAGTCTGTGAGGCAGAAAAAAAAAAGAACAAGGAGAAGAATAGAGCGGAGATAAATGAAATAAAGAGCAGAAAAACAACAGAATTGATAAAACCTAAACTTGGTTCTTTGAAAAGATAATAAAATTGACATACTTTTAGCTAGACTGACATAAAAAAAAGAAAATTACTAAAATCAAAAATGAATTTGGGGGAGCCCAGCCTGGTGGCACAGCGGTTAAGTTTGCACGCTCCACTTGGGCGGCGCAGGGTTCGCAGGTTTGGATCCCAGGCGTGGAAAGACACACCACTCGTCAAGCCATGTTGTGGTGGCATCCCATATAAAGTAGAGGAAAATGGGCACAGATGTTAGCCCAGGGCCGGTCTTCCTCAGCAAAAAAAGAGGAGGATTTGCAACAGATGTCAGCTCAGGGCTAGTCTTCCACACACACAAAATGTTTTTAAAAAAATTAAAGTGTGGTCTTTACTACAGACCTTACAGAAATAAAAAGGATTATACAAAATACTATAAACAATTGTACACCAACAAATTTGATAACCTAAATGAAATGAACAGATTCCTAGAAACACACAAATTGCCAAAACTGACTCAAGAAGAAAGAGAAAATCTGAACAGACCTGTAAGAAGAGATTGGATCAGTAATTGAAAAACTTCCCAAAAAAGCCTAGGACCAGATGTCTTCACTGGTGATCCTACCCAATATTAGTAATAATTAACATTAATCCTCCTCAAACTCTTCCAAAAACTAGAACAGGAGGGAGCATTCACCTGTGAGCCCAGCATTACCCTGATACCAAGGCAAATAAAGAGATTATAAGAAAACTATAGACCAATACCCCTTATGAACATAGATAGAAAAATCCTAAAGAAAATACTAGCAGACCAAATCCAGCAGCATTTTAAGAGGAGTACCTGTGATGACCAAGTGGGGTTTATCCCAGGAATGCAAAGATAGTTCAGTATATGAATATCAATCAACATAAAACATTAATAAAATGAAGAAAACAATGACATGATTGTCACAATCGATGCAGAAAAAGCATTTGACAAAATCCAACACCCTTTCTTAATAAACACACCCAAGAAACTAGGAATGGAAGGGAACTTCCTCAACAAAAAAAAGGGCATTTATGAAAAACTCACAGCTAACATCAGTCAATAGTGAAAGACTGAAAGCTTTCCCCCTAAAATCAGAAACACTTCCATTCAGCATTGGACTAGAAGATCTACCCAAAGTAATTAGGCAAGAAAAAGACAAGGCATCCAAATTGAAAAGGAAGAAGTAAAATGATCTCTATTAAAAATCGATATGATCTAATATACAAAAAATACTAAAGAATACACACACACACACAAAAACTAGCTAATAAATAAATTCAGCAAAGTTGCAGGATACGAGATCAACTTACAAAAATCAGTGTATTTCTTTACACTAGCATAGTTGCAATCCAGCTAAATTCAGTGAGTATATTAAGGAGCCATAATAAAAGAGTCTTTTTGACAAGAAGCTTCTAAATTCATGTGAAGAAACACTTTTGGTTTAGTAGTCCCAATGCTAAAAAACCCAGTTTTTAGGATATTCTATTTAAAGAAAATTTTGGAGAAAGGAACATCATATTACTCTCTGTCACACTTCCATGATATATACTTATTTTAATAACATAGTTAATGGTTATTCTAAAACAAGAGTCAAAAAACTACAGCCCATGATCTCCTGTTCTGGTAAATAACATTTTATTGGAACACATTCATAGGCATTTGTTTACATATTGTCTATGACTGCTTTCAGGCTAAAATGGCATCGCCTGTAAACCTAAAATATTTCCTATCTGGCCCTTTAAGAAAAAAATTGCCAATCTCAGTTCTAAAAAATAATCTAGTATAAAAATTGACTTCAGATTGGCATCTGACAGGTATACTAAGATTTCCCCTCTTCCCTGTCAATTATAAGCAACCAGGCTATTCAAAATCAAAGAAAAAAAACCCAAAAGTATGGCTAAATTAATGTTCAAATGATTATGAGAATATTTCTAATCTAGAACCAAGGATTGGTAATACAAAAAAGGGCTTTGCTCACTAATTAAAGAGATAATGATTTTTAAAGACTGTTAAGTGAAGGATTTGATTGGTAGTAAGTAAGGCTGATGAGAAACACTATCTACCCAAAGAATTAGAGTAAGAGAATTCAGCCTGTTGCAGGAGTGAGACAGGGAACTATTATAAACTAAAGCGATTTTAGATAACTTAATTGAGAGATGCTGTAAGTAGAGAGTGTAGCGTACTTTTCTTTTTATAATTTGTCATTTCAAGAATCCCTAGTCTTGAGTATTCTGTATATTTCAAATAAACTAAGCATGTGTTCTATATTAAACTGGCATGATGAATGAAGGGAAAAGATACGGTACCATTTGAAAAAAGTAAAAATCAATGGAAGAGGAACCCTAGGGTCTTTTTTTCTTAATTAATAAACTTTATTTTTTAGAGCATTTTAGCTTAAGAAAAAAATGGAGCAGAAAGTACAGAGTTCCCATATATCCTCCCACCCCCACCCTCACATACAGTTTCCCCTAGTAATCACATCTTGCATTAGCGTGGCACACTTGTTACACTGATGCATCAATAGTGATACACTAACTGGAGTTGATAATTTATATTAGGTTTACTCTTTGTGTTGTACATTCTGTGGGTTTTCACAAACATATAATGACATGTGTCCACCATTACAGTATCATACAGAACAGTGTCATTGCCCTAAATATCCACTATGCTTCACCTATTCATCCTTCCCTCCCTCTCCACCGCACCCCCAATGACCACCACTGATCTTTTTACTGTCTCCAGACTTTTGCCTTTTACAGAATATCACATCATTGGAATCATGTATGTAGCCTTTTCAGATTGGCCTCTTACACTTAGCAATACACATCTAAGCTTCCTCTATCTCTGTGGCTTAACAGCTCATTTCTTTTCATCACTGAATAATAATTTCATTGTATACATGTACCACAGTCTGTTTATCCATTCACCTACTGAAGGACATCGTGGTTGCTTCCAAGTTCAGGCAATTATGAATAAAACTAATACAAACACTGTGTGGAGTTTTGTGTGTGGACATAAGTTTTGAACTCATTTGGGTAAATATCAAGGAGTGTGATTGCTGGATCATATAGGAATAGTATGTTTAGTTTCATAAGGAAATGCCAAACTGTCTTCCAAAGTGGCTGTACCCTTCTGCATTCCTATCAGCAGTGAACGAGCGTTCTTGATGCTCCACATCCTTGCTAGCAATTGGTGTTGTCAGTGTTTTGGATCTTAGTCATTCTAATACATATGTAGTGGTATCTCATTGTAATTTGCAATTCCCTGATGACCTATGATATTGAGCATCTTTTCCTATGCTTATTTGTCATCTGTATATCTTCCTTGGTGAGGTTTCTTTTCAGTTATTTTGTCCATTTTTACATTGGGTTTTTGTTTTCTTCTTGTTGAGTTATAGAAGTTCTTTGTATATTTTAGACACCAATCCTTTATCAGATACTTTTTGCAAAGATTTTTCTCCCAGTCTGTGACTTGTCTTCCATTTTCTTAACAGTGTCTTTCAAAGAGAAAAAGATTTTAATTTTAATTAAGTCCAACTTACCAATTTTTTCTTTCACAGATCACGCTTTTGGTTTTAAAACTAAAACATCATCGCCAAACCCAAGGTCACCAAGATTTTCTCCTACATCATCTTCTAGGAATATTATAGTTTTGTATTTTACATTTAGGTTTATGATCCATTTTGAGTTAATTTTTGTGAAAATATATAAAAATCTATGTCTAGGGGCTGGCCCAGTGGCATACTGGTTAAGTTCACGTGCTCCACCTTGGCAGCCCAGGGTTTGTGGGTTTGGATCCCAGGGGAGGACTTACACACCGATCATCAAGCCATGCTGTGGCAGCATCCGATATACAAAATAGAGGAGGATTGGCATGGATGTTAGCTCAGGGCCAATCTTCCTCACCAAAAAAAAAAAAAAAAGAAAGAAAGAAAATCTATGTCTAGATTTCTCTTTTTGTTTGTTTTTTTGGCATGTGGATATCTAGTTGTTCCAGCACGATTTGTTAAAAAGACTATCCTTTCTCCATTGAATTGCCTTTGCTCCTTTGTCAAGATCACTTAAGTATGTTTGTATGGGTCTATTTGTGGGCTCTCTATTCTGAAGTCAGGTAGTGTCAGTCTTCCAACTTTGTTCTCCTTTAATGTTGTGTTGGCTATTCTGGGTGGGTCTTGGATTTTAATAGAGAAATCCTGTCTAGTTACACTGAAAAGTGACTGAACAAATTCATAGAACCAGGCTACAAAGGCCTCTTAGAGCTTTCTTTAAAACGTCACTTAATCCAAAAAAACATAGGGGGCTCTATAGGCTTAGGAAGGTGCTTCTGAAATGCTGTATAACTCTGACATGTGGTCAATCAATCCTCAGACCTGACATGGATTAAACATTTTAATGGCATATTATGCTATTTCAAAAAGTTTTAGGTAATTGCCTACTCATGAGAGCTAAGAATGAGGACCACATACAGGCAAGATTTGGAAGAAAGCAATTAACTTCTTACATTTGGCCTTCTTTAATAAAACGAATCAGTGTCTCTTTTAAAACTCTATTACATTTTAAAGATCAAATATTTAAATAATCAGATTTCTGTTACTCTTCTAATAGTCTATAACATAGGCTAAGGAATCAATAGACAAATCATTTTAAAATTCAAGATAGCATGTAGAGACCAGGTATATGAGAACAAAATTAGGGCCAAATGAGAACTGCTTATTGTAGTATATGTAGCAACTAAGTAGTAGTTTACCCAGGCTAAACTCAAAATGTTAAAGAATTACCTACTTTTTTACTATTGACAACTGTTCTTCTAGTACATTACTCTATTCTGACTCATCTGATCTATGAATAAGCTGGTAGACTGAACTCAGAATTTGGGATACACAATGAAAGCCAGTGCGGGACTGCTGCATAAACATTCACCAGTATTGAAAAACTAAATATACTCCCATGAACCTCTTTCCTAGAAATGAGAGAGATAATTTTTCAATGTCTGTGGATTCTCTAAGCTTCTTATATTTTACATTTAAATATTTATTGCCTAATTACTCTTATGCCTGCTTCCTTTTTTTTTTTACTTGCAATTTTATGAATTTTTGTCATTAACCAAAGGGGAAAGAGGAAAAGAAGATGAAAGCAATAGAAACTTAAATCAATCAAATTACGCAAAAAGATTGTCAAATTTTAAAATCAGAGTATTGAATTACCTGGATTGCATTTCTCTCCCTTCCACATAAAATCACCTTTTGATTACATGATAGTAAATCTTGCTCTCATGTTTACAAAGAATAGCAGATCTTATTAATTACGACTAGGTTGACAATTCATCTCCTTCCACATACTCTGCCTATACAGAAACAGAAATGTAACCATTTTTTCCTCCCTGGGTCGTCTGATCTCAGTAGAGGACCAGGTAGAAGAAGAGCTTTTTCCTTGGCTATTAAAGTAAATTCTTAGGTAAGAAATATTCATATTAAAATATAAAACAAAAGCTGATTCAAGAATCAAACTTTTTTCTTCCTACCTTTTTTATATTCTACACCATTCTGTTCCCCTCCTTAGGGTGAGTAATTAGGAATAACCTATTTCATGATAGTCAAAAACTGGTATATTATTGCAGTATTAAGCAAAAACCAGATAAAACTGAACACTTAAAATTTTACAGGATCTGTGTTCTCTTCCCTAACTACCATTAAGTTTCCAATACTATTTTTTTTTTCAGTGAGAAAGATTGGCCCTGAGCTAACATCCATTGCCAATCTTCCTCTTTTTGCTGAGGAAGACTGGCCCTGGGCTAGCATCTATGCCCATCTTCCTCTATTTTGTATATGGGACACTGCCACAGCATGGCTTGATGAGCGGTGTGTAGGTCCACGTCCAGGATCTGAACCCGTGAACCCTGGGCCACCGAAGTGGAGCACACAAACTTAACCACTATTCCACTGGCTGGCCCCTCCAGTACTATTTATGCAAAGATAAATAGGACATATATTGGTAAGTACCAAGAAAAGCATTTGTTTCATTTACATTCTTGCAAGCTTTGCTTTCTGGCTTTGTACTTTCTCTTTTATCACTTTATATCTAGCAGCTCTTCCACAAAACCACTCAGTCCATTAAAAGTTTCTTTCTTTCTGATATAAGGAGCCAAGAATGCATTATATTACATTTTTCTATGTGAAGTATGCTATTAAATAATAGCTTGTACACTAATTAAAGCAGATGTAATTGTGAGAACACATTGACATTGTTAAAGTAAATTACTCAATTTGTTAATAGTTTCATTTCAAGTGACCTTAATTGTATTAATTGTGATACTAGCAAATTAAATTGAAGAGCATTAAATACATTGTTCTAATAAGTCCTAGAGGAACAAATTTTCCATTGCATCAGCAAAGGGAAAATAATGATTATATGCCCCCGGCCCAAAGTCGAGCACACATACACACACACATATACAATGGGTCAAACAGAACAGGTCTCACTAGACCGCATTTACTGTTACTATTTTAATATTGGTAGCATGGCACAAAACTACAGAAGTAACTGAGCTTTAGATAAATGGCTAATTTTATTTTTTATTCTTTTATCTCAGATTAGACAGAAATTATTTTACCTTAAAGTTAAAATGTTGAGAATGAAAAAACAAAAATTGGTATAGAGGACTGCAACATGAAAATAAATTTAAAAAATACTACAACTCAGTGTAAATCAGGCATTACTTACTAAATGCCTGGTATCAAGTCATAAGGATATATATTATAAAACAGCTGACCCCCATTCTTGAGAAGAAACTCAAGAGTTCAACAGAGATAACAATACAGACTGTTAAATAACTCTCGGTCTTTAGAATAAAATCTACACTCCTCAGCCTGGCTTACAAACTTTCATAATCTGGCCCCTGCCGACTAGACCCATCCTGGGTGATTCCCCTGTTACCCATGGTACCCCAGCCACAATGATCTACCTTCAGTTCCTTGAATGTGGCAACCCTATTCCCATCCTTGGGACTTCCTTGGTATGAACTCTTTCCTTTTTCTGGACTGGTGTTTCTTTCTGTCTGTCTGTATCTCTTTCTCACCATCTTGGCATGCCTGGCTCTTCTTCATCTGTCACTCACATCTAGCTGATATATCACCGTCTTAGAGAAATCTTCTGGGACGATCTGAAGTATGCACCCAGTCACTCACTGCAACATTACCCATTTTAATTCTTTGCCTAGTATTTATCACTATCTTATTTTTTTTATTTCTGTACTTTTTTTTTTTTTTTTACTGTCTCTCTCATACTAAAATGTGAATTCCACTGAGAGAAAGTACTTGGTCTACTTGTTTAATAGTCCATCATCAGATACTAGATAGTGAACAAATATTTTTGAATGAACGAATGAACATCAGGTCTGCGGGGTACAGCCTCTACTGTGTGCGATAAAATACATGCGCCTCTATGATCCCTATTCATTTACTGAGTATCACTGAAATTTCTTAACCATCATGCTAACATGTTTTATTGAAAATCTATTAGTTCAATAAAACAGATCTATTCACAAGTCTAATTTAAGATTCAAGTTGATAGCAATGTTCTAAGCTTGGTCAAAATCAGTCATATTCTATCAAAACTATCACTAAAGAGAAATGCTAGGAAGTTAATTGTCACTTAATCTCTGTACATTTAGAAGAAGAAAGGAGAAGGGAAGGAAAGTAGAAGAATTATTATTTAAATACATATTCAATACATATTTAAATACATATTCCCATAATATAAATGATTATTTGGCTCACACATTGCCTTATATATGACTTGAGTAAGTAAAAGTAAATTCTCACTATTTATCTGTTGATAAATCAAGGCTGGTCAATGGTTTTACTGACTAACACTAAATATATATTTGTAAGTTCAAGAAAGACAAACAATCACTGTACTTTATAGGAATACAATAATTGTCAAATGGTAGAATATCAGACCATTTCCAAAGATTCAAGTAAATTATATTTTTAATACTAGAGATGTAATAAAAGAAAATGACCACTTAAAGTAAATAACTTGAGATATTACTATTTTTATGACTTATTGGCTTCTTTATTTCTTCCATTTAAAACAACTCAGATTTTCCTAAAATATAAAAATAAACCAGCTTGAAGCTAACATGTTTCTTCCCTTGTGCTTTCCCATATTCCACACACGAGATGCATTCTCAGGAAATTCAAGGAGCAGTACAGTCCAACACCAAAGTACAAGTATTGCATGAAAAAAGATTTCATATTTCAAAACATCTGTTTGATTGACAAGCAAGCCCTCCTTACAGCAAAAATACAGTGATGGCAAACTTATTTTCAATTCTCATAGAATATAAGTTAAGAATAAAAAATAGCTCAGATTAATGATATATCAATAAGGCAAAGTGTATTCTCAAAAACTTTTAGTAAAGACATCTTTTAAGAAAGAACCATGTCAGAGAATAACCCCCAAAATGTACATTTACAAACCCAAAGAAGGGAAATCACAATAAAAATATCACAACAAAAAAGATGTCCCTTTTAATCACAAATTACATATATAATTTCTAAACTGTTGAAATATGCTAAAGTAGAGATCAATATCTACCAATGTAATACATATTAAAACTCTGTGCAGTAAACTGACTGTTCTGTCCTCAGTATTTAAAAAGATCATTGGAATACATACTAATAATTTTTTAAAATCCCCTAAACTGAAACACACAAAATGGGCTTTACTTAAGTCTACAAGAAAATTTATAAATATCCAAGTATAATGGTATCAAAAGTTAAAAAAAAAACCAAAAACCTATTACATGCAAAGAGAATTCTTCCAAAATATACCAGCTATATTAAAAAATACTCCTGGCTGTTTTAGATTAAAGTAAGAAAGTCTGGAATCTTTAAAAACAGTTCAGGTAGACACAGTTTTAAAAATTGGTAATGCTATGAAAGGAGTTAGGAGAAGCATGAGGGACGTGGACAATTATACTTGGGAGAGACCAATTATTCATTTCACTACTAAGCAATGGGGGAGAAAGAAATGTGTTTTAACATGTGAATGAATAAAAAGAAGCTGTAATATGTAACAAGGCAGGTGATAACTCTAATATACTTTGCTAAGCCATGTGAGCTGAAAGTTGAATATCTCATTATTTAAACATTCCAAACTCTGGCTCTGTCTTTTCTAGTCCCACCAATGGATTAACAAAAAGCAGGTAATATAATTCTTTGATAAGAAATTCATTGTAGGTCACTTCACCTAAGTGGGTTTTTTTGGTTTCTGTTTTTCTAAAGTTTGAAGATAATATTGACACTCTAAATCACCAATATCTACTCTAATTATGCCTAGACTAAACCAACCAAAACCACCATCACCCAACCTCCCATTTTTGGTGATCCAAGAATGTTATAAAGGCTGACTAAGCATGATGGGAAAAATATCTTAAGGTATGGATTTTCCTTTCCAGACCAACTTTGCCCAAGGGGGTATTGGCGACGGCTTTTGGAGGGCTACTATTTCTGTCTGCCACTACGGGCCAGCAACGAGGTCTCCTTTGCTCCTAGGACACTGGGAAATGAATAATATCCAAGTATAGCCACAAGGTGACTCAATAACTCTTCACATATCCCCAATATAAAGTAACTCTAAAGGAGCATAACTAAGCAAATAAAGAGAATTGCCATACCAACAATAAATTTGAAAAAAACCTAAAAACCAGATGCAATTAATTAGGAATGAACAACTCAATGAAAAAAGACCAGAACTGAGACCAGAAGACATTATTTTTTTAATTTCAAGGGTCTACATTTTACCAAGAGTGAGCTTCATTGTTACCATTAAAATGTCTAACTTGGAGTGGTGCTGTCAAAATGGTGGCGTACGCGGACTCTGAACTCACCTCTTCCCATGGACACCAAAGATTTACCACTACTCTTGGAACAACTACCTCTGAGAGAGAACTGAAACCTGGATAAAAAGAACCTCCACAACAGGGGACAGTCCTGACTGAGGTGGAAGAGGCAGAAACTCCTTTCTGGAGGGGAAAAAAGCCACATTCACAAGCCACAACGCTTCACGGCTGCCCGGGAGCAATCCAAAGGTACACAGCCTTTCCTGGAGAAGAGGGGGACCTGAGCAGGGGAGTGACGCCACTATAAACATCTTTTGGACCCATCACAATGGTAACGAGTGTCATAATATCTGGCTTTGATGGCTACTAACAACAATGGGGAACATCCCTGGAAAAGCTATCAGAAATAAGGGAAAAAGAAAAGCCAGCTCTTATAGGGGCCATGCACAAATTCACCTGTTTCGGAAGGCAATCTAGAATCACTAGAGAGAAAGGTGCACAGTCCTTTGGCAAGAAGACACTTACCTGATAGGCCCTGGAGGCATATCAGTGAGAGGTGAGACCTCTCCAGAGACTGAGACATTGGCAGCAGCCATTGTTGTGACCTAGTGCAGGCATCCTGACACACACACTGGCAGACGCCATTGGAGTTCTTCCCCTGGCCTGTTAGCCCAGGGTCTGCCCCACCCACTAGAGCACTGATTTAATCCAGTTCAGCCAAGGCAGGCAGCCCACCCTAGGGACTGGCCCCACCAAACAGTATGCCCTTGGGCAACTCGTGGGCCCACAAAGGCAAAGTGCCTGGAAACTCTACAACCAGGTGAGTGGGGCCATCTCTGTGGGGCAGGGCATGTGTGAGGAACAGGTGTAGTGTGTGGGGACTCAGCAGTGGGGCGACTGGGTCCACTTCAGGGGGATGGGGTGCATGCATGGGGTAGGATTGTGTTGATGGTGTGTGTGGCCTTTTGGGCAGAGGGGCTTGTCAGCTGCAGAAGACTTCTGCTTCTCTAACAGCCACATAAGGGACTGGACCCAGCTTCCAAAGCCTGAAATAATTAGGTGCTCCCATTTCTGGGGCCAGTCCCACCCAGCTGCAATGCTGAGAGAGCTGACAAGAGCCTTGCAGGCCGAAGACCTACAGCAACTGTAAGCCCCTGAGCCTAACAACCAGCCATGCTGGGGGTCTACTCACTTAACAGGAATGTGCTATTAGACCTTGCAGCCAACTGTGCTGGGGCTCCCATATCTGATAAAGTGACTGAAGGGTCCATAGCAGCCACACACAGCTGAGTATTACAACAGCCAGCCAAGGGGACAGCCCAGCCTCCCTGGGCACCTGCAGCAAGAGCAACCCTGCCACACAGAAGAACACACACAGCCCACACGGAGAACCCTCCTGGAATATGTGAAACTGGTGAGGAGAGGGAAGCACTCTGCTGGGCCTCTTAAGGCATCTCTTACATAAAGCCACCTCTCCAAGATTGGGAGACATAACTGACCTACCTAATACACAGATGTAAGCATAAAGAAAGAGGCAAAATGAGGAGGCAAAGGAATACATTCCAACTAAGGGAAACAGAAATGAGCAATCTACCTGACAAAGAGTTCAAACAAAACGTCATAAGGATGCTGACTGATCTTGGGAGAATGGATGAACTCAGTGAGAACTCAAAAAAGAATTGGAAAAAATAAAAAAGAACCAATCAGAAATGAAGAATACTGGAAATGAAAAATTCACTAGAGGGACTCAAAAGCAGAGCAGATGATACAGAAGAACAGATCAGCAAGCTGGATGAAAAGACTAGAAGAAATCACCCAAGCTGAACAGATAAAAGAAAAAAGAATTAAAAAGGAAAAGGACAGTCTAAGGGACCTCTGGGACAACATCAAACGTGCTGACAACCATGTTATAGGTGTCCCAGAGAGAGAAGAGAGAGACAAAGGGGCAGAGAATCTATTTGAAGAAATAATAGCTGAAAACTTTCCTAAACTAAGGAAGAAAATAGACATCCAGGTACAGGAAGCACAGAGAGCACCAAACAAGATAAACCCAAAGAGGCCCACACCAAGAAACATCATAATTAAAATGTCAAGAATTAAAGATAAAGAGAGACTCCTAAAAGCCACAAGAGAAAGGCAACAAGTTACATACAAAGGAAACCCCATATAGCTATCAGCTGACTTCTCAGCAGAAACCTTACAGGCTAGAAGGGAGTGGCACGATATTTTTAAAGTGCTGAAAGGAAAAAACCTACAGCCAAGAATGCTCTATTCGGCAAAGATAATCATTCAGAATGGAAGGAGAGATAAAGAGTTTCCCAGACAAGCAAAAATTAAAGGAGTTTATCACCAAGAAATCAGTCTTACAAGAAATGCTAAAAGGACTTATTTAAGGGGGGAAAAGAAGACCACAAACAGGAATAAGAAAAGTCTCAAAAAAAAAAAAAAAGGCAATAAAAACACTGGTAATTATCAAGCACTTATGAAGATAATATGAATGTCAAGGGACAAAAGTACTAAAATGACCTATTTCCATGATAACAGGGTAACGGATAGAAACACACAAAAAAAGAAGTCAGACGAGATCAAAAACATAAAATGTGGGAGGAAGGGAGTAAAAGAGTAGAGCTTTTAGAAAGAGGTCAAACTAAAGAGACCATCACCTTAATACAGATTGCTATATATATTGGCTATTATATATGAACCCTATGGTAATCACAAAACAGAAACCTATAATAAATACACAAAAAACTTAGAGAAAGGAACTGAAACATAATACTAAGAAAGCCATCAAAACACAAGGCAAGAAAGGAAGAGAAGAAGAAAGGAACAGAGAAGAACTACTAAAACTCCCAGAAAAAAAGTAACAAAATGGCAGTAAGTACATACTTATCAATAGCTACTTTAAATGTCAATGAACTAAATGCTCCAATCAAAAGGCATAGGGTCACTGATTGGATAATAGAACAAGACCATATACATGCTGCACACAAAAGACACATTTCAGACCTACAGACACTCACAAACTGAAAGTGAATGGATTGAAAAAGTTACTCCATGCAAATGGCAATGAAAAGAAAGCTAGGGCAGCAATACTTGTATCAGACAAAATAGACTTTAAAACTAAATCTATAACAAGAGACAAAGAAGGGCACTACATAATGATCAAGGCAACAATCCAACAAGAGGATAGAGCATTTGTAAATATCTATGCACCCAACATAGAAATACCTAAATACATGAAACAATTATTAACAGATATAAAAGGAGAGATAGACAGTAACACAGTAAGAGTAGGGGAATTTAACACTCCACTTACACCAATGGACAGATCATCCAAACAGAAGATAATAAGGAAACATTGGCCTTAAACAACACAATAGACCAGATGGACTTGGTAGATATATACAGAACATTCCATCTAAAAACTGCAAAATACACATTCTTTTCAAATGCACATGGAACATTCTCCAGGATTGATCACATATTAGGCCACAAAAAAAGTCTCAAGAAATTTAATAAGACTGAAATAATACCAAGCATCTTTTCTGACTACAATGGCATGAAACTAGAAATCAACTACAGGAAGAAAATCAGAAAAGCCACAAATATGTGGCAATTAAACAAAATGCTACTGCACAACGATTGGGTCAATGAAGAAATCAAAGGAGAAATTAAAATATACCTGAAGACAAATGAAAATGAAAATACAACATGCCAGAATTTATGGGATACAGCAAATGCAGTTCTAAGAGGGAAGTTTATAGCAATACAGGAATACCTCAACAAATAAGAAAAATCTCAAATGAACAATCTAACAGTGCATCTAAAGGAACTGGAAAAAAGAAGAACAAAGCCCAAAATCAGTAGAAGGAAGAAAATAATCAAAAACCTCCCCCCAAAATAAAAGCCCAGGACCAGACAGCTTCCCTGGTGAATTCTAGCAAACATTCAGAGAAGACTTAATACCTTTCCTTCTCAAACTCTTCCAAAAAATTGCAGAGGAGGGGAAGCTTGCTAACTCATTCTACGAAGCCGACATTACCCTGATACCGAAACCAAACAAAGACAACACACAAAAAAGAAAATTGCAGGTCAATATCACTTTTGAACATCAAAGCAAAAATCCTCAACAAAATACTAGCAAATTGAATACAACAATACATTAAAAAGATCATACACCATGATCAAGTGAGATTTATTCCAGGGACGCAGGGATTCAACATCCTCAAATCAACCAACATGATACACCACATTAACAAAATGAAGAATAAAAATCACATGATCATCTCAACAGATGCAGAGAAAGCATTTGACAAGGTACAGTAACCATTTATGATAAAAACTCTGAATAAAATGGGTATAGAAGGAAAGTACCCTAACATAATAAAGGCCATGTATGACAAGCCCACAGCTAATATCATTCTCAATGGTGAAAAACTGAAAGTTATCCCTCTAAGAACGGGAACCAGACAAGGATGCCCACTTTCATCACTCTTATCGAACATAGTATTGGAAGTCCAAGCCAGAGCAATCAGGCAAGAAAAGGAAATAAAAGGGATCCAAATTGGAAAAGAAGAAGTGAAACTGCCACTATTTGCAGATGACATGATTTTATATATAGAAAACCCTAAAGAACCCACCAAAAAACTTTTATAAATAATAATTGAATACGGTAAAGTTGCAGGATACAAAATCAACATACAAAGATCAGTTGCATTTCTATACATTAACAAGGAAGTAGCAGAAAGAGAAATTAAGAGTACAATCCCATTTACAACTGCAGCAAAAAGAATGAAATATCTAGAAAGAAACTTAACCAAAAAGATGAAAGACCTGTACTCTGAAAACTATAAAACGTTGAAAGAAATTGAAGAAGACACAAAGAAATACAAAGATATTCATGCTCTTGGATTGGAAGAATTAACAGTAAAAATGTTCATATCTCCTAAAGCAATCTATAGATTCAATGCAATCCCTGTCAAAGTTCCACAACATTTTTCACAGAAATAGAACGAAGAATCCTAAAATGTATATGGAACAACAAAAGACCCCAAATAGCCAAAGGAATCCTGAGAAAAAAGAACAAAGCTGGAGGTATCACACTCCCTGATTTCAAAATATCCCGCAAAGCTATAGTAATCAAAACAGCATGGTATTGGCACAAAAACAGACACAGAGATCAATGGAACAGAATTGAGAGCCCAGAAATAAACCCACACATCAACGCACAGCTAATTTTCCACAAAGGAGGCAAGATCATACAATGGAGAAAGGAAAGTCTCTTCAATAAATGGTGTTGGGAAAACTGGAGAGCCACATGCAAAAGAATGAAAGTAGACCAATATCTTACACCATACACAAAAATTAACTCAAAATGGATTAAAGGCTTGAATGTAAGACCTAAAACCATGAAACTTCTAGAAGAAACATAGGCAGTACGCTCTTCAACATTGGTCTTAGCAGCATATTTTCAAGTACCATGTCTGACTGGGCAAGGAAAACAACAGAAAAAATAAATAACTGAGAACACATCAAACTAAAAACCTTCTGCACAGCAAAGGAAACCATCAACAAAACGAAAAGACAACCTAACAATTGGGAGAAGATATTTGCAAACCAAATATCTGATAAGGGGTTAATATCCAAAATATATCAAGAACTCATACATCTCAACAACAAAAAAATGAACAACCCAATTTAAAAATGGGCAAAAGATCTGAACAGACATTTCTCCAAAGAAGATATACAGATGGCCAACAGGCACATGAAAAGATGCTCAACATCATTAACTACCAGGGAAATGCAAATCAAAACTACAATGAGATATTATCTCACTCTCGTCAGAATGGCTATAATTAATAAGACAGGAAACAACAAGTGTTAGAGAGGACGTGGAGAGAAGGGAATTCTCATACACTGCTGGTGGAAGTGCAACCTGGCACAGTCACTATGCAAAACAGTATGGAGATTCCTCCAAAAATTAAGACTAGAACTACCATACGATCTAGCTATTCCACTACTGGGTATTTATCCAAAGAATGTGAAAACATGAATGTGTAAAGATATATACACCCCTATATATCCTCATCATTTAAATGTTTATAATTGATATTTAATCACTATATTTTCATGTCAATTCTGAAGCAGATTTTGAGTTCACTTCCATCCACTCAAGTGAGTTAGTGGTATCTTGAGAATGGCTTAAACACTAATTACAGATCATCAATATTCTTCCAATCACTAAATCATACATTTTATCCTTTTATCCTCTTTAACCTATGTAATCCTTGAAGCACTGACCACTCTGGACCTTCTGGAAGCTCTCATGTCTGTAGCTTCTATAATGTTGGCGCTCCTCTATCTTTCCCTTACTTTGGCTATCCCTCCAATATTTTTAAAATACTGCTCTTTCTATCCAATTTCTAATCATGGAGAATTCCTCAGCTCTTTCCTCTCTCTTTCTTTGCATTTCTTATCTGTCTCATACTTTTAACTGTTATCTCTGGAAGATGACTCTTGGCTCTCTAACTCATGGCCAAAATTTCAAACTGAAGTCTCTCATTTCCAACTTCCTTTTGGACAGTTTAATTTAGAGGAACTAGGAATGTTCACTGCTCTCTGATTTCACTGCTACCTATTGTTACACTACTTAACAAAACTTGTTTTTAAGGAGACATTTTTAAAACCATCCATTTTTTTATCCATATTACTGTCATTTAAGAACTCCCAAGTCACTCACCTATTTATTTAACAATCTTTTTATCTTCAACAAAGCTACTGTTTTCCTTGATGACTTTATAGCCTTACTCATACTTTTTCATCTATCATCTATCTAAACTGCCTTCTCCCTTGATATCTAGGCAGAATTTTTGATTGAAAAGATACTTCTTGCAAAAAGATACTTCTTGCAAAACTATGCAGACACTAAAAAGATAAGTGGTTGTCAGGGGTTGAGGGGCGAGCAAGAATAGGCAGAGCACAGAGGATTTTGTGAAAATATTGAGCTGGTTTATTGGCTACCACTAAACAATCAAACACTTATATACTGTTAGCATATCCCCTTCATGACTCCCATCACCAGACTACTCTGCACTTCATCTCCCATGGCTCCATCCTTTCCAAAACTTTCTACTCTGCCCACTTAGAACCCCCTTCCATGATAGCAAACTTACTTATATGCTCAAATCATCAATGACTTCTTCCACCATCAACTTCCATGCCTACAATCCACCTGTTACACTCCCCTGACAAAACTTCTGCCTGCTTTTCTTTGTTGCTAAATCCCAGGTGCTGAATTCTGCTGGACATAATCACACAAATTTACAAGCTTCTATCACCTATAAATTATGATGTTTAATCTCAACTTGGCCCCCAAGGTTATGTATTCTTTACCAGCTCAATCTAACCTTTGTCACTACTCTCCACAAATCTTCAAATGCTTTATCTTATCACTTTTAGCAATTACCTTGCCCTAACTTATCAAAAAAGAGATTAAACATCAGTGATATTTCATTGAACTCTCTCCCATCCAACTAATGAACTTACTGTACCTAAAATCTTCTTTTCCCCTTCCCTCCTATTATTACAATGAAAATAATGACCCTCTCTGCCTACAAATCCTAACATCTTGGCTCTAGACTACATCTCCTCCAATTTCCAAGACCTCAGGACTCCTCTTCCATTGATTTTAACTTTTTCAAGTACAACCATAATTTTCCCTCTATTTCTCATGCCAGTTTAGTTTAGAGCACATGATACAGACTACTCAAAACTATGGATTCTTGAGATTACAAAAAGCACTGTGCGAGTGATGGTCACAATGACTCTGTCCAGTGACAGCTTCTATTTTCTTAAACCTTTAGCTAAACTTTGGCAGTTTTGCTCACTCTCTCCTTAGCATCTTGACTTCTTTGATTCCATACTCCCCTGGTTTTCCTTCTACTTCTCTAGCCACTCTTTCTTAGTCTTCTTTGCAGGATCCTCTTCTGCTGCAAGGTCTTTAAATTGGCTTCTCTTAAGACTGGTCCTAGGTTTTCTTCTCACACTAGGTGCTATTGGGTGATCACAACCATTCACATTGTTTGGGCTATCATACTTATTAAGCTAGCAAATCTTCATCTCTAGCCCAATCCCATATATTAAATATCAGACCCATACATCAAAATCTTCAGGATGTCTTCATTTGAATGTCATAAGACACTTCTAACTCACATCTGAAAATGAACCTACACTCTTCTCTGCCACCCCCCCATCCCACCTGTACCACATAAAGCTCCTCCTCTAGAGCACCCGATCTCAATACAGGCATTATCACAGAACTAACTGGTCAACTCAGAAAACTGGATGTCACTTCAAACTTCTCTCCCCTATCACTTCCCCATATCCAAATATCAAGTACTGTCAATTCTACCTACTAAATATCTTTCAAATGTTTTCACTTCTCTCCATTTCCAGTGCTACTTTGCCAGTATAGGCTCCTCTGATTTCTCACCTAGAATACTGCAATGGCTTCTTAACTGCTCATTCAGTTCCAGTCTTACCCTATCACTGTAGTTTATTTACCCTACTATAGCCAAAATAATCTTTCTAAAATACAACTCTGGCCATAAGATTCCTTCACTGGGCTACTCACTGTTCTTAGTGTAAAGTGACTTCATGGCCCTGGTCTTCAGTCTCATTTGTGCCATTCCTCTTTTGAACTCTAGCCTCCAACCACACTGGAATGCTTTATGTTCAGCAGAGGGCAAGCTCATAGCACATACTCTTTACTCAGACATCTGGCTAACAGCTACTTATCCTTCAGGTTCTGGCTAGATAGATGTCACATCTTCCTTGACCCACCACCACCACAAATTTAAGTTAGATTTCCCACCAATGTACTATCTGAGCATACTGTTAATTTCCTTAGGAAAGCACTTATCATTCTCTATCTTTTTTTTTTTTTTTTGTGAGGAAGACCAGCCCTGAGCTAACATCCGTTGCTAATCCTCCTCTTTTTGCTGAGGAAGACTGGCCCTGGGCTAACATCGTGCCCATCTTCCTCTACTTTATATGGGACGCCGCCACGGCGTGGCTGACACGCAGTGCGTCGGCGGGCGCCCGGGATCCGAACCAGCGAACCCCGGGCTGCCAAGCGCGGACGAAACTGCTACGCCACCAGGCGGCCCCTCATTCTCTATCTTAACTGGCCATTTACTTTTCTCTGCCTTGTTTCTCAAATCCTGGCTATTAACCATAACAACAAGGCATTCAGGACTATGTTTACCTTTTTCATTGTTTTATTTCTAGCACTCAGAACAATGCCTGGTACATAGAAGGCACTCAAATATTTACTGAATGGCAACAAACTTTAGAAGTGTAAACTTAAGAAAAGCCTATACCACCAAAGGTTGTTGATTCCATAGTGTTTCATATGGAAATTAAACAATATGTGCTATAAATCACATCAATAAGTTTTAGAAACCAGGAATTAAGAATGCTATCTTCATAGAATTTTTCACTAAGAACTACGTATATAAAATGTGTATAGTAAATACATAGTTTAGTAAATAAAGCATAGTTTAGTCTATGCTCCCATATTATGGCCACAAACTTTTTGGACAACTAATCATTTATTTTCTTAGCTTTCCCTTGCTAAGTAATCTTTGCTGTGGGTTAATAAGGATATCTAACTTGACATTTATTTGCCAGAAAACTCTCTCCACTTGATCCTTATGGAAATTTTGATATGAATCATAATGAAACAAAAAAAGGAAGAAGTGAATTTTAAGAGAGATTTCAAAGAAGCAGAGGTCAAAGAAACCAAAGGAGGAGAGGAAAGTATATGGACTTTTCAAGCCCTAAAAGAAGAAAAATTCAAGTACTAGAATAATCGGACAAATAAAACAGATTTCATATATAACAACTTAAGACAGGAAGGAGAAAGGTAGATGGAGGAAAGATGCATTGAGCAATTTTGAGAGGAGCTCAAACTGGTAAACACAGTTCATTCATCTGTTATTTATTCAGTGATGTCTATATAACAAGCACTAGCTACACAAATTGGTTCCTGCCCTCATAAAGCTCACACTTTAGACAAGGAGACAAACAAGAAACAACGAACAAAGTAATGTAGGATTACATTTAAGGGTGAGTTCTGTGAAGGAATGAAAAATAATGTCAGAGAACAATGACATGTGGGAAGGCCCAGAGTTTAGAACCGGCTTAGTACATCTGAACAAGGCCAGATAGGCAAGGCAGCCATGAATATCATGGTAAAGAGTTTCAATTTTGTTATTAGTGTATTGGAAAACCACTGAAGAGCTGTAAGCAGGAAAGGATGATTTTTTTTTCTCCCTCCCTAAGATGACTCCAGATAATTAGACCAAAGGCAGGGTTTAAAGTAAGATGACTCAGACAGCATCCTATACTTTAGCCTGATATCTTCAGCAGAACAAATTCATCTTTTATTCAAATCTAAACCCACTTCTACTATATAGAAAACTAAAGATAATACGAAAGCATCATTTTATTATGTCAATGTCAGTGAACTATTTTAATTATTACCAATTTATTCATCAGTAAAGCCAGGCACTCTCTTCTCCTTCTAAAACTCTATAATATTATGACAGAGAGAAAGGAAGATTTGGGACAAAAATAAAATTACAAGGGGCAAAAAGGGAGGAGGCAGGATATTCTGAAAACCTTGGATTTTTTTTTTCCAAGTAGGTTGCTAAATATTTTATACATGAAGACAGAAAGAAAGCTTTGAAACAGATATTATATAAAAAGGTATTACATTAAGTAATTATCTGAATACTTATTATAAAAGCTGTAAGTAAGAAGGCATATAAAATTGAAGCTAAAAACTCTGGCAATATGTAACAAAAAGCTATTCTCAAAAGAAACCTAATAGAGGAAAATGTTCTTTCATCATGAGCAACGTTCCAATCTCTCATAAGCTTGTGAAAACAACTAGTCATTTCAAGAATATTATTTATTTATTTATTTATTTTGTGGGGAAGACCAGCCCTGAGCTAACATCCGTCGCCAATCCTCCCCTTTTTGCTGAGGAAGACCGGCCCTGGGCTAACATCCGTGCTCATCTTCCTCCACTTTATATGGGACACTGCCACAGCGTGGCTGACAGGCAGTGCGTCGGCAGGCGCCCGGGATCCGAGCTCGCGAACCCTGGGCTGCCAAGCGCGAACTAAACCGCTGCGCCACCGGGCGGCCCCAAGAATGTTATTTTATTAATAGGCTAGTTTCCCTAAATTTTGATGTTGTTGTTTTCAGTTTAAAATAAAATGATTACTTTTTCATTTAATTGATGACTAAAAGTTACATGCTAAGAATGAATAATCATGAATAGCTGAACAAACATTTTTCTTTTTTTTTATGGTTTCAACTGGATTACAGGTAACTTCTCAATTATTAATTAATACCCTTTGATCAAAGATCTTGGAATTAAACGTGGTAACTTATGTATATGAGACCAAATTTAATAGGGTGTAGAGAAAATGTCATACTTTCTATGCTGTTCTCTATTTGAAAAAGAAATTTAAGCAAAGTTTAATTCACATGGAAAATAACACCCTAAGATTTTACATGTATATATCCAAACAATTCTTTTTTCTGCTCTCACCCATTTTCCTCAACCACCCGTGAAAATAAATCAATGATATGCAGTTTTCTCTCTACCATTCCTATTATGTGGCTATTTTTGTTAATCCTTTCCAGAATACTCAGAATCATTTAACTCGGTAATGTACTGTTTCTTTATAAACGTTAAAATTCAGATTTGAGAAATTAAAGACTTACTTATTTACCAATGGAATCTATAACAGGAATTTAAAAAAAAAGAAACAAAAAACATGACTTCAATACAGGGAAAGCACTGATTAAGTCCAGAGTTTGCCTACTTACAAAATGAGTCATCCAGTTGCCAAAAATTCCCTCGTGGGAAAAAATGTGTGAAAGGCTTCAAATACATGGAGAACCCCAAGAAAGACATATATTAAACAAACATACTAGAAAGGTGATAATTCTTCAAGTAAATATGACAACCCCATTAAAATGCAACACATGTTTTTCTGCAAAAAGGAAAATCTAAGAAGATGAAATAGATGCTTTATATAAAATATTTACATATACAATGCACAAAACCCACCACGGTTAGTAACCTTTATGGCTTTGAAGAACTAGATATTTACATATCTTTCTTTCTGCATGTGTGTGCTCGCGTATGTGTGTTTTGTATATATTTTTAACAGTTGACAGCTGTTTTAGAGCATACAGAGATGCCAAGCTGAATGAGGGTCTTGATTACTTCAAGATTAGCTCTCTAAAGTTTCTATTCATTTTAAGTGTTGTTAGTTGGAAGAGTCATTAGTCACTTCCTTGTCTCATAGAACATCAGCATACATTTACATTGTTAATGAACATTTGGGGTAAATGAATTAATGGCACTTTTAAACATCAATTCAGTCCTAATAACTTTGTATGTCATAGAAATGTTAGGCTAGGATATAAACGAAAAGCCTTTTCAGTCAAGGTAACTACTTATTCTGCAAACAATAAAGGATAAAATTAATTTATAATGTTTTTTAACTGGTTAAAAAAAAGAACCTCAATATTTAATGAACTAGACCAGAGAAAAATACGCACTTCAAAAAAAAGAAACCCTATGCTGTAAAATAAGCATACAAACCAGAAAATTCTGGTGAAACTATTCCATGTATTTATAACACAAAAACATATTCACTTTTAAAATACCCATTTATAGAAGTGGCAAATTAATTTGACATATTTAATTATGAGTGCTTCTTATAGGTATTATATTTAAGAAAAAACATCACTAGGAAAAGTAGTATCATTCTTACCAGGTGAAATTTTAAAATGCTGAAACTGAAATGTGATACTAATAATTTTTTCTTATTATCAAAACCTTAAGCCGTTTTTGTAAGACCTTTTAGAGAGAAGCTAATATAAAAATAAAATCACAAAAAATAAGTTGTGAAACAAATTATACTATTTTCAATAAAAACGACAATGGCTTTTTTATGACGTAGAAAGTATTAAAGATGCACTAAAAACAGAAACATACTCCATAAAGAATAGCCACCTTAAGCAATCAATTATTTTTTAAAATTCCCAAAACATGAGTTAATGGCAGACCTTTACATCAATATAGGAAAAAATTGTATTTGAAATATACAAAACACATATGAATTACTTTGACTAATTATGATACTTTAAAATAGATCTCACAATCCTGATATATGTATTTCACAAGTGAAAAATTACAAGTAGTTACGTGAGTAAATGAATCAACTTTATTAAACATTTAGTGAATTAGTTAAAAATAAGGATAAGGCTTTAAGAATTCTCACACTCACTGTTTCCTTCTAAGATGCTACATTATTACTAATTCTGAGATAATAACAGAGTTCGACACACATACATTTGATTAATTTTTATAGGGTAGACCCTGAATACAGTTTACCTTTTTAATGATTCATTTTTTTAAACAATTTCAATGCATAGATCTTTAAAAGTACAACACATTTCAATTATTTAAAAGAGAGAGAGAGAGAATCAGGCAAGTCTTTTATTCTAGAATAATCTCCATTTGCTGGAGGGAAAAAGTCCCTGCCAAATCAACACCAAAAGCTTTGACTTCTTTAAAAGATGTTTGATTTTGACAAAAGGCCATTTTGCATTTGAACATCCTTATATTTAAGTTTACGATTTTTTTAAAAACAATGACAGTACATGAAACATTTGGCTAATGCTTCTGTCTACAACTGAAAGTTGAGGTTTTGTGGCGTTCATCTGCATCAAAGTGCTCTACACCTATCCAGGGAAATGTTCAAGTTGCCCTGCTCAGCTTCATCTATAGACCTATATATATAGGTAGGCAGAACTAACTGGAGACCCTCTGCTAGGTTTCCCAGTAAGTGAGGAATGCATCCGCATACAAAACTCACCTGCAGTCTTGTGTGAGTAATTCGACAAGGGGTCAATGCCCACTTCTTGTTCTTCTGGCTGCAGAGGATGCCTAGTTTCAGACAAGGAATGATACATTCTGAGAACTGGATAATGTCACCAAAAGTGACTACCTAAGAGATGAAAAATATAGAGAAAATGATAAATATTTTTTCTTTCTGCTATGACTGGGAATAAATATAAGAAAGAAATGATTAAATTAGCATTACAGACATTAACAAGTTTTCCATAGGCTCCAGTGACTGTTGCTACACATTGGTAGGTATATGCAAAGAAGCGAAAAGGGGACACAAAATTTTCAGTTCAACAATTTCTCCCCAAATCTTAACTTCATGAGTAACCTTTACCCCAATGTTCGATCACATTTACTTTCAATAAACTTCTGCAGAAAAAGTTGAACTGTAAGTTAAATTATTGTCACATTTATAACATCCTTTTGTTTTACTGCTAAAATAATACATATTTATAATAGAAACTTTCAAAATATAGAAAATACAGCAAACTAAAATCACTCATAATTGTTATTAGCTAAAAACACCACTGTTAACATTTCAGTTTATTATACAATCCTTCCTATCTTTGTTCTGGGCATTTAAAACACATATATTTTTCATGTGATCCACCATGCTAAACATACTGATTATATAAATTATTATATTTTCTTTCCCATTAAAAAGTCTATATTATCACTTCTAATGGATCCCTAGTATTCCATTATATAGCTGTAATAATTTATGTAACCAATTCCTTATTAGTAAACAATTACGATGCTTTCAGCTGTTCAACACTATAAACAGCCTCACAATGAATACCTTTTATAATATCTCTGTGTCACATCCATGATTATTTCCTTAGGATAAACTCTTATAAGTGTAATTGCTGGACCAAAACATATATACTAAAAAAAAATAAGATTTTGTGATAAGTTTTGGCAAATTATGCTCTAGAAAGATTTGTATATAATAGAATAATTCATTTCCCTTGGACTCTCATTAACAATGGGAATGGGTAATTCCCTTTTTTTTTGGACCAGTGTGATAGTGAAATTTTATAATGCATTTGCTTGATAACTAGTGAGATTACTGAATACTTCATAAGTTTTCTCTGACATTTGTTTATTATCTTTTGAGGATGGAGTTTATTATCATGATTGTATTCATGATTTGTAAGCATGCTTTAAATATTAAGGATATTAAACCTTTGTCATATGATACATAGATTTTTCTCAGAGTGTGTCTGTCTTCAAATTATAAGGCATTTTTGTGACATAAGAAACTTTTTCATTTATATGCACACAAATATATTTATATCTCCTTTATGGTTTCTGCCTCTGGTATTACAGTTACAGAGACAAGATTATATAAATAATCACCTATATTTTCTTTTAGGTTTGAGGTTTTCCTTTGAAGGTTTTCCTTCTCAATTTTTACTTCTATAAATAATTCCAATTTAAACAAAGATTTTTAAAAATTAAATTATTTTTAAACTTCCAAAATACACTAACTACTTATAAATTTTCTATATCTATAAGGTACCAATGACCTTCCCAAATCAAAATCTTCCAAAAAATAAACTGGGTTCACTAATTTTCATCCAAAATAATGTAAGTAACAATCTTTTAAATTTCAAGAGCAGGGAGGACGTGACGGGAAGAGGAAATGAGGAACGTTAAGTTGGAAAAGAAAGTCCAACCAAAATAAATATGTAATTTTACAGGATAATGGTCTCCACTTACGGAGGAAAGGTTCCAGGAAGCCCATCAACACACAAATTCTTGACCAACCTTTTCCCAACACAAAATGCTCCTTTATCCTGTTCACTTTCTCTCTAAACTCTCACTTTGTAAAACACTCCTTTACATTTTCATATTCTTATCAGAACCCTCCAACTCTTATCCACCCAGACTCATAGTCGATGTTAACAAATACTTTCTCCCTCAGATTGCGCCTAAAACAAAAGAAGCAGAGGGTTAGGCAAAACCAACACTAGAGAAAGCAGAAAACTTGCATTGTCAACATACAGTAACAATTTCTAAAGCCATAAATCCTAAATCCATAAATCTAGACAGTTGTCAGTATTTGCTTCTTATGTACGCAAATCAATTAACTTATATTGAGCACTCACTATACAGAAGGAACTCTGAGGAATATAATCTAATAGAAGATAGCAAAATGTAGATGATCAGTAAATATTATGAAACAGAATCTGATAAATTCTGCTGATCAAATGAATGAGCAAATTAAGAAATAAAGTTCTCTACTATGGAGAAGTAAGAATCACCAAACTCAAATGCCTAATGGGGTCAGGCAAAAAGCATTGTTAATTATAGTTAACATCTACTGAGCAATGAATATATGACAAAAACCACTCTAAATGCTTCATGTATAGTCATCATTTCATCCTCCCAACAACCCTATGATGTACCTCATCATGATTAATATAGAGAGATTAAGTAATTTGTCTACAGTCATGCAATTAGTAAGTGTTGAAGCCAGAATTTGAACCCATCCTGTCTGGCTCCAGAGCTCACATTCTTTACTTCTATACTACACTTGGCTATCAATAAGTCAACGAGACAAACAGACAAGGCATAAAACAAGGGGGTATAAGAGGATGGGGTCTGTGAATAACATCCTTTACTCTGCTTCAACTTTTTCAAGTCAAGCTAGAGATCCAGAATTTTATGTGAAATCTCTTTATTTGTAAGTTTTGGCAAATAATTCAAATTCAAATTTAAAAAAACTGGAACAGATTAAAAACATTTCAAAATTGTGTTTGGCCCATGGACAACAATTTTAATGTAAGATTCATATTTTCTATACATTTTGTTATACTCTTAAAAATACGAGAGTAAACATTTGAAAATGCATATTCCAAGTTAACTGCCAGATTTCCATAAAATTTCTTTAATATCCTATACCATGTTTTCATACCATTACCTTAATTTCTTATTTTTATAGTTTACTTTCACTGTTACAGACTTCACATACCTGAAATATACAAATATGGGGATTTTATGTATTTTAAACTTTATTAGAAATAGACAAGCGACAAGCAAACTGACATCAAAGTATATTATAAAAAGGAACAGAAAAAAAAACCCATTTCTATAGCTAAAATAAAATACTCTACAACATGATGATGTTCACATATCATTCAAGATGCTCAAAGATATTTAAGGCATTTTTGACTCCGTAGAGAAAGTTAGGTTCAAGAAGTTATTCACTGATTTTAGCTTTAATAATAATTCTTTAGAAATTGACAAGTCTGTGGTAATATCCAATAACCAGAATACAAAATTTACCAAATACACCAGTCTGTAAATACACCAGTCAGTGGTATACACCACTCTATACAATCAGGCCTTCATTGTATTCTAATTTACTGTACCTATAGATTGAAACCTACTCACAAAAATGCTTTTAATAATCAAATAAAGCAAACTTGCTGAATAGTAATAATGAGTTATTTTCAACAAATCTGTTGAAGAAAAAAGTTGGGATAATGTTCTTTAATTATGGATTCAAATAATAATCTAGTTCAATAGTAACTTATTAAGCAGGTGCTGCTTTGTTTTTTGTTTGTTGTTTTGTTTTAAATACAAAGGGCTACCTTAGGTTCTAGAATAAAAAAATGTTTAGGTGTGTTGGTTACTTCTATTGTGATTACCTTATAAAATCACAATATAATGTTGCTTTTAAATGAGAAGTAATTTTCTTAAGAATTTCCAATTTGTGTTTTGTGTCTATACCAACAAGTGAAAATATCTGACTACCACAAAGCAGACTATCAAAGATTTTTAAACAAATGTGTCTATATTTATTTTAAGCACTATTATGAATAAATTTTTACCTATAAATATCAGACTAGAAGAAAATACTTTATAAAAATTCAAATAAAGAATTAAGGGAAATGTTTTGGGTCTGAAGATTTTAAGATAATCACTATAAACGTCAAAATGGCAAAAATATTTTGAAACTCACAATGGATCATTACATCTCATATTTGTATTTCAAACTCAGACTTGCATACTTGATATACTTAATCTTCTCTACATAAAAGCTACTAGATATATGGAGAGAAAAATAAATAATGACCACAAATATGTATCTTAGTAAATGACTACTCAAATTCATAACTGACAGATTTCAGTTTTCCTAAAAATAATGCCAAGCTGTCTCTAGAATTTCCTTGATTAACAAAAATGGACCCAAAGAATTTTTAAAATAAACAAAGGCAATCTTATTTTTTCTAATTCAAAAAGCACAGCAACATACCTCCCAAGACCTGTGAAAGGAGATATACCTTCTTTGCTACACTTACTATAAATAACAGTTAAATTTCCCGCTTCGCATGAACTCCAAAATTCACAAAACTCAAAATTGGTTGTGCACTATAGTTTTACTGCTATCCTGGTCACAGGAATTGACACATTAGACTGCAACCCCTTTAAAATCCAAGACTAATCTTTTTTTTTTTTTTTTTTTTTTTTGTGAGGAAGACCAGCCCTGAGCTAACATCCGTCCAATCCTCCTCTTTTTGCTGAGGAAGACTGGCCCTGGGCTAACATCGTGCCCATCTTCCTCCACTTTATATGGGACACCACCACGGCATGGCTGACAGGCAGTGCGTCGGCGGGCGCCCGGGATCCGAACCTGCGAACCCCAGGCTGCCAAGCGCGGACTAAACCGCTGCGCCACCGGGCAGGCCCCCAAGACTAATCTTAAGGACCGTTGTATTGGCTTCACAAATCTGATTCTTGCAGTATTAAATCTTAAGATAACAGTGATCTGTCTGAAAGAAGGGAAGTCTTGTGAAAATAGTTAATATTTAATGAAAGGTAAGAGTTTAGCACTAAAGCTTAGATGACAATTTTAAAGTATATGAAGTAAAATTGCAGAATACAATTTTCCATGTAAACTGAAGCCATACAAGCAGTCTCTAAGTGAAAATTTTAAATTATACTCACATTGTACGGAAAAAACGACATGTTAGTTGCATAAAATTTTCTCTTTTAAAATGGCATCATACAAACAAAAACCTCAAAAAAGTAATTTATTTCCTCTGAATCTGAAGTTCTATGTATTTCAGCTTGTATTCATTCTTTCACTGTTTCTAATATATAGGCATACAATTAGCATTCTGAATTGTGTCTTCTAAAGACACCCATATTCAGAAAAGCTCATATAAGCATACTTCATTCATTTAAATTCTTGACTGATGGTAAACTTAAAAGTCAAACAGTGAAATGACAGAGTAATATTACTTTACATAAAGATATCTCCTATAAGAAAAGCATAACAAAGAGCCTAAATGAACTATTTCCAAAACACAATTATAAAAGGGGGAGAAGATATAGCATTAATAAGTATCTGTTACAGGTAGCATGCATGTACCGTGATGGGTATATAACCTAAAATATGACATCTTAGCTATAAAAGCAAGAAACTTTGATAGAAGTATTTTCATAATCAAGAGATAGAGTAATTGAACATTATCTACAGAATAAGCAAAACCCTTTCTTATTTAGCAATGTTTGTAGCTAGAGGTAAATTTGATGGTTGGGAATAATGATGTGCTAAAGTCTTATTTATAAGAGGAGGAGGTAGAAAAAGAGGAAGGAAGAAAAGAAAGAGTGAGAAAAAGAAAGAGAACAAAGAAAGAAAAAGAATAAAGTTCCATTTTTAAATTCTGTCAATCTTTAATGCAAGAGGGTTACATTGGACTTTAAATAAGTTAATTAAGTATTAAAATCAATCATCTGAAAGTCTTAATATTTAATATTGGTTAGATTGTATATCAAAGTAGTTTTATTATTTATTTACTCCAAACCTTTCCAGAATACTTCATCTGACAACAGGGGGTCTGTTTCTCACAGGATAAATGCATTTACAATGCCAAATAAATTATATATAAAAGCATTTGTCTTAATACATGTCATTCAATATTAAATATCACCCATTGGTAAAATCCTGAAACCCTAATTCATTTTTACCAACCACACAATTGTACTATTCAAGTGTTATCTATCAAATAGGTATAGAACTACAAGAAGGGTCTACATACTGAGAACAAGGATCAAAAGAAAATTAAAACAGATTTAATTCTTATAATTTCCAGGCTATCAGAGCAAGATGTTTAGGGTAAACAATCCACTATAAAAATACTAGATTCATAAATAATATACATAATCAGAAATATGTAGAATCTATGAAAGGTTCCCAGGTGGGCTTAAATATTTTATATTACAAAATAAGAATATATTTGGCCTTTCCATATTCAAATGTTATAACATCATAGAAAGTGGCAGTCGTAACCATGTAAACCAAGAGAAAATTGAGCATTATGAGTAGTTAAAGTAACTTAACAAAAAGCTCTCCCCAGTGTAGCCTCAAGAGTTTCAGAGATCTCTTGAATGGATGACTGCTCAAGATACAAAGATAGGGAAGGTAGTTCAGCCTAGTGACCAAACCCTTTGTTATTATACAGCTGTACAAAAATACTTCCAATCGTTACTGTCCCTATTGTATATACATACCATCTCTAGCCATTAAGATATTCACTCAGGTTTTCATAAAATCAAGGTAACTAAAAGAAACAATTAGGAGTTCAGGAAGAATAAGCAATATTTGAAAAGGGAAAATAGTAATAATGACTTGGCCAATTATATTAAACTGAGGATGATACCAAGAATAAGAAAAAAAATAAATGGCCACTCTTCACATAAGCATCAAATCAAATCAAACATTTTGTCAAAAAACTTCCCTTTGGTGCAAGCCCGGGAAGGCCGGAGGTGTTTTGAAGCATATGGCCAATTGTGGGGAGAACCTTCTACAAGTCCAAGTGGATCTGACATTTAAACCCTGGCTATTAGTAAGCGCTGGGGCTAAGAAACCCAAAGAAACTTTACTAAAGATAGCACTTTTAATTAAATAATAGTAATAATAACAGCAGCAAAAACATAGCACTTTTTAGGAAACAGACACTGTTTGGGCACTTTTACACATAAACTCATTTAAACCTCACAATAACTGTACGTGGCAGACACCATTATCCCCTTTTATGATAAGGAAACCACAGAGAAGTTGAGTAACTTATTCAAGGTCACACAGCTATTAATGGCAAAACCACCTCAAATGACTTAATAAATGTTCTAAGAAAAATTAAACCAAGATTCATAAGATAGTTTTCTTTATTCTCATATTAATTGCAATGTGATGTTAACTAGAACACAAAGCATTCTACTTTACTTTTCTCCCATGCAAGCTTTTTCAAAATCTAAGTTTATAAACATAATAGGCCCTTTATAGTTACAAGATATATGTGCCCTCCCAAATCACCATCTGAGAGAAAATGCATACCTAGTGAAAAAAGAAAATAAGTAAGCTGTGAATGCAGGCATAATTTATATATGCCTGAGCACAATTATAATTTATGGGTAAGTCACACTCGACCTTTGGAGTCACTATCAAATAGGCAAAACTGTGAATAATTTAAATCCCCAAACGCTACGGATTCACATTACACGAATCACTACAGTTCCAAGTGACATGACTGAGGGAAGGCCAGCAGCTAAGAAGCATCACCTGATGCTCTCTAGCCAAAGCAGCTTACATAAAAACACGTAGATTTCCTCCCTCCAGTTTTATTCATACCTCTTTTCTTCCTGATGAGGCCTTTCCTATTCACTTTTCTAAATCCTATATGTAATACGAATGCCCAGCTTTTCCTTTGTGGACCAGTGCTGGAAGTAATTTCTCCCTGCTCTTCTATAGCAGTATTTCCCTCACTGTGACCTACCACAGGAGTCTGCGCGACAATATTAAGCAATAAATGCTAGTAGTTAGAATATGAAGAACTATGTTTGCTCTACCTTTCTGTCAATGGCATTAGTATAGATTCTTCTTATAGAGAAAAGGTATGTAATGGGAGACTTCAGTAGAAAGTTAAAATTTTTTATTCAAGTTTGTGCTTCCCCTCTGGAATATAATCACTCCTAATACCCTAGTCCTAGCTTTCATTTCTCACCTAAACTCTTGCAATACCATCCTAATTGGTCTCCCAGCTTCCATTCCTCCTTACTGTTGTAAACACTGTTGATTGCCTTTCCAACAAAATCCAAATTTTGTTCAGGCCATGTGCTCCCAGAGAGGTACCCAAGACGTGAGTCATAATTGGTGTAAGCCAATCACGATGGCCCCATTTCTTGTGCCAGACTGGTTCGGATAAGCCATCTGATGTGAACGGAAGTCATCAAGGAGCTTCTAGAGGTTTTTCTCTTACAATTACAAAGATGTATACTCTTAATTGCAGTGGATTAACCAACCCTAGATTCACCTACCTCAGCCTTCTTGCTATATGTAATAACAGAATCCTTACTGTATAACCCAATTGAGATTTTCTGTTACTGTTCTGTTTCTGTCACTGTAATCAGTCTAACACATCCACCTCCTACAATCTATTACCACACAATATCCAATGCGATTTTTTTCCAGTGTAAATCATTTCCCAACATACTTAGCAGAAAATCCAAACTCTTTTAAAAGGCCCTAAATCCAGGCCCATACCTAACCCTCTGATACCCCCTCTCCCCCTCCATCAGCATGCTCTGGCCACACAGGACTTCTTTCTATACCTTAAACAAAAATACAGCAGACCTAAATCTTTGCACATCCCCAATTCCTTTGCTGGGAACGCTCTGCCCCTTAATATCATTCAGATATCTGCTCAAATTCAGGTCAGCACAGAAAGCTTTTCCTGGAGCATATCTAATCCAGGTCACTGCCAACCCTGGCATGGATTACTGAATTGCCTCCAATAGGTCTCCCTGTTTCCAACCTGACCATCTACTCACAGGAGCCTGAGTGATCCGTTTAAAATTTAACTCAGCTCATGTCTCACCTCTGCTCAAACTTTCCAATGGCTTCTCATCTCATCCAGAATAAAACAAAAAATCTTCACAAAACTCTACATCATCTTGCCCCCAGCTACTGTTTTGATCTTTTATCCTACAACTCTTTCCCTTGACACTCAAGCCCTCTAGCCCTCACGGCCTCTTCATAATTCCTCAGATGTGCTAAGCAAGTTCTTGCCACAGGAACCTTTGTATTTTCCTCAGTTCCAAAACACTTCCCTCAGATATCCACACAGCTCTCTCCTCCATTGCCTCCAAGCCCAGGCACAAGTGTCGCCTTATTCGTGAGGTTACCCATGACCACACGACCACACTCAGCATACACCTCCCTCAACTCTTCATCTCACTGCCCAGGTTTACTTTTCCTACAAAATTCATCACTACCTAACATATTACAGATTTCTGTGTACTTTGTTTACTATGCATCACCCCCCCCCATTATAAGTTCTATGAATGTAAAGGCTTTGCCTATTTTATTCACTACTGTATCTCGTATCTGGAAGGTACTCTTATTTTTTTATTATGGCATTCCTGATAACATTTTGAAAGAGTCCAATAAAGGACAATGAGAGGAAACCTAATTAAATTCAAGTTAGTTATTAATTTAAATCAGTTTTCCAAGAATTCCTAGGTGCATGTTAGGGATGTATATTAGCACAAAATAAATGTTAAAGAGATTAGAATTAAAGATATTTGAGAAGACAGATCCCATAAAACAGACTAGAAATTAGGTAATTAAGATCTTCTAATAATAATTACTTTAAAGAAACAAGGACTGGTTCCTCTAGGTGAGAGTCAGCACCAGACCCAGGGCCCTCTCTTGGGAGAGCCCGTGGCAGCTGAACAAACAACTTGCTCTGTCTGTGCTACTGCACAGCAGATGCTCAGAAACACAGGATGGGAGAAGAGACCCAAGTTCCCTGTGGACCAATAGGCTCTCAGAGCCCCCCCCGCCCCCACACACACACTTCTGCCATCTGCACTCACCACACCCTAAATAGAGTGGGAAACTGTTATCTTTAACCTTGCCCTTTGGCTAGAAATCCTCCCTTTTCCCACCGAAACCGGGGACAGCAAGAAATCTTCTGTGCATTCTACTCAACCTGTGATCTGTGCTCTGTGAGTCAAGCCCATCCACTTCCAAGAAAAAATAATCCACTTCCAGTTCAAGGCTGGAATTAGAAGGTTAGCTCTTAAATACACTAGTCCAGTGGATGAGAACTGTCACAAGCCCTTGCATTTTCAACTGCAAATGTTTAGACTGAGAAATTTCTGAAAAACTAGTAACATATTATTGTTATATAATATGCAAGCTTTACATAGTTAACCATCCATAAATAAATAATAAAAGGACCATGTATAGGCCATTGATGAGAATATGTCATAAACCAATAATTGTGATTAATCAAATTAATTAAGTTCATGAAAAAAGTTAACCATTGGAATTTCCAAGTATCCTTATCTATAGTACAAAAAAAAAAAAAAAAGAAATAGTATTTTGATGATAAAAGTAGAGTTTGAAATTATTTTAGAATACCATCTAGTTTATATTTGACATCAAGTAGATGATATGTTGTGGCTAATCTTTTAAGTCAATTTTATTAAAAATACTCATACACAAACACAAAGAAGGTATGCTATATAATGCACTCTATGTCTACTCTTGTTTTGAAAGATGTTTTTACTGTTATTTCAATTATCTATTTTCTCTTCAGAACAAATTAAATTCTAGATAAAAGATGGCATTTTGTAATGAAAGACAAATTTTATCTATTTGTTAATTTCATATAATACCTATCTCATGGCTGCCACAAGGATTAAATAAGATCATGTATGGGAACACATATCAAAAACTACAGTGGAACCAAGGTTCTTTGTCGTAATTTATTGACAATAATAATCAATATTAAAAATTCTTCGTAAGACAGCAGATGTATGACTAACTACATCTTTTTAAGGTTATACTGATATCTCAACTAAATAAAAGGTGGTACAGATTGTAAATAGACAGTAAGAATTGACTGGAAGAGGGGAGGAAGGGCATTCTTGACAGAGGAGACATCACGTGCAAGGGCTCAGGGGAGAGACAGTGCGTGCACATTCCATTCAAAATTGTAAGGAGACAGGCTCACCTTGGTTGATAATCAGGCTCAGGAAGTAGACAGAGATTATATATGGCATGGCTTTATAGACCACGCTTAGGATTCTGAGCCCCTTCCTAAAGGGCAGTGGAAGCCACTGAATAATTTTAATTAAAGAGGAGGGAACATCTGCTGCTTCTCTACAGTTAGTCTTTCTGCAGCCATAGCAAACTGCATATCCCAGAACTTCCATACAAGTGCCTCCTCTGCCTGACACTACTTTCCTCACTTTCTTGGCCTAACCAACTGCTGCTTGTTCTTAAGATTCAGCTCAAAAGTCACCTTTCCCCAACATTCCTTGCTCCAATTTGATTCAGATGCGCATTTACCTCATGTATGACTCCATGCTAATGTTAACCATTCTTTAGTATAATGAGTGGTTTTCCACTAACCTCTACTCTTTCGAAGGATAGAAGACATGCTCTATTCATCTATACTGCAAAGTACTAGCATATATGAACTTGCAGAAATCATTTATTCAATGAATCAATAAAACCCAAAAGACACAGATTAGTATAATTCCCAGATATGAGGATTAATTGAGTTACACTTGTTCCTACACACAAGGATACAAATTGAAATGATTTAAAAGAGCCTTGGAGTATGTGGTAGGAAAAAATAGCACCTTAAATTACACTGTTTGAGCTACAAGAGCTTAGCTATCCCCCATACTGCTTAATATGACCTAAAACACTCATTAAACAAATACATATTGAACGTTGTTAAACTGTTTAATACTCATTAAACAAACGCATACTTGGTCCCCCCATCTCTGAGGGACCAAGTACGACAGCACTGATGCTCACATCACATGGAAATTCAATAAGCAGTGAGCTTAATTCTGTACACTATGGTGAAAATCACCACCATGATACTGCATGTTACAACAGAAATGAAATGTAGTATTCACTTTCAACCAGAACTTTGGACACTCTCACATCAGATAACAAACTAGATTACTCAGAATGTTTTCTTTTCACAAAATCAAAAACCTTTTTGAAATGTCAGCCTTGAACATCATAAAATTATACAGAATGATGAGGAACCAGGCTTATACTGCATATAAATATGAGAGCATATTAGGCTGCGTTTAATTACCAGTTCAAACAACAACCTGATCTAACCTTTGACAAGTAAAATAAATGTTCTGAATAATTTAACTAGAGTAAACATTTGCTGTTAATGCTAGCTAATTATAGCAAGAGCTGGAAAGAGAAGGGGAAGAGAGATGACGAAGAGAAGGGATGAGAAGAGGAGATGAAATTTTTCTAATTAAAGTTGAGATTTGCAACTATTCATTGAAACATGATTTTTTTCAATGAATTTAATTCACATAAAAGGGCAAACTCAGTAGAGCAAAGGTGCTTTACAAATACTCAGATAAAGAAACATTATAGCTGATTAGAGAGCTTATTCTTTCAGTCAGTAAAAATCACCCAACTATCATGGGGACAGGAAAACTAGGTACAAGGGAATTAGGGTACAATTTCCCCCCTTCACTCAAGGGCTCAAAGTTTAGTGAGAAAAGAGCCCAGGAAATAGGTTGCCATACTTAGCATTAATTAATGAAGTAACTAATTAATTAATTGAAATAAAATAAAAATACAAATGCCCTAATTAAATTTGAATTTCAGAAAAACAAAAAAAGTAACATTTGAAACATACTTATACTAAAACGTATTCATTACTTATCTGAAATTCAAATTTAATTGTGCAACCTGTATTTTATCTGACAACTCTACCAGTAGATAAATGAAGACGACTATCTATGTGTCCACTGCAGGAGCTCTAGGATTAAATGACATCAAAACTCTCGAAGAGTGAGATCCCAGAAAACTGACCAAAAGGCAGAAAAGAATTGTTTTCCCAAAGCTGCTATCTGATTGCTAACGGAAAAGACCAAAATGTACTACTCAAATGTACTGACGCAGCCCCACAGTAACTTGTTTTTCAATTGCCCTAAGAAAATGAGTTGGAAAGAAATATTATAATAAACAAATGAACAAACAAACTTCTTAACAGAAAACATCAGCTACCAAATGTCAGAAAAATGAAACATCTTGACAAAAATCCAATATCCACTGAAGACCCTGCTTACTAGAGACAGAGTATACGATCATTCTTACACTGAGATGATCTTTATCCCTGAGGAACATAAGTGCATTTAGAAAAAAAAACCCAAAGAAAATTGAACTTTGTTAATTTCTTGAGACCACAGTTATTCAAGTATTTAACATTTTCATTCTCATCTTGTAAGTAAAATGTTAATAAATATGAATGATACTGCACAAGAATCTAAGGTATAAGCTCAGATTTTTTTTTATTGATATCTTAATAGTTTATAACACTGTGGGGTTTTAGTTGTACATTATTGTTTGTCTGTCACCATATGGATGTATCCCTTCCCCCCTTGTGCCCACCCCCCACCCCCCTTCCCCTTGGTAACCACCAATCAGTTCTCTCTGTCCGTGTGTTCACTTATATTCCATATATGAGTGAATTCATGCAGTGTCTGTCCTTCTCTCTCTGGCTTATTTTACTTAACATAATACCCTCTAGGTCCATCCATGTTGTTGCAAATGGGACAATTCTGTCTTTTCTTCTGGCTGAGTAGTATTCCATTGTGTGTATATACCACATCTTCTTTAACCAATCATCAGTCGAGGGACACTTGAGTTGCTTCCACTTCTTGGCTATAGTGAATAATGCTGCAATGAACACAGGGGTGCATACACCTCCTGTGATGATTGATTTCATGGCCATTGGGTAGATGCCCAAGAGTGGGATTGCTGGGTCATAAGATATTTCTATTTTTAATTTTTTGAGGACTCTCCATACTGTTTTCCATAGAGGCTGCACCAGTTTGCATTCCCACCAGCAATGAATGAGGGTCCCCGTTTCTCCACAACCTCTCCAGCATTTGTTGTTTTTTGTCTTGGTGATTATAGCCATTCTAACCGGTGTCAGGTGATATCTTAGTGTAGTTTTGCTTTGCATTTCCCTGATGATTAGTGATGTTGAACATCTTTTCATGTGTCTATTGGCCATCTGTATCTCTTCCTTGGAAAAATGTCTGTTCATATCCTCTGCCCATTTTTTGATCGGGTTATTTGTTTTTTTGTTGCTCAGTTGTATGAGTTCTTTATATATTACAGATTAATCCCTTGTCGGACAAACGATTTGTGAATATTTTCTCCCAGCTGGTGGGTTGTCTATTCATTTTGATCCTGGTTTCATTTGCCTTGTAGAAGCTCTGTAGTCTGATGAGGTCCCACTTGTTTATTTTTTCTTTTGTTTCCCTTGTCCGAGTATACATGGAATCTGAAAGGATCCCTTTATGTCCAATCTCAATTAGTGTACTGCCTATATTTTCTTCCAGGAGTTTTATAGTTTTAGGTCTCACTTTCAGGTCCTTAATCCATTTTGAATTGATTTTTGTATATGGCGATAGGAGATGGTCTACTTTCATTCTTTTGCATGTTGCTGTCCAATTTTCACCATTTATTGAAGAGACTTCCCTCTCTCCATTGTATGTTCTTTGCTCCTTTGTCGAAGATTAGCTGTCCATAGGTGTGTGGTTTTATTTCTGGGCTTTCAATTCTATTCCATTGATCTGTGTGTCTATTTTTGTACCAGTACCATGCTGTTTTGATTACTATTGCTCTATAGTATATTTTGAAATCAGGGATTGTGATGCCTCCAGCTTTGTTCTTTTTTCAGGATTGCTTTAGCTATTCGGGGTCTTTTGTTGCCCCATATGAATTTCAGTAGTTTTTGTTCTATTACCGTGAAGAATGACATTGCGATTCTGATTGGGATAAGCTCAGATTTTGACCTTAAATTTAAAAAAAAATTATCAAGAATGTATAATGTGAGGACATGTTATACTCCACATGAAAACTGCCAATTTAATTGATTAGTGACTTCAAAAATGAGTAGCTTACTTGCTCAGGGAGTAGAGGGTTCTATATACTTGGGCATAAGACCCCAGAAGCCTCAGTATGAACGTGACAATGTTTCAATCATATTAGATCATCATTATTAATAGAGGCAAGAAAAACTCCAATTCCCCAGCTTGACAACATATAAACATATATAGATTGTATATAATTGATAACAGAAAATGACAATCATTTAAAATATTAAAACTTACTATAAAATAAAGATTTTGAGTTTCATTGGAAAGTGATGTGACTTGAGGGATTCTCTCAGAATCTTTCATATCCATGTTGATTGTAATGGTCCCATCTTTGCCCAAAGACTTGTGTGCATATAACTTCTGTTTGTATGTTTTCTAACACCAAAACTACTTAGATATCCATGTAAGAAAAGTGCTATATAAGTATAGCTTAAAATGTAAACATAATAGCTCCTCAGAATAAGACTGTTTAAATTTCATTTTCATACTTTCAGAGGGAAAGTATAAAGCACTGACAAAATGAAAGATGGCTAAAGAAGAGCTAATTATAAAAGACAGAAGACATTACATAGTACTCACATAATATCTTGATGTCACAAAACATAATGGGGTTCTATGACTACTACTGAAGAATTTTTCAAGACATCAGTGCATACTAAAAAACAGAATAATTCCATGAACTACATGTAGGAACAAATGAAGGCCTGAGAGAGTTTAAGAAAGGGTGCAATTAACAAAACTGAATAAATACACAAATAGTAATGTGGGTACACGGGGACTACAGAGGACTACACAAACCCTATCCCAACTGCCACAATAAAATGTTTAAAAGATAAGTACGTTAAATTAGACATCTATAATTCTTGCCATACTGATTTAAAGGAAATCACTGCATAATTTTAAAACTTTGCTAATCTATGCCTAAAACTCAGTAAACAATTTAAAAGTAGACAACAAACTTCATGCCATACTTTGCCATTTGTGAAACAATGACACAACACTTGGAATTACAATGTGCTATTTTTGTAGTGAGTTAGATAAACAGATATCTGAAGGCTTTGAAACTTGTTTAAGGCCTGGAAATTTTGTCTTAATTTCTAATGGAAATAAACAGGATCAAGCACTTTAAGTGATATTACTATAAAGTAATTTTTTCCTATAAAAATAGAAGCTTTTGAAACCAGATAATAATTTCCCCCCAAAGTCCAAATATACTGACTTTCACTTAAGTACATTTTTACAAAGTCTTCCTTAGCAAAGAAATTTTTTTAGGCTATAACTTTAAAAACTATAAATATTTTAAATTTCTAGGATTTTAAATACTATAAAATCAAGTAAAAGATTAAGACAGTGAGTTATTTTGAATAAAGTAGGAAGACTTTATCCAAGTATTGTGAAGCTCTACATTTTTACTAAATATTTGAGAAAGGTCACTAGTTATTTAAATGTGAAAACTGAATATAAGTGGTCAAAGCAGTAAACTTACATAAATTAATTATAAAAATACACTGGTATGATCTACTCTCTTTCTCATATTTGAGAAATTAATAGTTTGCCTTCTAATATGCTGTAGATTATTAATATATAGCATGCACATCCTCTCAGAACATCTAGCAATTTACTGACAGAAGAGCCTTCGCATCAAAAAAAGTATGAAAATGAATCTATAGTCTACAGTTACTACTAGAATTTAATATTGGACATAGTGACTGAAATTCTTGATTTACTTCTTTAAATCATCTCATTTCAAAAATAATTTTATTAAGTACCCTGTAGAAGTCTGTGCACAACAGCAATTGTGAGCCCATATGGGAGGGAACATACATATATAGTTAAATAAGCAACCAAATGTAAAAATGGATCATGAAACAACACAAAACTAAATTTTAAAATATCATACTTTAACATTTAATGTAATTTTATTTTGATGACAAATCTAGTTAATTTTAATCTAGAAGTAAAATTGCTGGATCAAATCGTTTGCCCATCTTTGACTCTAATAAAATATTGCCAAACTTCTATCCAAAGTGGTTGTACCAATTTACATGTTGGTATAGGAGAGCTCCTATTTCTCTACATCCTTGCTAACATTTTGTATCATGAGCCATTTGATTTTTTTGATTGAAAATCTCTTCATCTGTTGTATTAGTCAGGGTTCTCCAGAGAAACAGAACCAATACAAGATTATATATAGAGATATATAGAGAGATTTATTTATTTACATATATAGTAATATATATATATTCTCTTCATATATATATATGAAGAGATATTTATTATAAGGAATTGGCTCTCACAATTATGGAAGTTGGCAAGTTCAGTCTGTAAGATGGGCAGGCAGGCTGGAGATCCAGAAAGAGTCAATGTTCTAATTCGAAGGCTGTCAGACAGGAGGAGTTGATGTTCGGGCTTAAAGGCCATCAGACAGGAAGAGATGATGTTGCAGATGAAGTCCAAGTGAGTCTGCTGTAGATTCCACTTGCTGGGGGAAAGGTCAGCCTTTTGTTCTATTCAAGCCTTCAACTGATTAGATGAGGTTCATCCACATTATGGGGGCCAATCTGCTTTCTATCCATTTAAATATTAATTTCATCCAAAACACCCTCACAGAAACACCCACAATAATGCTTGACCAAAGGTCTGGGCACCCTGTGGCCTAATCAAGTTGACACACAAAATGAACCATTCACATCTATTTACTGGCCATTTGGGTCTCCTTTTCTGAGAGCTGACTATCCATAGCTTTTGCCCAATTTCCAACTGGGTTGTCTTTTGCTTAATGATTTATAGGATTTTTAAAAAAATAAATCACGGGTACATAATAATTTTAATACAGTATTGAAAAATCAAAAGTGCAATGGACATTAAATTATCATTCACACACACTAAATGGTCCCTATGTGGTGAATTACATTGCAGGATACATTTTGAAAAAGATGACTTAAAGAAAACCAAATTTTCCCTTTATAACTATGGTACAACGAACAATAGATTATGTTCCTGAACAAGCAATAGAAATGATTATGACAATAATTTGTTCAATGTCTTTTTCTCTGCTAAGATGTGTTTGCAGTATTGATGATCACTAATATTTTATTGAATGGTTACTAAATGCCAGACACTGTGCTTTATGTTATTATCCTATTCAATCTCCTCAGCAATCTTATCAGAAAGGCATCATTATCATCCCTTTTTTATATAGGTTAATATTGAGGCTAGCAGGTTAAGGATCTTAGCCCAAAGTCACATACTAAGTGGCTGGGACATGAATTCAGACTTCTTTAGAAATTCACTGTAAGACACAGCTATTGGCTTCCACTATGTACAACGGTACTGGGAAAAGAATACCAGGGAATAAAGAATGAAGAGAGACAATATCTTTGAGAGACAATATCTTTGCTCTCTTGACACAATCTGTTAGGCGGTAGAATATGGAAGATACACAGACATATAATGAAGGACAGAATGTCATAGCAAAGGAGATGTATTAAAAGAGCTCTAACTCTAAGAGGTCAAGGGATAATTATGGGGGACTAAAAGACTTGATGGAGAAAGGGAACTTCTAGGACAGGCTTTGAAGGAAGAGTACCATTTTGACAGGCACAAATGGGCAGAGGGAGTTGATCAGAGGTCAACTCAAGAATGACTGTTCCAAAGGCAGCAAAATGAGCAACAAAATAGTAAGTGCCTATGTTTGCAAAAGGGAAATCTGCAACGAGAAAAAGACAGCCGCAAAACAGACATATAATATTACATCATATGAAATGCAAATTATTACTAATAAAGCTTTACATTTAAATAGCACTTTGCAGTTCACAAAAACTTTCACATATAGCATACGTTCTCAATGGGAGTGATATTGTCCTCAAGGGGGCGAACAGTGGTTATTGAGGGAGGGGTGGGGAATCTTAGATATTACAAAGGTTTATGGCCCTCCAATGGGCCACAGTACATAAACAGATACACAGTGTATCCGTGGTATTAAAATTTCAAGGGGAAGGGAAGACAGTTGAGGGAAATTTTGTCAAAGCTTTTTAGGGCAGCAATAATGTAAAAAAAGGTTGACAAACACTGACAAATAAACTACCTTACTTGATCATCCTAACCATCTAGCTGTTAAGAAGGTTATCAGTCCCCTTTTTAAAAAGCATATGAAACAAAACAGAAAGAATTAAATGAATGAATAAAAGAGAGAAACAGGCAGTTCACAGAAAAAGGAAACGTTATCATGTGTGTGTGTGTGTGCGCGCGCGTGGATATATAACATAAAATAATGTGCAACCTCACTCATAATTAAGGAAATGTCAACTAAAACAATTAGACGTAATTTCTCACTCATCAAATTTGCAAAATAAAAAAAGGTGGCTAATACTTAGTGTTGATAAGGATGTGGAGAAATATGCATTTTGATTTTGATTAACTTAATTATAGAAACGCAAATTTTTTGAAAAGCAATCTGGCAACAACTATCAAAATTACAAATATATGTACCCTTTGATTCAGCAATTCTACTGCTAAGAGTTTATCCTACTGATATACCCTCTGGCCAAATCTATGCGGAAAGAGGTTGACTGTAATAGTCAAAAACTATAAACAACCTAAATATCCATCAATAAGGAACTGGTTTTATAAATTATAGTAATCCAGAAATGGAATAATAGTCATTAAAAATGTAAATACACTGATAGAGAAAATATGCAAAGAACCCTGAAATTAGCCTTCTCTACAGAATATATATAGTATGACCCCATTATTTTGTAAAAATATATAAACGTAAGCTTGGTATGCATGAGGAAAGAGATTCTTCAGTTTATATCCATGTATATACTTTAAAAAAATTAAAACATAAGGATATATCCCTTAACAAATATTTAATTATAAAAATATTAAAAGTGACTTGTTCAGGTTCATGCAATTAGGAAGCAGAGCTATTAATAAAACTCCATTCCTTGGCTCATAATCCATTGTTTCATACTATACTACTTTATAAAGCTTACTACTGTTCAGAAAAATCCATTTTGGTAAATAAATATGGTAATGTCTGTGGTTCCATAATGCCTACTGAAGTATAAATACACCTCCAGGTTCTCAATATCTTGCACGATCCTCCCACATCTATCTTTCTAATCTTCTTCTTCATATCTTTTCATTCTCGAAAGACATCCAGTGTTTTCCGACCTCTCTCTATTTATTTGGGCAATTAGCTTTGGTCACGGAAATCTATCTTAGCCCATTCCTCTCTCTCTGAAACATTTCTTAAAAAAAACAAAACTCTTCCATTCTCATGGCCTGGCAAATAATAGGTAGTAAATATTGCTGAATGAATGAATAAATATCAAACAGAACAGATCACACTAACCACTTCTCAAAGTTCATCTCAAATGCTCCATTCTCTCTGAAATGTTTCCTAACTTCTTTTCATTCAAAACTGTTAAATTGAATAAATTCAGAAACTGAATCATGTAAAAGCCAATCCAATATTTCTAATTCTAATGAGGAAAAGGTAAGAAAACAAAGGGTTTCTTTCTTCTAAGACAATAATAGGGGTAGAGTAGCTCAGAGAAGAAAAGTCCCCCTCGACTGCACCAGCACCATACTTGTTTCTATTACCACGCTTTACTATTTCTACAAAAGGAAACTTCCAGAGGCTACTTTTGTTGACACCAGTGACAGAGTCACATTTTCTAGGCTCAAATTGAGGAAATGCCCTTATTAATTATCTGACCTTAAGCAAAGTGGTTAAATTCTCTGTGCCTACGTTTCCTCACTGTAAAATGGGAAATATCCATTTCATAGGTTTTGTGAAGATTAAACAAATATCCCTGAAGTACTTAGAATATGTGACACATACATAGTAAACACTCAATAAATGTTAGCTATGATTGTTATTACCGTCACCATCACACTGTCACTACTCTGGTGGATGTATTTACCCAGTTAGGTTATCAGAACAAAATCAAAGATAGGATGGTACTTACAGTTCAAAAACATATATCCTTTGAGTGTCCCATTAGATTTGTTCACTACCTTATACAATTAGATTTTGCATAATGTTTTCTTAATATGACTACTGAGGAAGTAAAGAAGAAGGTAGTAAGCAGAAATTGGAGAAAGCAGGGGCTGCACAAGTATAATCTATGTTCACTTGTTGAATCCTCCCACGTGCCAGAAGCTAGTCTAGAAGATAATCATTTAGTGGTAAACAAGACAGTCAAAGTCTCTGTCCTCAGAGAATTTATTCTAGGGGAAGGCAAACAATAAACCAAGAATAAAAAATAGTTCACATGTCAAATAGTAACATATGTCATGAAGAAAATGTAAAGAGGGTAAGGGGACAGAGAATGATGGGGCATGACTGAGAGCTTATTTGGGAGCAGGGAGCGTATTTAAGAAAGTATAGTCTCGGAAGTTCCCTCTGAGGTGGTGACAATTGAATGAAGCAAGGGAACAAGTCACATGATAACCTGGGGGCAAAGCATGCTGGGAATAGCAAAGGCAGAGAACCTAAAATGGAAAACAGCTGGGAGTTTTGGAGAAACAAAGGATAGAGTGTGAATGGAGAGAAAAAGGAGAAGAGACAGGAGAGAGGCGAAGTCACTTATGTCCTTTTGAAGGACCCTGGTTTATACTTCGAGTGGGATGGAAAGCCAGTGGGAGCTATTGCACAGGTGTGTGAGAGATGATGTGATCTACTCTTTAGAATGGTCACACTACATCTCTCAAATGAGGAAAAGCACTGAGGACCTTCTTCGGAACAGAACCTTTCCTTAGAAAGGTTAAGAATAAAGGTAAATATCAGTCCTGGGAATAATATCAAGACTATCATTAGAAGGTACATTAGAAGGAGGAAAATAAGGTAAAAAGGAGTCACCAGAGAAACCTAAACAGGCTCAATTAAAAATAAGTATAATAAAAGAAGGAAAACCAAGTCACAAAAAAAGACATCTAGATGGATGATAGTCCTCAAGATGCTTCCAATATTTTTGGAGAAATTAAACATCTACAGTCAATCAATAAAATTAGAGAACCATAAAGACAATAAAATGCAGTACTAAATATAATTTGATTTTACTTTGTACAGCAAAATTTTAAAATCTGTGATATTTTTACAAATGTGTGGTTCAATTTAGACCCTTCACACAGAATGCCTAACATTTTTTATTCCACTCCTCCTACACCCCCCTTTTCTAGCCATTTGGGTAGATCTATAGGAAAGGGCAAAGAACGGGGACTTGCTTATAATCTACTCTCTTAATATACATACATCAGTAAGCAACCAAAGCCAGAAAAAGATTCAAGGAAGTATTGCAATATTTTGTGCATAAGCCAGGTAGTTACTTGAGCCCTTATGAAAGTGAAACAATTGGAAATACAAATACTTAATAATACATTAAATTTCTAGCAAGAAAAAGCTAGTTCAAAACATTAAAAAGAAAAAAGTTGTCCACATCATCGGTATGTCTTTTAGCTTCCAACTCTTAGACATCCTGGACATGCTCATCCATGTCTCTCTATCCTTGGCCCTCGCTAATTTGAGCCTCCACCATCTGGATTACTGTAGAAATCTCCTGACAAGATCTCCCAGCATTTCTCCTGTGTTCCCTTCAATCAAGATCACTGCAGTCAGAGTGATCTTTGAAACAACAAATCTGATCCTATCACTCTCCCTATTTAAAACCCTTCAATAAGTTACCACTTAAGGGTGGAAATTTCTGGCAAATCTTCAAGGCCCCGTGTGGCCCTTGGCCACCTGTCTGGTTTCTTTTCTCACCACTGTCGCTGGACTCTTTGGGCTCCAACCACACCGACTGTCTATAAACTCCCCCACTGACCAGTTCATTCCAGCCTCACAGAGGCTTTCCACAGGCTTTTTCCTCAGCCTGCAACATCTCTGTCCTCTTTTGCCTAAGGAACAAAATCTGAATTTCACTTCTTTAGTGAGGTCTTCCTTGACACTCCCCTCCTCCTCTAAATTATGTTAGTTCTCTCTGTTACATACACTCTGAAGCCCCCTATCTTTCCATCATTGTACTTAGGGAGCTGTGAAAGAGGAAGGGGGAGGGAGAGAGACTGAGTGAGAAAGAGCAATAGAGACTGAGAAAAAGAGAGAGAGTGTCTGTGTGTACATGTATGTGTACCGAAGGGAAGCAGAATTTGCCACCCCAAAATGTGTCTCTTTGGCTTGATTATTTTTAAGAACAAAAGACTCAGGAAGAAACTTCGACCTTCCCCCTAAATGCCTAAAAGAATTTGAGACAGAAAGCCTGTTACAGGAAAGGAGCTATCACGGTAGATAACTATAGTATAATATGAACTAGGTGTGGTAGACAGGGAGGAACCTAGCAAGGCCCATTTGATCAAAGTCCTCTCCGTGTCTCATAGTCTCATTGGCAAACAAATGTTTGCTTTCCGATCTCCATGTGAATTGCCCCCTCCTCTTTGAAGTCCCAAACCACTACCCACAACACCCTCCTTTGTCTTTAGCTGAAGATGGTATTTAAGGTGGTGGCTTCAGCCATTCTGGCAAGTTCCTCAGTTTTCCTGGGTTTCTCCCATGTATACATGTTATTAAACTTGCTTGATTTTCTCCTGTTATTCTGTCTCATGTCAACTTAATTCTTAGACCAGCCAGAAGAACCTAGAAGAGTAGAGGAACAGTTCTTCCTCCCCTATAGTATACATATTTTTAAAGTTTTTTTGCCACCCCTGAATTCATGGGGGCAAAGAACAGGCGTAGTATAGTGCCTGGCATACAGAAGGCACTTATTAATATTTGTAGAAAAAAAGTGAGGAGGAATTGGACTCAGCAGGTCAGAATGCAACAGTGACGTCTCCTAAATGAAGATGTTTCAGTTGGAAGGCTAATCGTGCAAAAGGAAAAAGCACGGGAATTAACCCTTCCTCTCACAGTTTCTTCATTCTCTAGTTCCCTAAGGCACTCTTATGTATTTCAAAATTAGGCATAAAATATCATCCATCAGCCAAACCCTTTACCTGGAATACTTACATTTTCTTGAAAGCTAAATGGACAAAAAATTTCCCCTAATTATTTACCTAAGTTCTAAAACAGTCTCAAAAATTTTTATTCAGAATTCCTTTTCTACATTCCAATAATCCCTAAATTTGTTTTTGCCTACAATTAAAAGACAAAATTTTTAAGACAAAGTGCTAGTTTATTTGACCCAGTAATGCCAATATATGAAGAAAGCAAAAATCTGTCTTTCCCTATTAAAAGATTAAGACAGAATTCTAGCTTATTTGACCTATTAATGTCAATAAATAAAGAAAGCAAAAATATCTAAGCTTGGACCAAATTAAAAAGTATCAATTTCATTAATTAAATTCAAGACTTTTAGTTGCTTCTGAGTAAATGACAACTATTGAAGGTCAGGCGCTCACAGCCCAGGGTCTGGCATCAAGTCCTAATAAGAGAGAATGGAAGAACATGTGAATGAGGTGAGGAAAGAAAACGTCGGTGCCAACTCATACAATCTCTGCTTTATGAGGCACAAAGGCAAAGCAAAATCTAGGTCTCTTCTTTCATTGATTAAAAATATTGCCCTTCCTAAAAACTATTTTAGTCAGAAACTGCTGGTGGTAAGACTGGATCGGATAAATTTATTAATTGAGTTAGGACAGAATAGATTTTGTGAATTGTCTGATATAATAAGCCTTTAGTGGTTACCAGCCCTCTCAGCTATGGATGTGAATTAACAGAAGACAAAGTTTAGTCAGCTCTAATAATTCTTCTGGATTTTGGTTTCATGCAGTATTATACTTGTTATTGTACTTTTGTTTCTGGAACAATTTATAAAACAGACAAATCTGTAAATCTAGGAACTCAGTGTCTGACTATATGTCTGTTTCTCTATGTATATATAGAACACACACACCCCCCTTCATTTCACTTCATAGTGAAATGCCTTCACAAAATGGCACTTCTAAAATATGAGGTGATTCTATCTTTTACCTATAACCAAGATCAATCAACCCTGTATTTCCTGAAACTTGTGGAGAGGTTTTTCTACAGCAATAGCAAAGAGAAATAGATAGGAGTTAGTACATAGACTTTCTTCTCTAAAGAAATGGATAAAGAAAGCAAAAGATGGAAAGGACGGCCACCTATTCTAGAATTAGTACAACTGCACAGAATTAGAAAGCTTTCATTTAGAAATTTTCTATCTTTCAGGATACATAAGAATTATTTCTAACACATTAAGGGATAAAATTTAATTACAGATCCAAAGATCTTAAACTACTCAAAATATGTCCATATTCTCTTCATTAATGGAAAACCAGTCTGATACATAAAAGATACCTCTTAGAATGGCAAACATCTCCTATCTAAATCTTATTAAATGGATATGGATATAGATCAACGGATAAGGAAAATTTAAACTAGAACAGAAAATCTGATTCAGATTCAAATTAACATCTTCCTTTTACCTACTCCTTCTGGCAGTACTTGCAAAATCTTAGCAACAAACTATCACTTCATTATCTTCCCACAAGATACTGCTTTTCTCTAACACTTCACAATGCTTCTGAGATAGCATATCTGACATAACACCTCTACTTCTCTCCAGCATTTAACAAGATAAAGAAAAGGCAGAAAGAGAGTAGACAATGTTGGTGTTACATGTGTGAGAATCCAACCCTTCATGAACACTCAAATTAACTACATATCTCAAACCATTTTAACTATTTTCCCATATAGGCATCTGACATGTTCTGAGTTCATGTTTCCCTTTAAAGAAATTAACACACTATAGGGTCATTCATTCAGTGTTAACTGATGTAATCATTAATTAATGGTAGGAGGACTAGACTCATTTAAACTAAAATATAACTAAAACAAAGCACAGAAATTCAAGGACCCAGGGTGGTGGTTTCAATGACTTTTCCTTAATCAAATAAAGCTGAGTAGTCAAATGTGGTTTTTGAAGACAGCTATTTCTGTTTTTTTATCTAAATAGGATCCCTCACAGAAGAAGTAAAATGGCAAGCTTTCAATTCACCTAACTACTCAATATGGAACTTGCTCAATCATGTAACAATATAAAGTTTAAACTTTCTTTAGTGATATTATTAAAATGAAGATGTAATTGATTAGTTTTACCTGCTTTGTAATAATACATAGAACACATGTGTAGTGATCTACATCCAAAAACATGCAGGATTTTCAGGGTTGTACCACATATTAAATCTAGAGATAAAGGAAGTTCACATACATATTTCTCTCCAATCAAATCCATTCACAAGGCCATCTCCCAACAGGTTTATTCAAGTGCTTCTCAGTGTCTGTGTGCTTGGGAACAGGCACTCAGAGGGCAGGAACCAGGCCCATACAATATGCTTTTATGGCCTCTAGCACAGCTCCATTTGCACGTGATACTTATTAAATCCTAGTTGAAAGGCATTTGACAATACAATTGCTGAAAAATTCAATGTTCACCCCGCATATGAAATCATGTGCCTTGTACCTTATGATTTCAGCAGTGCCATGTGTGCTGTGATAGTTAAGGGCCTGTCAATGTTTCCATTACAAACTCTGGTTTTCAGAGGTTTCTATCTTGGCCTATAAAAATAGATTCCGGTCTGTAACTTGGCATAGAAAGTACTGGTATCAGCCCAAGAGAACATTTTTTGTTCCAAAGATTAAAATAAAAATCTGTTTAGTAGTTTTAAGTTAAGAGAGTGTTAAAAAAAAGGGGGTGGGGGTGGGGAGGAATATAGAATGTTTTTAAAAACACACAAAAAACCCAATGCTCTATGTCTCACTACTGCTTCATTTGAGATTTTGAAATGATTAACACAATATAAACCAATGATACTGCGTAAATGAAAACCCTAAAAGAGTTTTAATTAAAAACATTATGGTGGTTACCAAAAAAAAAAAAATCATAAATTTTTAAACAACTACATATGTAGTATCTCAAATAATCCCCACATTTAAAGATTGTCCAAGTACTCACTGACAGTAAACCAAAACTATTTCAAAGATATGCTTTTCTAGATATGTACAAATTACTTTTTAATGAATCACCAAATGTAGATTTACTTCAGCTTGAGTGTAGACAATCTTCGATCCTATCTCCAATTTATGCATCAAGAAGTTTCCAAAACATATTATAACTTAAATGTAAGAAACTCTGAAGTAGTCTTTATATACTGTTTGTTAAAAGACACTAGTTTAAGTTTTGTGTTTGTTTCTTTAGCCTAACATAAATCTGTTTCCTTCAAAAAGATAACGCTGTTATATAACACTGATCCATCTTCAAAAAAACACATTTTTTGAAACAATAACTTATATCTGTTAAAGGGGATATAAGTTGGTGTAACCTCCACAGATAGTGATTTGGAAGTAGCTTTCGAAATTATGAGTAAATATATATCTATAGATAGATAGATTCTTTGACCTTGTAATTACATTCTTAGGAAATTATACTATAAATATACCTGTACATATGTGAAATTATATAGATATAACATATATATGTAAACACACACACCAGAACATTCCTCACAGAATTTTTAAAATAACAAAATGTGGAAACCAATCTAAATGTCCATCAATTGGGGACTTGTTAAATAAATTATTGTACATGCATATAGTGGTATTACTATTTAATACAGCTATTAAAAAGGAATAAAGAAGGAAAAGACAAAACAAAGAACAATGTACTGATACAGAAAGACTTCCAAGTTATAATGATAAGTGAAAATAGCAAGGTCTTATGTTATTATCCGTAGAGTAGGAAAAAAAAAAGAGAGAAGAATATATGGAGAGAGTGAGAGAGACAGAAAGTTGTCTTTGCTTTTACATGCATAAAACACTTCTAGAATGAGACACAATAAGGCAACAACAGAGATTAATGATTCCCATAAAAATAATGTAATAATTTTGGGTGGCATTCCTAATCTAAGTCTCAATATCAGATAATATAACCAAAAGAAAGCAGAAAAAATATATAACTCTAAGTTTCTATAATTACTGAAAACAATTAAATCAGGTATTATACCTATATTCAATTCAGCGGTTCTCAAATGTTGGTGTACACCAGAATCACCTGGAGGTCCTATTAAAACACAGATTCCTATATTCCACCCTCAGAATTTCTGATCAATAGGTCTGGAACAGAGCCTAAGAATGTGCTTTTCTTAACAGTTCCCAGATAAAGGCTGAGCTGCTGGTCCAGGGACCCCACTTTGAGAAAATCTGTTCTAGATAAATGACTACCTGTTAAAAATTATATGTAAAAACCCACCTGCTACATTATAAATGTAATCTAGTTATTACCAATAACATTTAGATGATAACGCTTGTTTTCTTAAAACTCAAGAAGTCTGGGTAGTGGGGTGGATGATGACTTAGATTATTCTAAACAAGGTGAAATAAATGGGGAGAGGAGATAAGGAATTTAGTTCTATTGTACTTTTCAAACTTAGCCTCCCATCTCCTATTTCTGCCACTAGATGGAAACCAGTACAATGATTAGCTGTCAAATTGCAGATATAAATTGAAAAACAGTAAAATAAACAGAGGTGAAAATTATGTCACATGGTATTAACCACAAAGAGACATACAATTATGTGTCCCTATACTGACATTAACTGTAGAATGACCATATTTACTTTTCAATTAATTGTATGTGTCATTAGCCATCGACCTATAAACCATATCAACTTCAAACAGAAGTGTCATAGGTTGAATTATGACCCCCCAAAATTGATATGTTTAAGTCTTGAACCCCCAGTATCTGAGAATGTGACCTCATTTGAAGACAGAGCCTTATAAAGGAAATCAAGTTAAAATGACATCATTAAAGTAGGCCCTAATGCAACATGACTGGTGTTCTTATAAAAAAGGGAAATTTAGACATATACAGAGGGAAGATGATGTGAGGACAGAGGGAGAAGACAGCCATCTACAAGCCAAGAAGAGATACCTGGAACAGATCCTTCCTCCACAGCCCTCAGAAGGAACCAACTCTGCCAACACCTTCATCTCAGACTTCTAGCCTCCAAAACTGTGAGACAATACATTTCCGTTGTTTTAGCCATTCAGTTTGTGATCCTTTGTTAAGGCAGTCCTAGCAAATCAATACAGGAGCTTTGTGTTTTATTTATTTTTTTTCATTTTAAAAGGTTGAATGACTAGTATAAAGCAACATATTATGTCAAGCGCTGAGACCACAAAAATGAATAATATTTTCCTTCAAGGAATTTACAGTCTAATGTTTATTACTTAAGAAGGCATGAATATTCATTATTCACTAATAAGATTTCAACAGTTTTTTCAAAGTTTACTGATTCTTGAGTCAATGGGTCAAAAAGTAAGAGACACCAACACTGAATTCTACTTCATTTCTACTGCCACCACTCCAATTACAGGACTTTTTACTTGCTGCCTCATCCTTACCACAAACTTTTTAACTGGTCTCTTTCTCTCTCTCCAACCAATTGTCACACGCATTGCTGTCAGCACCCCTCCTGACAGCACCCTTCATGTGATTTCCCTGATTAAAATGCTTCAATAAATATCTTAAAAGAACATTCACTTTTTCCCAATTCAAGTTATGGGCAATCATATCTTCCAACAGATGTACATAACTTCAAACAAATTACTTAAAACTACTGATTTAGTTTGCACCTAGAAAACTGAAATGTCCTCAAAAGAATAAGCAATTATTTATCATGAACAGAAGGAGTAGCAATATCATAAAGTATTATTTAATACACCTGTGCATAACATATCCCCTCAAATAACCTCTAAGTCCAGCACAGGACTAATTATCTCAAATTTTGAAGCAGTGAGGGTACAAATTGACAGTTGTTTTTAATCTGTGCATGTCTCATAAAATACCCTTGGCTATCATGGAAATCCTCTCTCTAGATTCCAAAACTTATATGTAAACTTCTCATAGGGAGCTTGTATCTTATACAACTTCATTTTATATTGTGCAATAGGCTTATAAACACGGCTTCAATTACAAATAAAAATTTAGCTCTGAATTTTTTTGCCATTTTATTATCAAATGTCTCAACCACTGAATTAACATTTTTATACATATAGTTATCCATTTGTCTTATCTTTATAAAAACTAATATCATTCAATTGCCAGGGGAAAATAATTGTTAGTTCTAAATTTTCTCTAGAATTTCTCCTTGTTTCCTTTCCTCTCAACAGAGCTCAGTTACATGGTTTAGAAATCCAGTCAGGCTGCTGCTATTCCTCTGTTATGTTACAAATAAATAAATTTCACACCTTCAAAAATTATTAAAGTGCAAAAGAATATTTCTTGGCCTCTTTATACATAATACTCTAGTGTCACTGTTCCTTTTAGGTCCCAGAGAGAACATCCCTTATTAGTCCTACAATTAAATGATTCAGCAACCAGCCACACTGTCTTTGCCTTTTAACAGTTCCAATCAGTAGCAGATCTAGGTGTAATCAACAGCAGCAGGGGGCTTTAGGAAGCAAAACAAAACAAAAACAGTAGGAATCTTTACTAGAATACAGTAATTGATACAAGGGAACATTATAGGCTATTTTAATCCAAGTTAATCTAAAATATTACAATCTGAATTTATAATTAGAAGTGAAATAAGCAGGACAACTTTTGAATATCTGAAAGCAGAACAAATTTCAAACAGTTAATAAGGTTAAAATGAAAGGGGACTGTTTTCAAAATGAATCTCCTCCGTCTCAGAAGGGTCATTACTTCTGTTTTGGTTATTTAGCACCCATTTAGCTGATAAATTAAAGCCCTCCTTACCTCCTACTGCTACCATGCCTAACCAATTTCATATCATATACTTATAAAATTAAAGCATCTCAGGGAGTAACTGACAATGCTCTTACAACTCTTAAGAAACATTTAAAATTTTACCAGCAACATCAGGACAGTCTTAAAATGTAATTTAGCAAAATGTTCTCACTTCTTTCATTTTTCCTGTTTTTGATTCCCTAGCCTAGCATGTATGGGTGGTAGTTAAGTGCTATGACTGGTGCCACTTAAGAGCATGCAGGTAGCACAGTGATTTATTTACATGAAAAATCAAAAGCCAATGATAGTATGATGTGATGACTACAAATTTTAACTCTACAAAAATTCACAAATGGAAATGTTACCATAGCAACAACCTGATCACATTGCACGTGAGGATAGCTGATTTCATGATATAATTCTATAGCTGTTTATTGCAATATGTGCAATGAGACATCTATAAAACCTCAATTCTTCTATTTCCTCACTCTGCTCGGAAGAACAAGATGTAAGGAATATGGCTGACAAGTTTACAATCTTATGAAATTTTTCTTTTACTTCTTTTAAATTTTTCCAAATAAAGAACATAAAAAAATAAGTTGGCTAAGATTTAGAACGTCTAACTACAGAACTCTGTATAGGATACATTCTAACCTAGTGTTAGAATTTCACACAGCAGAAAACGAGTGTGCTTGGTGGCAATCATTTCTCTTTCTGAAAATACTTCCAAAGTTATTCAGCACCTATCCTACAGTGCCTATACCTCAAAAAGCAGTGTTTTGCACTATAAAAGGAAAAACTCATAAACACACACAACACTGTGCATCCTCTATCCAGCAGGTACATTAAGACAAAGGTTAATAAAAATATTATCCATCATTATCAGTAAATTGACATTTCCCTTGGAAAGATGCTTTTCATAACAATGTTTCCAGACTCTTGGTAGCTATTGTTGAGGGAAGAAAATGCATTAAACATAAACATGGTAGGAAAAAGAGTAGACAATGCTGATACTAATCTGCTCCTCCATGAAACATACAAGTCATTTTATGATTAAAGCTCTAAATATGAAAATA